>OZ010609.1:6051142-6206142 GCA_963932145.1 Acanthosepion lycidas | reverse complement strand
TTCATATCTATCTATCTATCTATCATTCAGTTCATATCTATCTATCTATCTATCTATCATTCAGTTCATATCTATCTATCTATCTATCATTCAGTTCATATCTATCTATCTATCTATCATTCAGTTCATATTCATCTATCTATCTATCTATCTATCTATCTATCATTCAGTTCATAACTATCTATCTATCTATCTTTCAGTTCATATCTATCTATCTATCTATCATTCAGTTCATATCTATCTATCTATCTATCTATCTATCTATCATTCAGTTCATATCTATCTATCTGTCTATCTATCTCATTCTGTTTCCTATCTATCTATCTATCTATCTATCTATCATTCAGTTCATATCCATCTATCTATCTATCATTCAGTTCATATCTATCTATCTATCTATCTATCATTCAGTTCATATCCATCTATCTATCTATCTATCTATCATTCAGTTCATATCTATCAAACTATCTATCTATCATTCAGTTCATATCTATCTATCTATCTATCATTCAGTTCATATCCATCTATCTATCTATCTATCATTCAGTTCATATCTATCTATCTATCTATCTATCATTCAGTTCATATCTATCTATCTATCTATCATTCAGTTCATATCCATCTATCTATCTATCTATCTATCATTCAGTTCATATCTATCTATCTATCTATCTATCTATCATTCAGTTCATATCTATCTATCTATCTATCTATCATTCAGTTCATATCTATCTATCTATCTATCTATCATTCAGTTCATATCTATCTATCTATCTATCTATCATTCAGTTCATATCTATCTATCTATCTATCTATCATTCAGTTCATATCTATCTATCTATCTATCATTCAGTTCATATCTATCTATCTATCTATCTATCTATCATTCAGTTCATATCTATCTATCTATCTATCATTCAGTTCATATCTATCTATCTATCTATCTATCATTCAGTTCATATATATCTATCTATCATTCAGTTCATATCTATCTATCTATCTATCTATCTATCTATCTATCATTCAGTTCATATCTATCTATCTATCTATCATTCAGTTCATATCTATCTATCTATCTATCTATCTGTCATTCAGTTCATATCTATCTATCTATCTATCTATCTATCATTCAGTTCATATATATCTATCTATCTATCTATCATTCAGTTCATATCTATCTATCTATCTATCTATCATTCAGTTCATATCTATCTATCTATCTAATTGTCATTCAGTTCATATCCATCTATCTATCTATCTATCATTCAGTTCATATCTATCTAGCTATCTATCTATCTATCATTCAGTTCATATCCATCTATCTATCTATCTATCTATCATTCAGGTCATATGCATCTATCTATCTATCTATCTATCTATCATTCAGTTCATATCCATCTATCTATCTATCTATCTATCATTCAGTTCATATCTATCTATCTCTCTATCATTCAATACATATCTATCTATCTATCTATCTATCATTCAGTTCATATCCATCTATCTATCTATCTATCTATCGATCTATCATTCAGTTCATATCTATCTATCTATCTATCTATCATTCAGTTCATATCTATCTATCTATCATTCAGTTCATATCTATCTATCTATCTATCTATCTATCATTCAGTTCATATCCATCTATCTATCTATCTATCATTCAGTTCATATCCATCTATCTATCTATCTATCTATCATTCAGTTCATATCTATCTATCGATCTATCTATCTATCTATCATTCAGTTAATATCTATCTATCTATCTATCATTCAGTTCATATCTATCTATCTATCTATCTATCATTCAGTTCATATCCATCTATCTATCTATCTATCATTCCGTTCATATCCATCTATCTATCTATCTATCTATCTATCTATCTATCATTCAGTTCATATATATCTATCTATCTATCATTCAGTTCATATCTATCTATCTATCTATCTATCATTCAGTTCATATTTATCTATTTATCTATCTATCATTCAGTTCATATCCATCTATCTATCTATCTATCTATCTATCTATCATTCAGTTCATATCCATCTATCTGTCTATCTATCATTCAGTTCATATCCATCTATCTATCTATCTATCATTCAGTTCATATCTATCTATCTATCTATCTATCATTCAGTTCATATCTATCTATCTATCTATCTATCTATCTATCATTCAGTTCATATCCATCTATCTATCTATCTATCTATCTATCTATCTATCATTCAGTTCATATCTATCTATCTATCTATCATTCATTTCATATCTATCTATATATCTATCATTCAGTTCATATCTATCTATCTATCTATCATTCAGTTCATATCTATCTATCTATCTATCTATCATTCAGTTCATATCCATCTATCTATCTATCTATCTATCTATCTATCATTCAGTTCATATCTATCTATCTATCTATCATTCAGTTCATATCTATCTATCTATCTATCTATCATTCAGTTCATATCTATCTATCTATCTATCATTCAGTTCATATCTATCTATATATCTATCTATCTAATTATCATTCAGTTCATATCCATCTATCTATCTATCTATCTATCATTCAGTTCATATCTATCTATCTATCTATCTATCATTCAGTTCATATCCATCTATCTATCTATCTATCTATCTATCATTCAGTTCATATCTATCTATCTATCAATCTATCATTCAGTTCATATCTATCTATCTAACTATCTATCTATCTATCTATCTATCTATCATTCAGTTCATATCTATCTATCTATCTATCTATCATTCAGTTCATATCCATCTATCTATCTATCTATCATTCAGTTCATATCTATCTATCTATCTATCTATCTATCATTCAGTTCATATCTATCTATCTATCTATCTATCATTCAGTTCATATCTATCTATCTATCTATCATTCAGTTCATATCTATCTATCTATCTATCTATCATTCAGTTCATATCTATCTATCTATCTATCTATCATTCAGTTCATATCTATCTATCTGTCTATCTATCATTCAGTTCATATCCATCTATCTATCTATCTATCTATCTATCATTCAGTTCATATCTGTCTATCTATCTATCTATCATTCAGTTCATATCTATCTATCTATCTATCATTCAGTTCATATCTATCTATCTATCTATCTATCTATCATTCAGTTCATATCCATCTATCTATCTATCTATCATTCAGTTCATATCCATCTATCTATCTATCTATCTATCTATCTATCTATCATTCAGTTCATATCTATCTATCTATCTATCTATCTATCTATCATTCAGTTCATATCTATCTATCTATCTATCTATCTATCATTCAGTTCATATCTATCTATCTATCTATCTATCATTCAGTTCATATCTATCTATCTATCTATCTATCATTCAGTTCATATCTATCTATCTATCTATCATTCAGTTCATATCTATCTATCTATCTATCTATCATTCAGTTCATATCTATCTCTCTATCTATCTATCATTCAGTTCATATCCATCTATCTATCTATGTATCTATCTATCATTCAGTTCATATCTATCTATCTATCATTCAGTTCATATCTATCTATCTATCTATCTATCATTCAGTTCATATCCATCTATCTATCTATCTATCATTCCGTTCATATCCATCTATCTATCTATCTATCATTCAGTTCATATCTATCTATCTATCTATTATTTAGTTCATATCTATCTATCTATCTATCTATCTATCATTCAGTTCATATCTATCTATCTATCAATCTATCATTCAGTTCATATCCATCTATCTATCTATCTATCTATCTATCATTCAGTTCATATCTATCTATCTATCTATCTATCATTCAGTTCATATCTATCTATCTATCTATCTATCATTCAGTTCATATCTATCTATCTATCTATCATTCAGTTCATATCTATCTATCTATCTATCTATCATTCAGTTCATATCTATCTATTTATCTATCTATCATTCAGTTCATATCCATCTATCTATCTATCTATCTATCATTCAATTCATATCTATCTATCTATCTATCTATCATTCAGTTCATATCTATCTATCTATCTATCTATCTATCTATCATTCAGTTCATATCTATCTATCTATCTATCTATCTATCTATCATTCAGTTCATATCCATCTATCTATCTATCATTCAGTTCATATCCATCTATCTATCTATCTATCATTCAGTTCATATCCATCTATCTATCTATCTATCTATCTATCTATCATTCAGTTCATATCTATCTATCTATCTATCTATCATTCAGTTCATATCTATCTATCTATCTATCATTCAGTTCATATCTATCTATCTATCTATCTATCTATCATTCATTTCATATCTACCTATCTATCTATCATTCAGTTCATATCAATCTATCTATCTATCTATCTATCATTCAGTTCATATCCATCTATCTATCTATCTATCTATCATTCAGTTCATATCTATCTATCTATCATTCATTTCATATCTATCTATATATCTATCATTCAGTTCATATCTATCTATCTATCATTCAGTTCATATCTATCTATCTATCTATCATTCAGTTCATATCCATTTATCTATCTATCTATCTATCTATCTATCATTCAGTTCATATCTATCTATCTATCTATCTATCATTCAGGTCATATCTATCTATCTATCTATCTATCTATCATTCAGTTCATATCTATCTATCTATCTATCTATCATTCAGTTCATATCTATCTATATATCTATCTATCTAATTATCATTCAGTTCATATCCATCTATCTATCTATCTATCTATCTATCATTCAGTTCATATCTATCTATCTATCTATCTATCTATCATTCAGTTCATATCCATCTATCTATCTATCTATCATTCAGTTCATATCTATCTATCTATCTGTCTATCATTCAGTTCATATCTATCTATCTATCTATCTATCTATCATTCAGTTCATATCTATCTATCTATCTATCTATCATTCAGTTCATATCCATCTATCTATCTATCTATCTATCTATCTATCATTCAGTTCATATCTATCTATCTATCTATCATTCAGTTCATATCTATCTATCTATCTATCATTCAGTTCATATCTATCTATCTATCTATCATTCAGTTCATATCTATCTATCTATCTATCTATCATTCAGTTCATATCTATCTATCTGTCTATCTATCATTCAGTTCATATCTATCTATCTATCTATCTATCATTCAGTTCATATCTGTCTATCTATCTATCTATCATTCAGTTCATATCTATCTATCTATCTATCATTCAGTTCATATCTATCTATCTATCTATCTATCATTCAGTTCATATCCATCTATCTATCTATCTATCATTCAGTTCATATCCATCTATCTATCTATGTATCTATCTATCATTCAGTTCATATCTATCTATCTATCTATCTATCTATCATTCAGTTCATATCTATCTATCTATCTATCTATCATTCAGTTCATATCTATCTATGTATCTATCTATCATTCAGTTCATATCTATCTATCTATCTACCTATCTATCATTCAGTTCATATCTATCTATCTATCTATCATTCAGTTCATATCTATCTATCTATCTATCTATCTATCATTCAGTTCATATCTATCTATCTATCATTCAGTTCATATCCATCTATCTATCTATCATTCCGTTCATATCCATCTATCTATCTATCTATCATTCAGTTCATATCTATCTATCTATCTATCTATTATTTAGTTCATATCTATCTATCTATCTATCTATCTATCATTCAGTTCATATCTATCTATCTATCAATCTATCATTCAGTTCATATCCATCTATCTATCTATCTATCTATCTATCATTCAGTTCATATCTATCTATCTATCTATCTATCTATCATTCAGTTCATATCTATCTATCTATCTATCATTCAGTTCATATCTATCTATCTATCTATCTATCATTCAGTTCATATCTATCTATCTATCTATCATTCAGTTCATATCCATCTATCTATCTATCTATCATTCAGTTCATATCTATCTATCTATCATTCAGTTCATATCTATCTATCTATCTATCATTCAGTTCATATCAATCTATCTATCTATCTATCTATCTATCTATCATTCAGTTCATATCTATCTATCTATCTATCTATCTATCATTCAGTTCATATCTATCTATCTATCTATCTATCTATCATTCAGTTCATATACATCTATCTATCTATCTATCTATCTATCATTCAGTTCATATATATCTATCTATCTATCATTCAGTTCATATCTATCTATCTATCTATCTATCATTCAGTTCATATCTATCTATTTATCTATCTATCATTCAGTTCATATCCATCTATCTATCTATCTATCATTCAGTTCATATCTATCTATCTATCTATGTATCATTCAGTTCATATCTATCTATCTATCTATCTATCATTCAGTTCATATCTATCTATCTATCTATCTATCTATCATTCAGTTCATATCTATCTATCTGTCTATCTATCATTCAGTTCATATCCATCTATCTATCTATCTATCATTCAGTTCATATCTGTCTATCTATCTATCTATCATTCAGTTCATATCTATCTATCTATCTATCTATCATTCAGTTCATATCTATCTATCTATCTATCTATCTATCATTCAGTTCATATCTATCTATCTATCTATCTATCTATCTATCATTCAGTTCATATCCATCTATCTATCTATCTATCATTCAGTTCATATCCATCTATCTATCTATCTATCATTCAGTTCATATCTATCTATCTATCTATCTATCATTCAGTTCATATCTATCTATGTATCTATCTATCTATCATTCAGTTCATATCTATCTATCTATCTATCTATCATTCAGTTCATATCTATCTATCTATCTATCATTCAGTTCATATCTATCTATCTATCTATCATTCAGTTCATATCCATCTATCTATCTATCTATCTATCATTCAGTTCATATCTATCTATCTATCTATCTATCTATCATTCAGTTCATATCTATCTATCTATCTATCTATCATTCAGTTCATATCTATCTATCTATCTATCTATCATTCAGTTCATATCTATCTATCTATCTATCTATCATTCAGTTCATATCTATCTATCTATCTATCTATCATTCAGTTCATATCTATCTATCTATCTATCATTCAGTTCATATCTATCTATCTATCTATCTATCTATCATTCAGTTCATATCTATCTATCTATCTATCATTCAGTTCATATCTATCTATCTATCTATCTATCATTCAGTTCATATATATCTATCTATCATTCAGTTCATATCTATCTATCTATCTATCTATCTATCTATCATTCAGTTCATATCTATCTATCTATCTATCATTCAGTTCATATCTATCTATCTATCTATCTATCTGTCATTCAGTTCATATCTATCTATCTATCTATCTATCTATCATTCAGTTCATATATATCTATCTATCTATCTATCATTCAGTTCATATCTATCTATCTATCTATCTATCATTCAGTTCATATCTATCTATCTATCTAATTGTCATTCAGTTCATATCCATCTATCTATCTATCTATCATTCAGTTCATATCTATCTAGCTATCTATCTATCTATCATTCAGTTCATATCCATCTATCTATCTATCTATCTATCATTCAGGTCATATGCATCTATCTATCTATCTATCTATCTATCATTCAGTTCATATCCATCTATCTATCTATCTATCTATCATTCAGTTCATATCTATCTATCTCTCTATCATTCAATACATATCTATCTATCTATCTATCTATCATTCAGTTCATATCCATCTATCTATCTATCTATCTATCGATCTATCATTCAGTTCATATCTATCTATCTATCTATCATTCAGTTCATATCTATCTATCTATCATTCAGTTCATATCTATCTATCTATCTATCTATCATTCAGTTCATATCCATCTATCTATCTATCTATCATTCAGTTCATATCCTTCTATCTATCTATCTATCTATCATTCAGTTCATATCTATCTATCGATCTATCTATCTATCTATCATTCAGTTAATATCTATCTATCTATCTATCATTCAGTTCATATCTATCTATCTATCTATCTATCATTCAGTTCATATCCATCTATCTATCTATCTATCATTCCGTTCATATCCATCTATCTATCTATCTATCTATCTATCTATCTATCATTCAGTTCATATATATCTATCTATCTATCATTCAGTTCATATCTATCTATCTATCTATCTATCATTCAGTTCATATTTATCTATTTATCTATCTATCATTCAGTTCATATCCATCTATCTATCTATCTATCTATCTATCTATCATTCAGTTCATATCCATCTATCTGTCTATCTATCATTCAGTTCATATCCATCTATCTATCTATCTATCATTCAGTTCATATCTATCTATCTATCTATCTATCATTCAGTTCATATCTATCTATCTATCTATCTATCTATCTATCATTCAGTTCATATCCATCTATCTATCTATCTATCTATCTATCTATCTATCATTCAGTTCATATCTATCTATCTATCTATCATTCATTTCATATCTATCTATATATCTATCATTCAGTTCATATCTATCTATCTATCTATCATTCAGTTCATATCTATCTATCTATCTATCTATCATTCAGTTCATATCCATCTATCTATCTATCTATCTATCTATCATTCAGTTCATATCTATCTATCTATCTATCATTCAGTTCATATCTATCTATCTATCTATCTATCATTCAGTTCATATCTATCTATCTATCTATCATTCAGTTCATATCTATCTATATATCTATCTATCTAATTATCATTCAGTTCATATCCATCTATCTATCTATCTATCTATCATTCAGTTCATATCTATCTATCTATCTATCTATCATTCAGTTCATATCCATCTATCTATCTATCTATCTATCTATCATTCAGTTCATATCTATCTATCTATCAATCTATCATTCAGTTCATATCTATCTATCTAACTATCTATCTATCTATCTATCTATCTATCATTCAGTTCATATCTATCTATCTATCTATCTATCATTCAGTTCATATCCATCTATCTATCTATCTATCATTCAGTTCATATCCATCTATCTATCTATCTATCTATCATTCAGTTCATATCTATCTATCTATCTATCTATCTATCATTCAGTTCATATCTATCTATCTATCTATCTATCATTCAGTTCATATCTATCTATCTATCTATCATTCAGTTCATATCTATCTATCTATCTATCTATCATTCAGTTCATATCTATCTATCTATCTATCTATCATTCAGTTCATATCTATCTATCTGTCTATCTATCATTCAGTTCATATCCATCTATCTATCTATCTATCTATCATTCAGTTCATATCTGTCTATCTATCTATCTATCATTCAGTTCATATCTATCTATCTATCTATCATTCAGTTCATATCTATCTATCTATCTATCTATCTATCATTCAGTTCATATCCATCTATCTATCTATCTATCATTCAGTTCATATCCATCTATCTATCTATCTATCTATCTATCTATCTATCATTCAGTTCATATCTATCTATCTATCTATCTATCTATCTATCATTCAGTTCATATCTATCTATCTATCTATCTATCTATCATTCAGTTCATATCTATCTATCTATCTATCTATCATTCAGTTCATATCTATCTATCTATCTATCTATCTATCATTCAGTTCATATCTATCTATCTATCTATCATTCAGTTCATATCTATCTATCTATCTATCTATCATTCAGTTCATATCTATCTCTCTATCTATCTATCATTCAGTTCATATCCATCTATCTATCTATCTATCTATCTATCATTCAGTTCATATCTATCTATCTATCATTCAGTTCATATCTATCTATCTATCTATCTATCATTCAGTTCATATCCATCTATCTATCTATCTATCATTCCGTTCATATCCATCTATCTATCTATCTATCATTCAGTTCATATCTATCTATCTATCTATTATTTAGTTCATATCTATCTATCTATCTATCTATCTATCATTCAGTTCATATCTATCTATCTATCAATCTATCATTCAGTTCATATCCATCTATCTATCTATCGATCTATCTATCATTCAGTTCATATCTATCTATCTATCTATCTATCATTCAGTTCATATCTATCTATCTATCTATCTATCATTCAGTTCATATCTATCTATCTATCTATCATTCAGTTCATATCTATCTATCTATCTATCTATCATTCAGTTCATATCTATCTATTTATCTATCTATCATTCAGTTCATATCCATCTATCTATCTATCTATCTATCATTCAATTCATATCTATCTATCTATCTATCTATCATTCAGTTCATATCTATCTATCTATCTATCTATCTATCATTCAGTTCATATCTATCTATCTATCTATCTATCTATCTATCATTCAGTTCATATCCATCTATCTATCTATCATTCAGTTCATATCCATCTATCTATCTATCTATCTATCATTCAGTTCATATCCATCTATCTATCTATCTATCTATCTATCTATCATTCAGTTCATATCTATCTATCTATCTATCTATCATTCAGTTCATATCTATCTATCTATCTATCATTCAGTTCATATCTATCTATCTATCTATCTATCTATCATTCATTTCATATCTACCTATCTATCTATCATTCAGTTCATATCAATCTATCTATCTATCTATCTATCATTCAGTTCATATCCATCTATCTATCTATCTATCTATCATTCAGTTCATATCTATCTATCTATCATTCATTTCATATCTATCTATATATCTATCATTCAGTTCATATCTATCTATCTATCATTCAGTTCATATCTATCTATCTATCTATCATTCAGTTCATATCCATTTATCTATCTATCTATCTATCTATCATTCAGTTCATATCTATCTATCTATCTATCTATCATTCAGGTCATATCTATCTATCTATCTATCTATCTATCATTCAGTTCATATCTATCTATCTATCTATCTATCATTCAGTTCATATCTATCTATATATCTATCTATCTAATTATCATTCAGTTCATATCCATCTATCTATCTATCTATCTATCTATCATTCAGTTCATATCTATCTATCTATCTATCTATCTATCATTCAGTTCATATCCATCTATCTATCTATCTATCATTCAGTTCATATCTATCTATCTATCTGTCTATCATTCAGTTCATATCTATCTATCTATCTATCTATCTATCATTCAGTTCATATCTATCTATCTATCTATCTATCATTCAGTTCATATCCATCTATCTATCTATCTATCTATCTATCTATCATTCAGTTCATATCTATCTATCTATCTATCATTCAGTTCATATCTATCTATCTATCTATCATTCAGTTCATATCTATCTATCTATCTATCTATCATTCAGTTCATATCTATCTATCTATCTATCTATCATTCAGTTCATATCTATCTATCTGTCTATCTATCATTCAGTTCATATCTATCTATCTATCTATCTATCATTCAGTTCATATCTGTCTATCTATCTATCTATCATTCAGTTCATATCTATCTATCTATCTATCATTCAGTTCATATCTATCTATCTATCTATCTATCATTCAGTTCATATCCATCTATCTATCTATCTATCATTCAGTTCATATCCATCTATCTATCTATGTATCTATCTATCATTCAGTTCATATCTATCTATCTATCTATCTATCTATCATTCAGTTCATATCTATCTATCTATCTATCTATCTATCATTCAGTTCATATCTATCTATGTATCTATCTATCATTCAGTTCATATCTATCTATCTATCTACCTATCTATCATTCAGTTCATATCTATCTATCTATCTATCATTCAGTTCATATCTATCTATCTATCTATCTATCATTCAGTTCATATCTATCTATCTATCATTCAGTTCATATCCATCTATCTATCTATCATTCCGTTCATATCCATCTATCTATCTATCTATCATTCAGTTCATATCTATCTATCTATCTATCTATTATTTAGTTCATATCTATCTATCTATCTATCTATCTATCATTCAGTTCATATCTATCTATCTATCAATCTATCATTCAGTTCATATCCATCTATCTATCTATCTATCTATCTATCATTCAGTTCATATCTATCTATCTATCTATCTATCTATCATTCAGTTCATATCTATCTATCTATCTATCATTCAGTTCATATCTATCTATCTATCTATCTATCATTCAGTTCATATCTATCTATCTATCTATCATTCAGTTCATATCCATCTATCTATCTATCTATCATTCAGTTCATATCTATCTATCTATCATTCAGTTCATATCTATCTATCTATCTATCATTCAGTTCATATCAATCTATCTATCTATCTATCTATCTATCATTCAGTTCATATCTATCTATCTATCTATCTATCTATCATTCAGTTCATATCTATCTATCTATCTATCTATCTATCATTCAGTTCATATACATCTATCTATCTATCTATCTATCTATCATTCAGTTCATATATATCTATCTATCTATCATTCAGTTCATATCTATCTATCTATCTATCTATCATTCAGTTCATATCTATCTATTTATCTATCTATCATTCAGTTCATATCCATCTATCTATCTATCTATCATTCAGTTCATATCTATCTATCTATCTATGTATCATTCAGTTCATATCTATCTATCTATCTATCTATCATTCAGTTCATATCTATCTATCTATCTATCTATCATTCAGTTCATATCTATCTATCTGTCTATCTATCATTCAGTTCATATCCATCTATCTATCTATCTATCATTCAGTTCATATCTGTCTATCTATCTATCTATCATTCAGTTCATATCTATCTATCTATCTATCTATCATTCAGTTCATATCTATCTATCTATCTATCTATCTATCATTCAGTTCATATCTATCTATCTATCTATCTATCTATCTATCATTCAGTTCATATCCATCTATCTATCTATCTATCATTCAGTTCATATCCATCTATCTATCTATCTATCATTCAGTTCATATCTATCTATCTATCTATCTATCTATCATTCAGTTCATATCTATCTATGTATCTATCTATCTATCATTCAGTTCATATCTATCTATCTATCTATCTATCATTCAGTTCATATCTATCTATCTATCTATCATTCAGTTCATATCTATCTATCTATCTATCATTCAGTTCATATCTATCTATCTATCTATGTATCATTCAGTTCATATCTATCTATCTATCTATCTATCATTCAGTTCATATCTATCTATCTATCTATCTATCATTCAGTTCATATCTATCTATCTGTCTATCTATCATTCAGTTCATATCCATCTATCTATCTATCTATCATTCAGTTCATATCTGTCTATCTATCTATCTATCATTCAGTTCATATCTATCTATCTATCTATCTATCATTCAGTTCATATCTATCTATCTATCTATCAATCTATCATTCAGTTCATATCCATCTATCTATCTATCTATCTATCTATCATTCAGTTCATATCTATCTATCTATCTATCTATCTATCTATCATTCAGTTCATATCTATCTATCTATCTATCATTCAGTTCATATCTATCTATCTATCTATCATTCAGTTCATATCTATCTATCTATCTATCTATCTATCATTCAGTTCATATCTATCTATCTATCTATCTATCATTCAGTTCATATCTATCTATCTATCTATCTATCTATCATTCAGTTCATATCTATCTATCTATCTATCTATCTATCTATCATTCAGTTCATATCCATCTATCTATCTATCATTCAGTTCATATCCATCTATCTATCTATCTATCTATCATTCAGTTCATATCCATCTATCTATCTATCTATCTATCTATCTATCATTCAGTTCATATCTATCTATCTATCTATCTATCATTCAGTTCATATCTATCTATCTATCTATCATTCAGTTCATATCTATCTATCTATCTATCTATCTATCATTCAGTTCATATCTACCTATCTATCTATCATTCAGTTCATATCAATCTATCTATCTATCTATCTATCATTCAGTTCATATCCATCTATCTATCTATCTATCTATCATTCAGTTCATATCTATCTATCTATCATTCATTTCATATCTATCTATATATCTATCATTCAGTTCATATCTATCTATCTATCATTCAGTTCATATCTATCTATCTATCTATCATTCAGTTCATATCCATTTATCTATCTATCTATCTATCTATCATTCAGTTCATATCTATCTATCTATCTATCTATCATTCAGGTCATATCTATCTATCTATCTATCTATCATTCAGTTCATATCTATCTATCTATCTATCTATCATTCAGTTCATATCTATCTATATATCTATCTATCTAATTATCATTCAGTTCATATCCATCTATCTATCTATCTATCTATCTATCATTCAGTTCATATCTATCTATCTATCTATCTATCTATCATTCAGTTCATATCCATCTATCTATCTATCTATCATTCAGTTCATATCTATCTATCTATCTGTCTATCATTCAGTTCATATCTATCTATCTATCTATCTATCTATCATTCAGTTCATATCTATCTATCTATCTATCTATCATTCAGTTCATATCCATCTATCTATCTATCTATCTATCTATCTATCATTCAGTTCATATCTATCTATCTATCTATCATTCAGTTCATATCTATCTATCTATCTATCATTCAGTTCATATCTATCTATCTATCTATCTATCATTCAGTTCATATCTATCTATCTATCTATCTATCATTCAGTTCATATCTATCTATCTGTCTATCTATCATTCAGTTCATATCTATCTATCTATCTATCTATCATTCAGTTCATATCTGTCTATCTATCTATCTATCATTCAGTTCATATCTATCTATCTATCTATCATTCAGTTCATATCTATCTATCTATCTATCATTCAGTTCATATCCATCTATCTATCTATCTATCATTCAGTTCATATCCATCTATCTATCTATGTATCTATCTATCATTCAGTTCATATCTATCTATCTATCTATCTATCTATCATTCAGTTCATATCTATCTATCTATCTATCTATCTATCATTCAGTTCATATCTATCTATGTATCTATCTATCATTCAGTTCATATCTATCTATCTATCTACCTATCTATCATTCAGTTCATATCTATCTATCTATCTATCATTCAGTTCATATCTATCTATCTATCTATCTATCTATCATTCAGTTCATATCTATCTATCTATCATTCAGTTCATATCCATCTATCTATCTATCATTCCGTTCATATCCATCTATCTATCTATCTATCATTCAGTTCATATCTATCTATCTATCTATCTATTATTTAGTTCATATCTATCTATCTATCTATCTATCTATCATTCAGTTCATATCTATCTATCTATCAATCTATCATTCAGTTCATATCCATCTATCTATCTATCTATCTATCTATCATTCAGTTCATATCTATCTATCTATCTATCTATCTATCATTCAGTTCATATCTATCTATCTATCTATCATTCAGTTCATATCTATCTATCTATCTATCTATCATTCAGTTCATATCTATCTATCTATCTATCATTCAGTTCATATCCATCTATCTATCTATCTATCATTCAGTTCATATCTATCTATCTATCATTCAGTTCATATCTATCTATCTATCTATCATTCAGTTCATATCAATCTATCTATCTATCTATCTATCTATCATTCAGTTCATATCTATCTATCTATCTATCTATCTATCATTCAGTTCATATCTATCTATCTATCTATCTATCTATCATTCAGTTCATATACATCTATCTATCTATCTATCTATCTATCTATCTATCATTCAGTTCATATATATCTATCTATCTATCATTCAGTTCATATCTATCTATCTATCTATCTATCATTCAGTTCATATCTATCTATTTATCTATCTATCATTCTGTTCATATCCATCTATCTATCTATCTATCATTCAGTTCATATCTATCTATCTATCTATGTATCATTCAGTTCATATCTATCTATCTATCTATCTATCATTCAGTTCATATCTATCTATCTATCTATCTATCATTCAGTTCATATCTATCTATCTGTCTATCTATCATTCAGTTCATATCCATCTATCTATCTATCTATCATTCAGTTCATATCTGTCTATCTATCTATCTATCATTCAGTTCATATCTATCTATCTATCTATCTATCATTCAGTTCATATCTATCTATCTATCTATCTATCTATCATTCAGTTCATATCTATCTATCTATCTATCTATCTATCTATCATTCAGTTCATATCCATCTATCTATCTATCTATCATTCAGTTCATATCCATCTATCTATCTATCTATCATTCAGTTCATATCTATCTATCTATCTATCTATCTATCATTCAGTTCATATCTATCTATGTATCTATCTATCTATCATTCAGTTCATATCTATCTATCTATCTATCTATCATTCAGTTCATATCTATCTATCTATCTATCATTCAGTTCATATCTATCTATCTATCTATCATTCAGTTCATATCCATCTATCTATCTATCTATCTATCATTCAGTTCATATCTATCTATCTATCTATCATTCAGTTCATATATATCTATATATCTATCTAACTATCATTCAGTTCATATCCATCTATCTATCTATCTATCATTCCGTTCATATCCATCTATCTATCTATCTATCTATCATTCAGTTCATATCTATCTATCTATCTATCTATTATTTAGTTCATATCTATCTATCTATCTATCTATCATTCAGTTCATATCTATCTATCTATCAATCTATCATTCAGTTCATATCCATCTATCTATCTATCTATCTATCTATCTATCATTCAGTTCATATCTATCTATCTATCTATCTATCTATCTATCATTCAGTTCATATCTATCTATCTATCTATCATTCAGTTCATATCTATCTATCTATCTATCATTCAGTTCATATGTATCTATTTATCTATCTATCATTCAGTTCATATCCATCTATCTATCTCTCTATCTATCTATCATTCAGTTCATATCTATCTATCTATCTATCTATCATTCAGTTCATATCTATCTATCTATCTATCTATCTATCATTCAGTTCATATCCATCTATCTATCTATCTATCTATCTATCATTCAGTTCATATCTATCTATCTATGTATCTATCTATCATTCAGTTCATATCTATCTATGTATCTATCTATCATTCAGTTCATATCTATCTATCTATCTACCTATCTATCATTCAGTTCATATCTATCTATCTATCTATCATTCAGTTCATATCTATCTATCTATCTATCTATCTATCATTCAGTTCATATCTATCTATCTATCATTCAGTTCATATCTATCTATCTATCATTCAGTTCATATCCATCTATCTATCTATCTATCATTCCGTTCATATCCATCTATCTATCTATCTATCATTCAGTTCATATCTATCTATCTATCTATCTATTATTTAGTTCATATCTATCTATCTATCTATCTATCATTCAGTTCATATCTATCTATCTATCAATCTATCATTCAGTTCATATCCATCTATCTATCTATCTATCTATCTATCATTCAGTTCATATCTATCTATCTATCTATCTATCTATCATTCAGTTCATATCTATCTATCTATCTATCATTCAGTTCATATCTATCTATCTATCTATCTATCATTCAGTTCATATCTATCTATCTATCTATCATTCAGTTCATATCCATCTATCTATCTATCTATCATTCAGTTCATATCTATCTATCTATCTATCATTCAGTTCATATCTATCTATCTATCTATCATTCAGTTCATATCAATCTATCTATCTATCTATCTATCATTCAGTTCATATCTATCTATCTATCTATCTATCTATCATTCAGTTCATATCTATCTATCTATCTATCTATCTATCATTCAGTTCATATACATCTATCTATCTATCTATCTATCTATCTATCTATCATTCAGTTCATATATATCTATCTATCTATCATTCAGTTCATATCTATCTGTCTATCTATCTATCATTCAGTTCATATCTATCTATTTATCTATCTATCATTCAGTTCATATCCATCTATCTATCTATCTATCTATCATTCAGTTCATATCTATCTATCTATCTATCATTCAGTTCATATCTATCTATCTATCTATGTATCATTCAGTTCATATCTATCTATCTATCTATCTATCATTCAGTTCATATCTATCTATCTATATATCATTCAGTTCATTTCTATCTATCTGTCTATCTATCATTCAGTTCATATCCATCTATCTATCTATCTATCATTCAGTTCATATCTGTCTATCTATCTATCTATCCTTCAGTTCATATCTATCTATCTATCTATCATTCAGTTCATATCTATCTATCTATCTATCTATCTATCATTCAGTTCATATCTATCTATCTATCTATCTATCTATCATTCAGTTCATATCCATCTATCTATCTATCTATCATTCAGTTCATATCCATCTATCTATCTATCTATCATTCAGTTCATATCTATCTATCTATCTATCTATCTATCTATCATTCATTTCATATCTATCTATGTATCTATCTATCTATCATTCAGTTCATATCTATCTATCTATCTATCTATCATTCAGTTCATATCTATCTATCTATCTATCATTCAGTTCATATCTATCTATCTATCTATCATTCAGTTCATATCCATCTATCTATCTATCTATCTATCATTCAGTTCATATCTATCTATCTATCTATCTATCTATCATTCAGTTCATATCTATCTATCTATCTATCTATCTATCATTCAGTTCATATACATCTATCTATCTATCTATCTATCTATCATTCAGTTCATATATATCTATCTATCTATCATTCAGTTCATATCTATCTGTCTATCTATCTATCATTCAGTTCATATCTATCTATTTATCTATCTATCATTCAGTTCATATCCATCTATCTATCTATCTATCTATCATTCAGTTCATATCTATCTATCTATCTATCATTCAGTTCATATCTATCTATCTATCTATGTATCATTCAGTTCATATCTATCTATCTATCTATCTATCATTCAGTTCATATCTATCTATCTATATATCATTCAGTTCATTTCTATCTATCTGTCTATCTATCATTCAGTTCATATCCATCTATCTATCTATCTATCATTCAGTTCATATCTGTCTATCTATCTATCTATCCTTCAGTTCATATCTATCTATCTATCTATCATTCAGTTCATATCTATCTATCTATCTATCTATCTATCATTCAGTTCATATCTATCTATCTATCTATCTATCTATCATTCAGTTCATATCCATCTATCTATCTATCTATCATTCAGTTCATATCCATCTATCTATCTATCTATCATTCAGTTCATATCTATCTATCTATCTATCTATCTATCATTCAGTTCATATCTATCTATGTATCTATCTATCTATCATTCAGTTCATATCTATCTATCTATCTATCTATCATTCAGTTCATATCTATCTATCTATCTATCATTCAGTTCATATCTATCTATCTATCTATCATTCAGTTCATATCCATCTATCTATCTATCTATCTATCATTCAGTTCATATCTATCTATCTATCTATCATTCAGTTCATATATATCTATCTATCTATCTAACTATCATTCTGTTCATATCCATCTATCTATCTATCTATCATTACGTTCATATCCATCTATCTATCTATCTATCTATCATTCAGTTCATATCTATCTATCTATCTATCTATTATTTAGTTCATATCTATCTATCTACCTATCTATCATTCAGTTCATATCTATCTATCTATCAATCTATCATTCAGTTCATATCCATCTATCTATCTATCTATCTATCTATCTATCATTCAGTTCATATCTATCTATCTATCTATCTATCTATCTATCATTCAGTTCATATCTATCTATCTATCTATCATTCAGTTCATATCTATCTATCTATCTATCATTCAGTTCATATCTATCTATCTATCTATCATTCAGTTCATATGTATCTATTTATCTATCTATCATTCAGTTCATATCCATCTATCTATCTCTCTATCTATCTATCATTCAGTTCATATCTATCTATCTATCTATCTATCATTCAGTTCATATCTATCTATCTATCTATCTATCTATCTATCTATCTATCTATCATTCAGTTCATATCAATCTATCTATCTATCTATCTATCTATCATTCAGTTCATATCTATCTATCTATCTATCTATCTATCATTCAGTTCATATCCATCTATCTATCTATCTATCTATCATTCAGTTCATATATATCTATCTATCTATCATTCAGTTCATATCTATCTATCTATCTATCATTCAGTTCATATTTATCTATTTATCTATCTATCATTCAGTTCATATCCATCTATCTATCTATCTATCTATCTATCATTCAGTTCATATCTATCTATCTATCTATCTATCTATCTATCATTCAGTTCATATCCATCTATCTGTCTATCTATCATTCAGTTCATATCCATCTATCTATCTATCTATCATTCAGTTCATATCTATCTATCATTCAGTTCATATCCATCTATCTATCTATCTATCTATCATTCAGTTCATATCTATCTATCTATCTATCATTCATTTCATATCTATCTATATATCTATCATTCAGTTCATATCTATCTATCTATCATTCAGTTCATATCTATCTATCTATCTATCATTCAGTTCATATCCATCTATCTATCTATCTATCTATCTATCATTCAGTTCATATCTATCTATCTATCTATCTATCATTCAGTTCATATCTATCTATCTATCTATCATTCAGTTCATATCTATCTATCTATCTATCTATCTATCATTCAGTTCATATCTATCTATATATCTATCTATCTAATTATCATTCAGTTCATATCTATCTATCTATCTATCTATCATTCAGTTCATATCTATCTATCTATCTATCTATCTATCATTCAGTTCATATCCATCAATCTATCTATCTATCTATCATTCAGTTCATATCTATCTATCTATCTATCTATCTATCTATCATTCAGTTCATATCCATCAATCTATCTATCTATCTATTATTCAGTTCATATCTATCTATCTATCTATCTATCTATCATTCAGTTCATATCTATCTATCTATCTATCTATCTATCATTCAGTTCATATCTATCTATCTATCTATCTATCATTCAGTTCATATCCATCTATCTATCTATCTATCTATCTATCATTCAGTTCATATCTATCTATCTATCTATCATTCAGTTCATATCTATCTATCTATCTATCTATTATTTAGTTCATATCTATCTATCTATCTATCTATCATTCAGTTCATATCTATCTATCTATCAATCTATCATTCAGTTCATATCCATCTATCTATCTATCTATCTATCTATCATTCAGTTCATATCTATCTATCTATCTATCTATCTATCATTCAGTTCATATCTATCTATCTATCTATCTATCATTCAGTTCATATCTATCTATCTATCTATCATTCAGTTCATATCTATCTATTTATCTATCTATCATTCAGTTCATATCCATCTATCTATCTCTCTATCTATCTATCATTCAGTTCATATCTATCTATCTATCTATATATCATTCAGTTCATATCTATCTATCTATCTATCTATCTATCATTCAGTTCATATCCATCTATCTATCTATCTATCTATCTATCATTCAGTTCATATCTATCTATCTATCTATCTATCATTCAGTTCATATCCATCTATCTATCTATCTATCTATCATTCAGTTAATATATATCTATCTATCTATCATTCAGTTCATATCTATCTATCTATCTATCATTCAGTTCATATTTATCTATTTATCTATCTATCATTCAGTTCATATCCATCTATCTATCTATCTATCTATCTATCATTCAGTTCATATCTATCTATCTATCTATCTATCTATCTATCTATCATTCAGTTCATATCCATCTATCTGTCTATCTATCATTCAGTTCATATCCATCTATCTATCTATCTATCATTCAGTTCATATCTATCTATCTATCATTCAGTTCATATCCATCTATCTATCTATCTATCTATCATTCAGTTCATATCTATCTATCTATCTATCATTCATTTCATATCTATCTATATATCTATCATTCAGTTCATATCTATCTATCTATCTATCATTCAGTTCATATCTATCTATCTATCTATCTTTCTATCTATCATTCAGTTCATATCTATCTATCTATCTATCTATCATTCAGTTCATATCTATCTATCTATCTATCATTCAGTTCATATCTATCTATCTATCTATCTATCTATCTATCATTCAGTTCATATCTATATATATATCTATCTATCTAATTATCATTCAGTTCATATCCATCTATCTATCTATCTATCATTCAGTTCATATCTATCTATCTATCTATCTATCTATCATTCAGTTCATATCCATCAATCTATCTATCTATCTATCATTCAGTTCATATCTATCTATCTATCTATCTATCATTCAGTTCATATCTATCTATCTATCTATATATCTATCTATCTATCATTCAGTTCATATCTATCTATCTATCTATCTATCATTCAGTTCATATCCATCTATCTATCTATCTATCTATCTATCATTCAGTTCATATCTATCTATCTATCTATCATTCAGTTCATATCTATCTATCTATCATTCAGTGCATATCTATCTATCTATCTATCTATCATTCAGTTCATATCTATCTATCTATCTATCTATCATTCAGTTCATATCCATCTATCTATCTATCTATCATTCAGTTCATATCCATCTATCTATCTATCTATCATTCAGTTCATATCTATCTATCTATCTATCTATCTATCTATCTATCTATCTATCATTCAGTTCATATCTATCTATCTATCTATCTATCTATCATTCAGTTCATATCTATCTATCTATCTCTCTATCATTCAGTTCATATCTATCTATCTATCTATCTATATATCTATCATTCAGTTCATTATCTATCTATCTATCTATCATTCAGTCCATATCTATCTATCTATCTATCTATCATTCAGTTCATATCTATCTATCTATCTATCATTCAGTTCATATCTATCTATCTATCATTCAGTTCATATCTATCTATCTATCTATCATTCAGTTCATATCTATCTATCTATCTATCTATCTATCTATCATTCAGTTCATATCTATCTCTCTATCTATCTATCATTCAGTTCATATCCATCTATCTATCTATCTATCTATCTATCATTCAGTTCATATCTATCTATCTATCATTCAGTTCATATCTATCTATCTATCTATCTATCTATCATTCAGTTCATATCCATCTATCTATCTATCTATCTATCTATCTATCATTCAGTTCATATCTATCTATCTATCTATCTATCATTCAGTTCATATCTATCTATCTATCATTCAGTTCATATCTATCTATCTATCTATCTATCTATCATTCATTTCATATCTACCTATCTATCTATCATTCAGTTCATATCTATCTATCTATCTATCTATCTATCATTCAGTTCATATCTATCTATCTATCTATCTATCTATCTATCATTCAGTTCATATCTATCTATCTATCTATCTATCTATCATTCAGTTCATATACATCTTTCTATCTATCTATCTATCTATCATTCAGTTCATATATATCTATCTATCTATCATTCAGTTCATATCTATCTATCTATCTATCTATCATTCAGTTCATATCTATCTATTTATCTATCTATCATTCAGTTCATATCCATCTATCTATCTATCTATCTATCATTCAGTTCATATCTATCTATCTATCTATCTATCATTCAGTTCATATCCATCTATCTATCTATCTATCTATATATCTATCATTCAGTTCATATCTAACTATCTATCTATCATTCAGTTCATATCTATCTATCTATCTATCTATCTTTCAGTTCATATCCATCTATCTATCTATCTATCTATCATTCAGTTCATATCTATCTATCTATCTATCTATCTATCATTCAGTTCATATCCATCTATCTATCTATCTATCTATCATTCAGTTCATATCTATCTATCTATCTATCTATCTATCATTCAGTTCATATCTATCTATATATCTATCTATCTAATTATCATTCAGTTCATATCCATCTATCTATCTATCTATCTATCATTCACTTCATATCTATCTATCTATCTATCTATCATTCAGTTCATATCCATCTATCTATCTATCTATCTATCATTCAGTTCATATCTATCTATCTATCTATCTATCTATCTATCATTCAGTTCATATCTATCTATCTATCTATCATTCAGTTCATATCCATCTATCTATCTATCTATCTATCTATCATTCAGTTCATATCTATCTATCTATCTATCTATCATTCAGTTCATATCTATCTATCTATCTATCATTCAGTTCATATCTATCTATCTATCTATCATTCAGTTCATATCTATCTATCTATCTAGCATTCAGTTCATATCTATCTATCTATCTATCTATCTATCTATCTATCATTCAGTTCATATCTATCTATCTATCTATCATTCAGTTCATATCCATCTATCTATCTATCTATCTATCTATCATTCAGTTCATATCTATCTATCTATCTATCTATCTATCTATCATTCAGTTCATATCTATCTATCTATCTATCTATCTATCATTCAGTTCATATCCATCTATTTATCTATCTATCTATCTATCATTCAGTTCATATCTATCTATCTATCTATCATTCAGTTCATATCTATCTATCTATCTATCTATCTATCATTCAGTTCATATCTATCTATCTATCAATCATTCAGTTCATATCTATCTATCTATATATCTATCTATCTATCATTCATTTCATATCTATCTATCTATCTATCTATCTATCTATCATTCAGTTCATATCTATCTATCTCTCTATCTATCTATCTATCATTCAGTTCATATCTATCTATCTATCTATCTATCATTCAGTTCATATCTATCTACCTATCTATCATTCAGTTCATATCCATCTATCTATCTATCTATCTATCATTCAGTTCATATCTATCTATCTATCTATCTATCTATCATTCAGTTCAAATCTATCTATCTATCTATCATTCAGTTCATATCTATCTATCTATCTATCTATCATTCAGTTCATATCCATCTATCTATCTATCATTCAGTTCATATCCATCTATCTATCTATCTATCATTCAGTTCATATCCATCTATCTATCTATCTATCTATCTATCATTCAGTTCATATCTATCTATCTATCTATCTATCTATCATTCAGTTCATATCTATCTATCTATCTATCATTCAGTTCATATCTATCTATCTATCTATCTATCATTCAGTTCATATCTATCTATCTATCTATCATTCAGTTCATATCTATCTATCTATCTATCTATCTATCTATCATTCAGTTCATATCTATCTATCTATCTATCTATCATTCAGTTCATATCCATCTATCTATCTATCTATCTATCTATCATTCAGTTCTTATGTATCTATCTATCTATCTATCTATCTCTCATTCAGTACATATCTATCTATCTATCTATCTATCATTCAGTTCATATCTATCTATCTATCTATCTATCATTCAGTTCATATCTATCTATCTATCTATCTATCTATCATTCAGTTCATATCTATCTATCTATCTATCATTCAGTTCATATCTATCTATCTATCTATCTATCATTCAGTTCATATACATCTATCTATCTATCTATCATTCAGTTCATATCTATCTATCTAACTATCTATCTATCATTCAGTTCATATCTATCTATCTATCTATCTATCTATCATTCAGTTCATATCTATCTATCTATCTATCATTCAGTTCATATCTATCTATCTATCATTCAGTTCATATCTATCTATCTATCTATCATTCAGTTCATATCTATCTATCTATCTATCTATCATTCAGTTCATATCTATCTTTCTATCTATCTATCTATCATTCAGTTCATATCCATTTATCTATCTATCTATCATTCAGTTCATATCTATCTATCTATCTATCATTCAATTCATATCTATCTATCTATCTATCATTCAGTTCATATCTATCTATCTATCATTCAGTTCATATCCATCTATCTATCTATCTATCTATCATTCAGTTCATATCCATCTATCTATCTATCTATCTATCATTTAGTTCATATCTATCTATCTATCTATCTATCATTCAGTTCATATCTATCTATCTATCTATCATTCAGTTCATATCTATCTATCTATCTATCTATCATTCAGTTCATATCCATCTATCTATCTATCTATCTATCATTCAGTTCATATCTATCTATCTATCTATCTATCATTCAGTTCATATCCATCTATCTATCTATCTATCTATCATTCATTTCATATATATCTATCTATCTATCTATCATTCAGTTCATATCTATCTATCTATCTATCTATCATTCAGTTCATATCTATCTATCTATCTATCTATCTATCATTCAGTTCATATCTATCTATCTATCTAATTATCATTCAGTTCATATCCATCTATCTATCTATCTATCATTCAGTTCATATCTATCTATCTATCTATCATTCAGTTCATATCCATCTATCTATCTATCTATCTATCATTCAGTTCATATCTATCTATCTATCTATCTATCTATCATTCAGTTCATATCTATCTATCTATCTCTCTATCTATCATTCAGTTCATATCTATCTATCTATCTATCTATCATTCAGTTCATATCCATCTATCTATCTATCTATCTATCTATCATTCAGTTCATATCTATCTATCTATCTATCATTCAGTTCATATCTATCTATCTATATATCTATCTATCATTCACTTCATATCTATCTATCTATCTATCTATCTATCATTCAGTTCATATCTATCTATCTATCTATCATTCAGTTCATATCTATCTATCTATCTATCTATCATTCAGTTCATATCCATCTATCTATCTATCTATCTATCATTCAGTACATATCTATCTATCTATCTATCTATCTATCATTCAGTTCATATCTATCTATCTATCTATCTATCATTCAGTTCATATCTATCTATCTATCTATCTATCATTCAGTTCATATCTATCTATCTATCTATCTATCTATCTATCATTCAGTTCATATCCATCTATCTATCTATCTATCTATCATTCAGTTCATATCTATCTATCTATCTATCTATCATTCAGTTCATATCTATCTATCTATCTATCTATCATTAAGTTCATATCTATCTATCTATCTATCTATCATTCAGTTCATATCTATCTATCTATCATTCAGTTCATATCTATCTATCTATCATTCAGTTCATATCCATCTATCTATCTATCTATCTATCTATCATTCAGTTCATATCTATCTATCTATCTATCATTCAGTTCATATCTATCTATCTATCTATCTATCATTCAGTTCATATCTATCTATCTATCTATCTATCATTCAGTTCATATACATCTATCTATCTATCTATCATTCAGTTCATATCCATCTATCTATCTATCTATCTATCATTCAGTTCATATCTATCTATCTATCTATCTATCATTCAGTTCATATCTATCTATCTATCATTCAGTTCATATCCATCCATCTATCTATCTATCTATCATTCAGTTCATATCTATCTATCTATCTCTCTATCATTCAGTTTATATCTATCTATCTATCTATCATTCAGTTCATATCTGTCTATCTATCTATCATTCAGTTCATATCTATCTATCTATCTATCTATCTAATTATCATTCAGTTCATATCCATCTATCTATCTATCTATCTATCATTCAGTTCATATCTATCTATCTATCTATCATTCAGTTCATATCCATCTATCTATCTATCTATCTATCTATCATTCAGTTCATATCTATCTATCTATCTATCTATCTATCATTCAGTTCATATCCATCTATCTATCTATCTATCATTCAGTTCATATCTATCTATCTATCATTCAGTTCATATCTATCTATCTATCTATCATTCAGTACATATCTATCTATCTATCTATCTATCATTCAGTTCATATCTATCTATCTATCTATCTATCATTCAGTTCATATCTATCTATCTATCTATCTATCATTCAGTTCATATCTATCTATCTATCTATCTATCATTAAGTTCATATCTATCTATCTATCTATCTATCATTCAGTTCATATCTATCTATCTATCATTCAGTTCATATCTATCTATCTATCATTCAGTTCATATCCATCTATCTATCTATCTATCTATCTATCATTCAGTTCATATCTATCTATCTATCTATCATTCAGTTCATATCTATCTATCTATCTATCTATCATTCAGTTCATATCTATCTATCTATCTATCTATCATTCAGTTCATATACATCTATCTATCTATCTATCATTCAGTTCATATCCATCTATCTATCTATCTATCTATCATTCAGTTCATATCTATCTATCTATCTATCTATCATTCAGTTCATATCTATCTATCTATCATTCAGTTCATATCCATCCATCTATCTATCTATCTATCATTCAGTTCATATCTATCTATCTATCTCTCTATCATTCAGTTTATATCTATCTATCTATCTATCATTCAGTTCATATCTGTCTATCTATCTATCATTCAGTTCATATCTATCTATCTATCTATCTATCTAATTATCATTCAGTTCATATCCATCTATCTATCTATCTATCTATCATTCAGTTCATATCTATCTATCTATCTATCATTCAGTTCATATCCATCTATCTATCTATCTATCTATCTATCATTCAGTTCATATCCATCTATCTATCTATCTATCTATCTATCATTCAGTTCATATCTATCTATCTATCTATCTATCTATCATTCAGTTCATATCCATCTATCTATCTATCTATCATTCAGTTCATATCTATCTATCTATCATTCAGTTCATATCTATCTATCTATCTATCATTCAGTACATATCTATCTATCTATCTATCTATCATTCAGTTCATATCTATCTATCTATCTATCTATCATTCAGTTCATATCTATCTATCTATCTATCTATCATTCAGTTCATATCTATCTATCTATCTATCTATCATTAAGTTCATATCCATCTATCTATCTATCTATCTATCTATCTATCATTCAGTTCATATCTATCTATCTATCTATCTATCATTCAGTTCATATCTATCTATCTATCTATCTATCTATCTATCTATCATTCAGTTCATATCTATCTATCTATCTATCATTCAGTTCATATCTATCTATCTATCATTCAGTTCATATCCATCTATCTATCTATCATTCAGTTCATATCTATCTATCTATCTATCATTCAGTTCATATCCATCTATCTATCTATCTATCATTCAGTTCATATCCATCTATCTATCTATCTATCTATCATTCAGTTAATATCTATCTATCTATCTATCTATCATTCAGTATATATCTATCTATCTATCTATCTATCATTCAGTTCATATCTATCTATCTATCTATCTATCATTCAGTTCATATCCATCTATCTATCTATCTATCTATCTGTCATTCAGTTCATATCTATCTATCTATCTATCTATCATTCAGTTCATATCTATCTATCTATCTATCATTCAGTTCATATCTATCTATCTATCAATCTATCTATCATTCAGTTCATATCTATCTATCTATCTATCATTCAGTTCGTATCCATCTATCTATCTATCTATCTATCTATCTATCATTCAGTTCATATCTATCTATCTATCTATCTATCATTCAGTTCATATCTATCTATCTATCTATCTATCATTCAGTTCATATCTATCTATCTATCTATCTATCTATCATTCAGTTCATATACATCTATCTATCTATCTATCATTCAGTTCATATCCATCTATCTATCTATCTATCTATCATTCAGTTCATATCTATCTATCTATCTGTCTATCATTCAGTTCATATCTATCTATCTATCTATCATTCAGTTCATATCTATCTATCTATCTATCTATCTATCATTCAGTTCATATCTATCTATCTATCATCAATTCATATCTATCTATCTATCTATCATTCAGTTCATATCTATCTATCTATCATTCAGTTGATATCCATCCATCTATCTATCTATCTATCTATCATTCAGTTCATATCTATCTATCTATCTCTCTATCATTCAGTTTATATCTATCTATCTATCTATCATTCAGTTCATATCTGTCTATCTATCTATCATTCAGTTCATATCTATCTATCTATCTATCTATCTATCTAATTATCATTCAGTTCATATCCATCTATCTATCTATCTATCTATCTATCATTCAGTTCATATCTATCTATCTCTCTATCATTCAGTTCATATCCATCTATCTATCTATCTATCTATCATTCAGTTCATATCTATCTATCTATCTATCTATCTATCATTCAGTTCATATCTATCTATCTATCTATCTATCTATCTATCATTCAGTTCATATCTATCTATCTATCTATCATTCAGTTCATATCTATCTATCTATCTATCATTCAGTTCATATCTATCTATCTATCTATCTATATATCTATCATTCAGTTCATATCTATCTATCTATCTATCATTCAGTTCATATCCATCTATCTATCTATCTATCTATCTATCATTCAGTTCATATCTATCTATCTATCTATCTATCATTCAGTTCATATCTATCTATCCATCATTCAGTTCATATCTATCTATCTATCTATCTATCTATCATTCAGTTCATATCCATCTATCTATCTATCTATCATTCAGTTCATATCCATCTATCTATCATTCAGTTCATATCTATCTATCTATCTATCATTCAGTTCATATCTATCTATCTATCTATCTATCATTCAGTTCATATCTATCTATCTGTATCTATCTATCATTCAGTTCATATCTATCTATCTATCTATCATTCAGTTCATATCTATCTATCTATCTATCTGTCATTCAGTTCATATCTATCTATCTATCTATCTATCTATCATTCAGTTCATATATATCTATCTATCTATCTAATTATCATTCAGTTCATATCCATCTATCTATCTATCTATCATTCAGTTCATATCTATCTATCTATCTATCATTCAGTTCATATCCATCTATCTATCTATCTATCATTCAGTTCATATCTATCTATCTATCTATCATTCAGTTCATATCTATCTATCTATCTATCTATCTATCATTCAGTTCATATCTATCTATCTATCTATCTAATTATCATTCAGTTCATATCCATCTATCTATCTATCTATCATTCAGTTCATATCTATCTATCTATCTATCATTCAGTTCATATCCATCTATCTATCTATCTATCATTCAGTTCATATCTATCTATCTATCTATCATTCAGTTCATATCTATCTATCTATCTATCTATCTATCTATCATTCAGTTCATATCTATCTATCTATCTATCATTCAGTTCATATCTATCTATCTATCTATCATTCAGTTCACATCTATCTATCTATCTATCTATCATTCAGTTCATATCTATCTATCTATCTATCTATCTATCATTCAGTTCATATCTATCTATCTATCTATCTATCTTTCAGTTCATATCCATCTATCTATCTATCTATCATTCAGTTCATATCTATCTATCTATCTATCATTCAGTTCATATCTATCTATCTATCTATCTATCTATCTATCTATCTATCATTCAGTTCATATCTATCTATGTATCTATCTATCTATCATTCAGTTCATATCCATCTATCTATCTATCTATCTATCTATCATTCAGTTCATATCTATCTATCTATCTATCATTCAGTTCATATCCATCTATCTATCTATCTATCTATCATTCAGTTCATATCTATCTATCTATCTATCATTCAGTTCATATCTATCTATCTATCTATCATTCAGTTCATATCTATCTATCTATCATTCAGTTCGTATACATCTATCTATCTATCTATCTATCATTCAGTTCATATCTATCTATCTATCTATCTATCTATCATTCAGTTCATATCTATCTATCTATCTATTATTCAGTTCATATCTATCTATCTATCTATCTATCTATCATTCAGTTCATATCTATCTATCTATCTATCTATTATTCAGTTCATATCTATCTATCTATCTATCTATCATTCAGTTCATATCTATCTATCTATCTATCTATCATTCAGTTCATATCCATCTATCTATCTATCTATCTATCATTCAGTTCATATCTATCTATCTATCTATCTATCTATCATTCAGTTCATATCTATCTATCTATCTATCATTCAGTTCATATCTATCTATCTATCTATCTATCATTCAGTTCATATCTATCTATCTATCTATCATTCAGTTCACATCTATCTATCTATCTATCTATCTATCATTCAGTTCATATCTATCTATCTATCTATCTATCTATCATTCAGTTCATATCTATCTATCTATCTATCATTCAGTTCATATCTATCTATCTATCTATCATTCAGTTCATATCCATCTATCTATCTATCTATCTATCATTCAGTTCATATCTATCTATCTATCTATCATTCAGTTCATATCTATCTATCTATCTATCATTCAGTTCATATCTATCTATCTATCTATCATTCAGTTCATATCTATCTATGTATCTATCTATCTATCATTCAGTTCATATCCATCTATCTATCTATCTATCTATCATTCTGTTCATATCTATCTATCTATCTATCATTCAGTTCATATCTATCTATCTATCTATCTATCATTCAGTTCATATCTATCTATCTATCCTTCATTCAGTTCATATCCATCTATCTATCTATCTATCTATCTATCATTCAGTTCATATCTATCTATCTATCTATCTATCTATCTATCTATCTATCATTCAGTTCATATCTATCTATCTATCTATCATTCAGTTCATATCTATCTATCTATCTATCATTCAGTTCATATCTATCTATCTATCTATCTATCATTCAGTTCATATCTATCTATCTATCTATCTATCTATCTATCATTCAGTTCATATCCATCTATCTATCTATATATCTATCATTCAGTTCATATCTATCTATCTATCTATCTATCTATCATTCAGTTCATATCTATCTATCTATCTATCATTCAGTTCATATCCATCTATCTATCTATCTATCTATCATTCAGTTCATATCTATCTATCTATCTATCTATCTATCATTCAGTTCATATTTATCTATCTATCTATCATTCAGTTCATATCTATCTATCTATCTATCTATCATTCAGTTCATATCCATTTATCTATCTATCTATCATTCAGTTCATATCCATCTATCTATCTATCTATCTATCATTCAGTTCATATCTATCTATCTATCATTCAGTTCATATCTATCTATCTATCTATCTATCATTCAGTTCGTATACATCTATCTATCTATCTATCTATCTATCATTCAGTTCATATCTATCTATCTATCTATCTATCTATCATTCAGTTCATATCTATCTATCTATCTATTATTCAGTTCATATCTATCTATCAATCTATCTATCATTCAGTTCATATCTATCTATCTATCTATCTATTTTTCAGTTCATATCTATCTATCTATCTATCTATCATTCAGTTCATATCTATCTATCTATCTATCTATCATTCAGTTCATATCCATCTATCTATCTATCTATCATTCATTCAGTTCATATCTATCTATCTATCTATCTATCATTCAGTTCATATCTATCTATCTATCTATCTATCATTCAGTTCATATCTATCTATCTATCTATCTATCATTCAGTTCATATCCATCTATCTATCTATCTATCATTCAGTTCATATCCATCTATCTGTCTATCTATCTATCTATCTATCTATCTATCATTCAGATCATATCTATCTATCTATCTATCTATCTATCTTTCAGTTCATATCTATCTATCTATCTATCATTCAGTTCATATCTATCTATCTATCTATCTATCATTCAGTTCATATCTATCTCTATCTATCTATCTATCTATCGATCATTCAGTTCTTATCCATCTCTATCTATCTATCTATCTATCTATCTATCTATCATTCAGTTCATATCTATCTATCTATCTATCATTCAGTTCATATCTATCTATCTATCTATCTATCATTCAGTTCATATCCATCTATCTATCTATCTATCTATCATTCATTTCATATCTATCTATCTATCTATCATTCAGTTCATATCTATCTATCTATCTATCTATCTAATTATCATTCAGTTCATATCCATCTATCTATCTATCTATCATTCAGTTCATATCTATCTATCTATCTATCATTCAGTTCATATCCATCTATCTATCTATCTATCTATCATTCAGTTCATATCTATCTATCTATCTATCTATCTATCATTCAGTTCATATCCATCTATCTATCTATCATTCAGTTCATATCTATCTATCTATCTATCTATCTATCATTCAGTTCATATCTATCTATCTATCTATCTATCATTCAGTTCATATCTATCTATCTATCTATCTATCATTCAGTTCATATCTATCTATCTATCATTCAGTTCATATCTATCTATCTATCTATCTATCTATCATTCAGTTCATATCTATCTCTATCTATCTATCTATCTATCGATCATTCAGTTCTTATCCATCTCTATCTATCTATCTATCTATCTATCTATCTATCATTCAGTTCATATCTATCTATCTATCTATCATTCAGTTCATATCTATCTATCTATCTATCTATCATTCAGTTCATATCCATCTATCTATCTATCTATCTATCATTCATTTCATATCTATCTATCTATCTATCATTCAGTTCATATCTATCTATCTATCTATCTATCTAATTATCATTCAGTTCATATCCATCTATCTATCTATCTATCATTCAGTTCATATCTATCTATCTATCTATCATTCAGTTCATATCCATCTATCTATCTATCTATCTATCATTCAGTTCATATCTATCTATCTATCTATCTATCTATCATTCAGTTCATATCCATCTATCTATCTATCATTCAGTTCATATCTATCTATCTATCTATCTATCTATCATTCAGTTCATATCTATCTATCTATCTATCTATCATTCAGTTCATATCTATCTATCTATCTATCTATCATTCAGTTCATATCTATCTATCTATCATTCAGTTCATATCTATCTATCTATCTATCTATCTATCATTCAGTTCATATCTATCTATCTATCTATCTATCTATCATTCAGTTCATATCTATCTATCTATCTATTTATCATTCAGTTCATATCCATCTATCTATCTATCTATCATTCAGTTCATATCTATCTATCTATCTATCTATCTATCTATCATTCAGTTCATATCTATCTATCTATCTATCTATCTATCATTCAGTTCATAACTATCTATGTATCTATCTATCTATCATTCAGTTCATATCCATCTATCTATCTATCATTCAGTTCATATCTATCTATCTATCATTCAGTTCATATCTATCTATCTATCTATCATTCAGTTCATATCTATCTATCTATCTATCATTCAGTTCATATCTATCTATCTATCTATCTATCTATCATTCAGTTCATATCTATCTATCTATCTATCTATCATTCAGTTCATATCTATCTATCTATCTATCTATCATTCAGTTCATATCTATCTATCTATCTATCATTCAGTTCATATCTATCTATCTATCTATCATTCAGTTCATATCCATCTATCTATATATCTATCTATCTATCATTCAGTTCATATCTATCTATCTATCTATCTATCATTCAGTTCATATCTATCTATCTATCTATCTATCTATATATCTATCTATCTATCTATCATTCAGTTCATATCTATCTATCTATCTATCTATCTATCATTCAGTTCATATCTATCTATCTATCTATCATTCAGTTCATATCCATCTATCTATCTATATATCTATCATTCAGTTCATATCTATCTATCTATCTATCTATCTATCATTCAGTTCATATCTATCTATCTATCTATCATTCAGTTCATATCTATCTATCTATCTATCATTCAGTTCATATCCATCTATCTATCTATCTATCTATCTATCATTCAGTTCATATCTATCTATCTATCTATCATTCAGTTCATATCTATCTATCTATCTATCTATCTATCTATCATTCAGTTCATATCTATCTATCTATCTATCTATCTATCTATCATTCAGTTCATATCCATCTATCTATCTATCTATCTATCATCCAGTTCATATCTATCTATCTATCTATCTATCATTCAGTTCATATCTATCTATCTATCTATCTATCTATCTATCATTCAGTTCATATCTATCTATCTATCATTCAGTTCATATCTATCTATCTATCTATCTATCATTCAGTTCATATCCATCTATCTATCTATCTATCTATCATTCAGTTCATATCTATCTATCTATCTATCTATCTATCATTCAGTTCATATCTATCTATCTATCTTTCTATCTATCTATCATTCAGTTCATATCTATCTATGTATCTATCTATCATTCAGTTCATATCCATCTATCTATCTATCTATCTATCTATCATTCAGTTCATATCTATCTATCTATCTATCTATCTATCATTCAGTTCATATCCATCTATCTATCTATCATTCAGTTCATATCTATCTATCTATCATTCAGTTCATATCTATCTATCTATCTATCATTCAGTTCATATCTATCTATCTATCTATCATTCAGTTCATATCTATCTATCTATCTATCTATCTATCATTCAGTTCATATCTATCTATCTATCTATCTATCATTCAGTTCATATCTATCTATCTATCTATCTATCTATCATTCAGTTCATATCTATCTATCTATCTATCATTCAGTTCATATCTATCTATCTATCTATCATTCAGTTCATATCTATCTATCTATCTATCATTCAGTTCATATCCATCTATCTATCTATCTATCTATCTATCATTCAGTTCATATCTATCTATCTATCTATCTATCATTCAGTTCATATCTATCTATCTATCTATCTATCTATATATCTATCTATCTATCTATCATTCAGTTCATATCTATCTATCTATCTATCTATCATTCAGTTCATATCTATCTATCTATCTATCATTCAGTTCATATCCATCTATCTATCTATATATCTATCATTCAGTTCATATCTATCTATCTATCTATCTATCTATCATTCAGTTCATATCTATCTATCTATCTATCATTCAGTTCATATCTATCTATCTATCTATCATTCAGTTCATATCCATCTATCTATCTATCTATCTATCTATCTATCATTCAGTTCATATCTATCTATCTATCTATCATTCAGTTCATATCTATCTATCTATCTATCTATCTATCATTCAGTTCATATCTATCTATCTATCTATCTATCTATCATTCAGTTCATATCCATCTATCTATCTATCATTCAGTTCATATCTATCTATCTATCTATCTGTCATTCAGTTCATATCTATCTATCTATCTATCTATCATTCAGTTCATATCTATCTATCTATCATTCAGTTCATATCTATCTATCTATCTATCTATCATTCAGTTCATATCCATCTATCTATCTATCTATCTATCATTCAGTTCATATCTATCTATCTATCTATCTATCATTCAGTTCATATCTATCTATCTATCTTTCTATCTATCTATCATTCAGTTCATATCTATCTATGTATCTATCTATCATTCAGTTCATATCCATCTATCTATCTATCTATCTATCTATCATTCAGTTCATATCTATCTATCTATCTATCCTTCAGTTCATATCTATCTATCTATCTATCATTCAGTTCATATCTATCTATCTATCTATCTATCATTCAGTTCATATCTATCTATCTATCTATCATTCAGTTCATATCTATCTATCTATCTATCTATCATTCAGTTCATATCTATCTATCTATCTATCTATCATTCAGTTCATATCCATCTATCTATCTATCTATCTATCTATCATTCAGTTCATATCTATCTATCTATCATTCAGTTCATATCTATCTATCTATCTATCATTCAGTTCATATCTATCTATCTATCTATCTATCATTCAGTTCATATCTATCTATCTATCTATCTCTCATTCAGTTCATATCTATCTATCTATCTATCTATCATTCAGTTCATATCCATCTATCTATCTATCTATCTATCATTCAGTTCATATCTATCTATCTATCTATCATTCAGTTCATATCTATCTATCTATCTATCTATATATCTATCTATCTATCTATCATTCAGTTCATATCTATCTATCTATCATTCAGTTCATATCTATCTATCTATCTATCTATCTATCATTCAGTTCATATCCATCTATCTATCTATATATCTCTCATTCAGTTCATATCTATCTACCTATCTATCTATCTATCTATCATTCAGTTCATATCTATCTATCTATCTATCTATCATTCAGTTCATATCTATCTATCTATCATTCAGTTCATATCCATCTATCTATCTATCTATCTATCTATCTATCATTCAGTTCATATCTATCTATCTATCTATCTATCATTCAGTTCATATCTATCTATCTATCTATCATTCAATTCATATCTATCTATCTATCTATCTATCATTCAGTTCATATCTATCTATCTATCTATCATTCAGTTCATATCTATCTATCTATCTATCATTCAGTTCATATCTATTTATCTATCTATCTATCTATCATTCAGTTCATATCTATCTATCTATCTATCTATCATTCAGTTCATATCCATCTATCTATCTATCTATCTATCATTCATTTCATATCTATCTATCTATCTATCATTCAGTTCATATCTATCTATCTATCTATCTATATATCTATCTATCTATCTATCATTCAGTTCATATCTATCTATCTATCTATCTATCTATCATTCAGTTCATATCTATCTATCTATCTATCTATCATTCAGTTCATATCCATCTTTCTATCTATATATCTATCATTCAGTTCATATCTATCTATCTATCTATCTATCTATCTATCATTCAGTTCATATCTATCTATCTATCTATCTATCTATCATTCAGTTCATATCTATCTATCTATCTATCTGTCATTCAGTTCATATCCATCTATCTATCTATCTATCTATCATTCAGTTCATATCTATCTATCTATCCTTCTATCATTCAGTTCATATCTATCTATCTATCTATCTATCATTCAGTTCATATCTCTCTATCTATCTATCTATCATTCAGTTCATATCCATCTATCTATCTATCTATCTATCATTCAGTTCATATCTATCTATCTATCTATCTATCTATCTATCTATCTATCATTCAGTTCATATCTATCTATCTATCTATCTATCTATCATTCAGTTCATATCTATCTATCTATCTATCTATCTATCTATCTATCTATCTATCAGTGTCTGTTCAGTATCTATCTATCTATCTATCTCTCTATCTCAGCGTGTTCATTATCTATCACAGTCTATTCATATTTCGCATCGTATTCATTATCTGTCTACCTATCTATCTGTCTATTTCAGTCTGTTCATTATCTATCTATCTATCTATCTATCTATCTTACGTTCATTATTTATCTGTCTATCTAAGAAGAAAAATATACATAAAAAATGTTGACGGAGTGAAGCAATAGTGCTTGTTGATAGCAGTTTGGTTAAGCACTATTGTTCCACTCCATCACCTTTTTTTTTGTATATTTTTCTTCTCAAGCTAATGGAAAAAAGGAAGTGACGTTTCACATACGTCTTGCCTGCAACCAGGATTGTTCATAACAATTTTCGATTCTCACCCGTCGAAGTGCAGTATAAAACTATGTTATAAAACTATCTTATCTTTTCTTATTAGAAATATTTACAACTGAGTATGTTTTACCAGATTTTAATATGAAAGTAGAAGCATATTTGATTTCATTTATCATTCCATACAAACATAAAAAGGACCTAAAAAAGGTTTGTTTTGAGAGCGTACTGGGAACAAGTTGTGTATACTATTTGAATATTATGGATAGATATAGATAGATATGTTTGAAGTCACAGTAGAGTAAAGTAAGTGCCGTGATTGGGGAACCGGAAATCAGGGGTCGCGTTCGTAACATTCCCTAGCGTGCAAATACCATTCTCCCGCTTATTCATGGGTAAATTACAGTACAGACAGGGTCATATATCCTTGGTTGGCAACCACTTTAGGAGAAGGAGAACAGAATAAAAATATACTCTGTAAATGGTACTAGTCGACACCGACTTTAAATTGAATAGCCTCACTAACCCTACAAAATGATGAATACGGCTACACTTCTGAAAACATGGTCACTCAGAGACGGGCTCTTACTACTGAAGTGAAAAGGTTTTGTCAATCCATGCTACGATATTCAGGCGCTTGCCAAAGTTATATTAAATTAATAATAAAAATAGTAATAATAATTATTATTATCTTTATTATGGAGTGTGCGATCCGAGCAGCGACAAAATGACGCAAGGGTACAAATATACGAAACCGAATGTATACAACATACCACCTAGTCATGTACACGCGTCATATCCAAAAGTGGGCGATAGCGTCACAGGTTTAGACAAAAACAGCGCCTAACCTTGCAGGTGGGACTCAGAAATACCATGACGGTCTCCAGTTTAGAGGGTCCCAGTATCTAGATGCGATTTTCAAGTTGTCATGTCTGCCTCATATTGCTAATTTAAAAACAACAAAACATATCGACACGTCCCCTGCTCCGGCAGTGATGCTTTCTCGTCACTTCCTATCAGGATCTCATGAGATGCGCAGTCGTCAGAGCTGTGCAGAAGAAATCCACTTATGTTAAATACGACTGAGGTTGCTGATTTCATTGGCCCAATAATACAAATGAAAACCGAAATTGAATTTGCTTGCATGTCAAGGATTTTGGTCCGAATCCAGCATTTCGGTCGACGGCGGTTTCATCGAATAAACAAGCTAACAATTACTGTATCTGCGTACCAAGTTTTGTATCAATAAATTTAGTTGTTTGTAAGAAGTTTGCTGTTTTTTCTTACGTGTCCTCCAATAACATATGAACCATATTTGTTAAACCCTGTGATGTTCCGTGTATAAAATTTGTTTTCATAGTAATTTGTGGAGTTTATTAGCTGATATAAATTTTCTTAGACAATTTAAACATTGTTCATTATGTATGTGGCATCCGTCGGTTTGGAGTTATCTCGAAGCGGCGTCCAAAGAGTTATGCCTCAGCGGCTGATAGAGGCGCATTATTTCTTATAGCTGTACAGGCCCACACGGGAATGACTGTCTCGATTGCCACCAATGTATGTGAAGACACTCTCCCCCGATGTCGCTGAGTTGTTTCCTTTCCGTCGATTACGCTTCTCACCGGAGACAAGGTTTCTTTACTGCTCTCCTCGTCCCAACTCTAGGTGTAAATCGGATCTCCAGAGTCAGCGATCGTTGTCGACGTCTTCCTACCTCTCAATGTCCAGGACCATAACGTGCTTGTAGTGAAGTGGCTAGTTCCCCGAACAGAAAGACTTTTGGGAGCTTCCCATCCACTATTCGGTAAACCATGTCGAAGCCAACGAAGCCAGCTCTGTTGGAGAAGTACGCATAGGCTGAGTAACTGGTCACGGGTGAGAATGAGTGCATCGGTTACCCGGTCGGATATCAGACAACGAAAACGGGTATCGCTGAAACGTCTCGCCTGAAATTGTTCATTATATTGTAAACTAGCCGAGGTACTTGGCGTTACCCGGGTGTACAAGGCTGCAATTATATGACCTCATCCCCTGTATACCCGCATCACATCTCCAGAAATATATGCCTGCGTCCCCGGCTGCATGTATCATCCATTGGTATATTAATCTACCGCCTCATCTTTTTTACGTTATGTAAGTATTTGATTATTCTTAATAAATGAATTCCATCGATAAAATCTTCTTGTGTGATCGCTACTCCGGGTTAAATTGTTTCAATGTTTTAGATATTCACTAAATTTCCTATAACCGTAATATTTTTCAAATAGTATGGCATTGTTCACAAATTTAATAATGAAGCAAAACCAGGGATGAAGCGTCAGAGCTTGATTTAACTGCAAGTGCCAACGGATGAACGCCGATTTTGGACCTTGTTTGTCGCTGATTTCGTCAACTTAACTGAAATAATTTAAACCAACCATTCACGCAAGATAATCTGTGAGTCACATGTAATTTGAAAAGCATCGGATGAAAAACCAGGGAGTTATGACCTGAAAACGGGCTTTTTGAACTATTTTTCGTGGCTTCTTGGTATACGCAGAGAAGCGAGCAGGACTAAAACCACACTATCTTGCATGATGGCAAATTTATTGCATGATGGCAAATTTTTTGCGATATGTTTGAATCGGATAAAAAATGAGGAAATTATTCAAAATGGGCTGTTTCAATTAATTTGCACAAAATGCTAAATCAACAATTAATATTTTTTATGAATTTTATACCTGCAGAAAATATTAATGCTGTATAATGCAAACTGCCACCAAAAAATAACGATCCCTAACATCTTCAAAAGAATTATTTCTGTATAGTGTAACCCCCTATTTCTGACTTAAAAAAACTGATCAGAAAAACTTACGCTATATACAAATATATACCGTAATTTTTTTAAAAATTATAATACATTTATATGCACCAAAAATGAGATATGCTGTTACATGATACAAGAGACTCGTTGAGAATTTCCGTGTCTGATGTAAGGTCAGGCATTTATTCTAGTAGCTTAAAAATTCGCTGACCAAAACACCAACAAAAAAACTTTTCACTTGAATTCATTTTGATTATCAATATTCTACGGTCATTTATTAAGCCTTTGTAAATATTATTGTGTTCTGTTTTTCCCCTCTGGATAAGAAGACCCCGAAGTGGCCGATATTGACCTCTGGGGTTCAATACTAATATCGTGGGTGTCGATACATCCTTGAGGGAGAAAAAGGAGTCGATAAATAAATCATAGTGTCTTTAACTCATCAAGAAAAAAAGAAGATTATGTATAGAAAAGGAAATAGAAAGTAAAAAAGAAATAATAAAACTTAATGTGAAACTTATCAAGAAAGAGCAAAAGTTTAAGCAATTTCAACCCTTAAATAAAAAATATTATTGATGTATATTTTTGGTTCATGACTGGGTGGGGGGGTCGAGGATTTCGTTAAAGAGTCGATAGTGGAAAAAGTTTTGGGTCCCCTACGTTAGGTGGTTCACAATCATTTTATGTTAAAAGTTAAAACAAATACTTTGTGTTTTTTGTTTGTTTCTTTCTTTCCTTTTTCTTTCTGTCTATCTATCTATCTATCCATATATATATATATATATATATATATATATATATATATATATATAGATAGATAGATAGATAGATAGATAGATAGATATAGATAGATATAGATAGATAGATATAGATATAGATATATATCATAATAAAATAAAAGAACAGTAAGATATATAATCCGGTGTTCTTATTGATATTTTTTTTATTTTTACAAAACAGTGCTCAATGTAAATTTACAGAGCATAAATATTATAAATTAACTTATTTAAAATATAAATAAACCATATTTTCAATCATTTTAAATCAGTTAATTTATAATATATATATATATATATATATATATATATATATATATATATATATATATATATATATATATATATATATCCTGGTAAATTGAGAACAAATAGAGTATAATTCCACTGTACGTAACGTTTAATGTAAAACAGGACTAAATACAGATTTGAGCTAAATATTATTTATTTTAGGATAATAAAACAGAAATATATTTAAAATCACTACACAGTTACAATCAGGTTTCAACGCCATAAATGTGTTTCCTCGGGTGTTTCCTACAGGCCAACGAAAGATGAATTTAATTTCAAAAGCAGAATAATTAAAAAAATCGGACATGATTAACCAATCGAATGTGACGCTTAATTCAAATCTACATAGAACTTTTTTTTACCATCGTTAGACCCGAACCAAACTAGGATGTCACTAAGATCCACAAGTTTACAAGGAGTGAAGGTGAAAGAGAACGGGAAACCTGAGAGTGGGGAGGATTGAGGAAAGAATAAAAATGGGACCCGGTCTAAGAAGACGGAATGGTGATTGGCGTTGCATTTAAAATTTTGAAAGTTGAAGTAATAAAGGAAGCAATAAAGGGGATGTGACTACCACAGGTGGGGAGTGAGGGGAAAATATTAGAGTAAAAATGGCCGTTATTATAGAGAGTTCAAGAGTAAAATGATGACAGAAGGAAGCCACATGACTTCGATGAGATACTGACTAATCGATTTGGCTGGACAGGTACGATTACATTACAAGCCATCTAATGGAATTTAGCAAAAATTTATTGCATTATCAATTGTTATCCAATGTCTTTCTGATTACTCTCCTATTGTTCTCAATCACTTCTAACTTGTGGAACATTCTTCTAACTCCATACTTTACAGCCAACTTTAATCTTCAAAAATTTAAACGCAATGTCAATCGTTATCTACTGTCTTCCTGATTACTCTTCTATTGTTCTCGCTCACTTCTCACTTGTGGAACACTCTTACAACTCCATGCTTTACAGCCAACTTTGATCTTCAAAAATTTAAATGCAATGTCAATCGTTATCTACTCTATTCCTGATTACTCTTCTATTGTTCTCACTCACTTCTCACTTGTGGAACACTCTTCCAACTCCATGCTTTACAGCCAACTTTGATCTTCAAAAATTTAAATGCAATGTCAATCGTTATCTACTCTATTCCTGGAATTTATCAAAAGTTTATTTGCAATGTCAATTGTTATCCAATGTCAACTGTCTTCCTGATTACTTTTCTAATGCTCTGTCACTGTTTTCTTATTTTTTCGCACTCAACATCCCATTCTAAGTGACTTTGCTGCCTTACATTGCGCGATATGAGAAAAACAATCAAGAAACTTTAATGTTTTCTCAACATTTTTCTTTCTTTTGAGATAGATAATGTCTCGTATCCTGTTTACGTACATAATTATAATTTGTTTAACATGAAGTGAATAAAAAGGCAACAGAAAAAGCGATTTCTTTTTATTTTAATAAATAAAAAAGGAATCACTCTTCATGTTCTGTTTCGAATAATGATATGTCTTCGATTTGACTGGAAATCGATAAATCATTATAATTCTTATGCTTTACATTCCATGTCGCAACGAACAGCTGATGGGCGGCGAATGAGAAAAATCCTTTCGAATTTCATTCATCGAATCAATCTATTTGGAGCGATCGTTTGCTGTTGATCGCTTGCAGTATTTATCAGAGTCGGTCGTCTGTTCCTTCCATTTTTGTTCAGCACTTTAAAAGGATTCAAGTATTATTTACAAAGCGAGTACAAATTATCCGAGTCATGACCTCATCATTGAGACGGAGCTAATCACAAAAGAATGAGAAAAACTCTTCCAATTGCGACTTGAGTTCGTATATTAATAAAAATCTTTTTTTTAATCTCATATATATATATATATATATATATATATATATATATATATATATATATATATATATATATATATGAGATTTAAAAAAGTATATATATATATATATATATATATATATATACTTTTTTAATCTCATATATATATATATATATATGAGATTAAAAAAAAGTATATGTACATATATATATATATATATATATATATATATATATATATATATATATATATATATATATATAATATATCAGCTGTTCGTTGCGACTATTATAGCTATATAGCGAGACTCTTCGCAAGCCGAATTGAGTCACTGTTGCTCACTGGGCGTGTTTCCAAAAATAAATACGCTAAAAATCAATCTTCATCCTGACCGTGCGCCGACAGCTTAGTGGTAGAATATCCGCCTGATACCAATTCAGTCGGGTTTCGATCCTAGCTAGAGGCAACCGGATGTCTAGCCGCACTGATGAGCTGTGATACAGCGAAACAGTCTGTCTGTGGATGACATTATATATAACATTTTTAATCTCATATGTATATATAATCTTTTTAATCTTTTTTTATATATATATATACATATATATACATATACATATATATACATATACATTAATAAATTTTTATTTAATTTCATAGATATATATATATATATATATATATATATATATATATATATATGAAATTAAATAATAATTTATTAATGTACGAACTCAAGTCGCAAATGGAAGAGCTATATTGAGTATAATTAGTTACCACTTCGTCATCGTTATAGAGATTTTTTTTTTATTTTTGGAACACTGTTAGCACATTGTGGTCTAGTTCATAGTTAATATTGTTAAGTCTTGTCTTTTTCGTTTTTATTATTAAGGCTTCCATTATTTTTAATCTTTTTTACAGGTGGATGAGGTTATTATGAGATTATGTATATTTAGGCAGCAGTCCCTCTTTTATACATGTTTCATCAAAGACAACAGACAAGGTACTGCGATTAAGCTTTTTATTTTATTTTTCGTGTGTTTGAAAAAGTGTTTTCTTTTCTAGGCACAAAGTGTGTAGAAATTGTCCAAATTTTCTGCAATTCCGAGCGCCTTCGGCTATACTTTTAGCCATTATCATGGATGATTTTATTTTTGCTTCTTAATTATTTAAATAAAAAGCTTAATCGGCTAATGGCCCAAGTATGAAAAACAGTGTGTCCTTTTGTTGAGAATTTGGGTAGACAAATATATTTGCATTGACGAAAATTAATTGGGAAATAATTTTTAACTGTCACTCCGAAGGTTAAAATGAGAATCTGATCTGGTTTATGTTTCTACTCGACAGGTGAGTCCAGGAAAGGAGTCAAAGAATTGAAATTTAAAAGGAGATTAAATCATCCCCTTTCTCATACGCACTTTAAAGATTAGATTTGGTATAAAGACAGTTATACCAGTTCCGAAAAGTGGGCAGAGATAGAATTGCGAGAAAGAAGAAATATGGGGGCAGAATTTAACCCGCTTGTGAGGAGTAGCGGTTCGAGATGTGAAGTGAAGCAGGTTGGATTTAATTGAGGGACAATCCCTGTGACTACTCCCAAGGTAGGTGGATAATTCTCCAAAGTTGATTAAGAAAGCAGAAATAGGGAGCAAAGAAAACCTGTACTGGAATTTATGAAAATTGGGGACTTGCCGAAAGCCCAGAACATTTCGGCCCCACGCCAGTTTGGGGCTGAAGTACATATAAGCAAATGACTTTTGGGAGCACGGAGAATCCGGGCTGAAATTCACGTCAGCTACTACCAGATTTCCTGATTCTAAGACTTTGGGGGTAGCAGATCATTATTTAAATATATATAATTAAATATAACAGACAATAAATGCCTAATATATCTGATTATGAGCCGTTCTAATCTCCGTATGTTTTCTTTAATTCCGGGTGAAAATAAAGAAAATAACTGTCCAACATTTGGATATTTTTAAGCACTCAGAAGATTGCTTATGTGACCCTAAAGAGTGCGATGTGTAAATTATCGCCATTTTATATTCTTAATTTCGCGCATGCGTATTGCTTGTTTCTGATTCTGTCAGCTGCGCAGTATAAAAGGGTCAGTTAAGGATCGTCTGTGAGAAAAAGATCACTATGACGCAATTCACTCCACCAGAAATTTGAAGAAACGGTATGTAGTACTGCTTGACACTCATGCCGAAAACTCCAACATGAATATTTCAGAGTGTTTGAAGAGAGGATTCGGAAAGAGTTATAGGAGTCTAATGGTAATCAGGAAGTTACGTCAGCTCGGAAAACTCACTCTGATCATTCTAATAAAAAAAAACTCCGGAATTAATTAGTGAGGGCCTTAGACTCAACACAGAAGCCTACATCAAGTGCCTTGAGTAGGTAGTGCTGTCTTCGATCAAGAGGGTGGCTGCTGTAAGATCCTAAGTCTGTCACAGGACTCTGCACTATGCCACACAAGCAGGAGAATACAGGCTCTTCTGACAATATCTGCGATCACACCACCCCTTACATATGGCCACCTAACTCCCAAGACTGCAACCCCCTCGATTATTATGTGTGGGGTGCAGTTGAGTGAGAGACCAACTAATCTCTTTATAATCCCAAAGGTGAACTGAAGGTAAGGATTATTGCCGCATTCACTTAAGCATTGAGACCGGGAAGAAGAGTTAGAGAAGATTGCGAAGTCGTCTCGAGGCCATGGTTGAAGCCAATGGCAATTTTCTTGGATAAATTCCCTCTTTAGTATTTCACGATATGTTTGTGGAATTCTGCGAAATATATCTGTTAAAATAGAGGGAATGTGTGTGTCTGTATGTGTAAGAGAGAATGAAATATTCAATAAATCAATAAAAGTTCTATGAACTCATCGCATTGGCCGACCCCAGAGTTTTGCGTCAAAATACTCGTCATGGCCAGAGGTTTAAGAGAGACAAATGTACAAATAGTTTAAAAAAGGGTATATATATATATATATATATATATATATATATATATATACTTGAACGTGAACCAAGAATGAATATATATATATATATATATATATATGTATGTATGTATGTATGTGAGTGTGTGTATGTGTGTGGATCAGTTTTAATAATTAATATTACTGGGACCCACTATACGAATGGATCGATTACCTGTACTATATATATATATATATGGGACCCACTATACGAACGGATCGAAAACCTGTACTATATATATATATATATATATATATATATATATATATATATATATTCTTTACAATTGAATTACGCTACCTTTAGTTAATAGCCATTTTCACCTCCGAATTTTAATTTTAAAATTCGCTGGATATTTCATACTGTTAATCAGTTTGCAGTGGGACACAGAGTCATTAAATAAAGGTATGTAAACTAAAGAAAATTTGGTCTGTTTAATGAAAATAAACATTGAGCGCTCTTTTGTGAGTCAGTTTAAACATATTTCAATTCTATGTTGCGAAGGACTCGTCTGGATTATAACAACGGATGACTACCTCTCTCTCTCTCTCTCTCTATATATATATATATATATATAAGATAGATAGATCTATAGATCTTGTTCTTTCACTCTCTTTCTCTCACTCTCTCTCTACACACACACACACACACACACATATATATATATATATATATATATATATATATATATATATATATATATATATTGCACTTTTATATATTTACACGCCCACAGACTAATGCGTACTTTAGTGAAATAGTTGAATGCTTCCATTGGTATTGCCTCCGTCCTTTCTGAATGCCCCATTGGTAAAATGAATTAATTTGTATATCTGCACAAACGTACAAATGTTTTAGTTCAAAATTCGTTCATGGTTTCCTGGAATGACTGGAACCTGAGGAAGGACAGAGAGCATAACGGTCGAAACGTTTTGATCATAACATTAGTCCAACTGTAAAAATTGAATAACATTTTTTTTTGAAAACTGCTATCGCGTGTCTGCTTTACGTTCCAGGCGTGTCGGAGAGGAGTCGAAGGAATCTGCTGTTCCAGATAACATCAAGAAAAGGATATTTAAGGATACTGAAGACGCTTATCTTCTTTTGGTTAAGATAAGTCACGTGGGTCACATGACAGCCACTTTGTGACGGAATTCGTTCAAGTAACGAAAGCAGCAGCCAGATTCAGTATGTTTTACAGCAACAAATCGAACGTTGCTTTCTTTAGCCGTGGCCCCCATTACCCTGGCATGGGCTAAATCTGCCTCTCCAGCAGCTTACAAGTGCTGTTTCATTTTGGGAATATATCTTACCTGGATAATGAAACACGATTTGAGAAAACCCAAGACTCACTGTTTCCGTTCGTGGAATAAGTCCTTGCCTGGAATATAGATGAATCCGGGTTCTTTTGAACTTTGAGTCCTAAAAGTGGATTCTCCAGACACAGGAGTATCTCCATATTGTATCTAAAACATTTCTTTTTTTGTTTCCCATTGTACTCTGCTTTGATGTATAGATATCTATAACATATTATTCTCTGCATGATTCACTTGCATATATGTAGTGGTATAATGTTATCTCAGAACAAAACATGTTTGTCATTCCTTTTCCATTCAGTCGTTTCGTTGCTTCAGTGAAATACAGTGTTATTATATCCTGGATATAATATTGAAATACAAATGGCAGAATACATCATAGCTCACCCACGTCACTGATGATATTTTTTCTCTATACAGATACGTACCTAGTCAAGTTCACATTAAATTTGTATGGCTTTCCATAATCAAAAAAGGTGAGACTAACCGTATTCTTAATGTAATTTTATTTATTTTCAATGCTTTCACTCCAAGCAAAACAAGATTCACTAAAACGCAAGGGGTTACTGAATGTGAGAGAATATGAAAGAAACAAAACCTGAGAGAGAAACAAAATTAAAAAGACAGAATTAAGATTGCATAAAAAAAAACATTGACGAGATTAAAATGGTTGTGGGAGAGTGGAAAAGTTTTAATGATTAGGTGTATGATATCACAATCAAACAAGAAATCCGATCACCGAAGTTAAGCACTTGAAATTTCATTTTGGACTTGTTGGCTTTACTTATTACTGAATAAAGTTTCTTACTTCTTTCATGTTCTTTGACACAGATCATCACTCAGTCTTCTATAGTTTCTACGTATCTTTGAAGGCTGGTTGCCGTATTTTTGTAAGACAATTCAAGTTGAACTAATCCTCTTTCTCCTTCGGATCTGGGCACATAATAGATGATCAATATCAGCCTTGCATGCGGTGGCAAGAAAGAAACTTTCTTGTTTTGACGTTTATTCGCTTAATGTAAGCTGTGGTCAAGCCAATGTGTTTATGGCTGATATTCTGTTCTTTTTGTTGTTGTTGTTTTTTTGTTTTTTTTAATTCAGCTCGGATTTCAATATCAGACCCACACGTCTGTAGCAATCTTACTTTCTCCTTCATTTGTGTCTGCTGTATTCGCCTTCGCTAATTTCTAGGTACCTATAGGCTCATTTTTGTTCCAGTTCCCTAATCTTTGTGACAAAATCTAGATCTATTGTGTGAGTTTCTGTATTTCTCTTTTTCTTAATTGTTATATTTGTAATACGAAATCAATCCGAAGTCCATACCTATATCATCACCGAAACATTTTACAGTATTGAGGAGAGCCTTCAACTTATCGTCGTCTTTGTCAAAGAGTTTGACATCATCCTTGTAGAGTAGGTGATTGAACAATTTCTTGTTTACTTTGTATCCATAGATATTAGTGTTTAGTTCATGCATAAAGAGGATTAAGGACAGACAAAATAAAAAAGGTGGCAGGCAGTTTTCGTGAAAGATTCCTCGTCGGATATTCAGGCGGTTAGAGGTGGCAGTGCTTTGGTGTGATTGAGGTATAATGTGGTTTTCCACTTTCCGATGCTGAGTTTAAGGAAATTTAATATCACCAAGGAGATATTGTACATTTCCAAAGCCCTAAGGATTTAAGAGTTTGGCACAGTATCAAAGGCTTTACGGTAATCTATCCAAACTGTGCAGAGATTAATACCTCTTTTCCTGTAGTTTTCTAAGATTATTGGATTTGTAAATAGGTGATCTTTTCAAACATATGAGCCTGTCCTGCATCCTTTCTGTTCCAGGGAAAGAGTGTGGTTTTCTTGGAGAAACAATAAGTGCAGGTCCTCAGGACAGAGATGATCAATTCGTACGTGGTGGACAGACATGTTATTGGCCTTTAATTATACGGATTATCTTTTTCACCCTTTTTTGACAGAAGATATGTAATACCTTCAGTAATCCATTCTGGAACTTCATTGGGATTACTAATACACATTGATAAAATTTGGGTTTTATGAATTGATGGCAGATGGTAGCGCCAAACATTGGCTACCTTGTCATTTTCTGATGATTTTCATTTTTGGAACACCGTTAAAGCTAGCCTATTATTAGTCATGATTATATTAGGTTGGTGCAAAAATAATGACGTAATAATGTCGTTTTTTGACGTTAAAAAATACGTCAAAAACGACATTATTACGTCATTATTTTTGCACCAACCTAATATTTACCCATTCTTGTAGATGGTTATCCATCATTCTTCTTTTTTTATCATTGAATCCACTCCGCATTTGGACAGCTCCAAATATTCTCTCAAAATATCTGCACTTTTTTCAATAGATGGTGGCTTTTTGACATGTATAACCGCTTTTCCAATTTCCCTGTAAAATGTCTTAAAGTCCATTTGGAATCTTTTACTTTGGTGGTAGAACCTACAACGCTTTTCATATCGACTTGTATCTTTAACTGCAGTTTTTTTTTAAATTTTTGCAGATAATTCAAAAGACATTATGGCATAATTCTTTGAAAACAACAGAGGTGAAATCACCAAAGCGAAAAAACGAATCATTCAAGGAAGTTAAATTAAAAAAATCAAATTTTTCGATTGGTGTAATATTATTTAGCAATTTCATTTAATATCTCCGCTTGATCTTCCTGCATTTGGGTTTCTTTAGATCTTATCTGGTATCGATATCTCACATCTGATTTCCTTTATTTCTCGCTTCAGTTTTACCTTTTAAACTTTGCTCTTGCTTATTTAATCTTTTTCATTGTCTTGAAACCAAGCTTCCTGGCATTTTCTAAAACTGTTGGACTTTGTCATTTGAATTTTTGGGAGCTGGTCTCTTTCTGACATTTGAGTGTGAGTTATTCTGCTGCGTCCTTGAATGATTCGGTCTTTGGCTTCGGTGATTTCACCTCTGTTGTTTTCAAAGAATTATGTAATAATGTCTTTTGAATTATCTGCAGTTTATGTTGCAGGAAGATTCTTCAGTTTTAAATCCTAAGAGAATATTAGTTTGTATCTCATTTATTTTAGATTTTACTTCATCATCTCTAATATTATTTATTTCCAGTCTCAACACTTTATTGAGTCTTTTATCTCGCACGTTGCCCCGGCGGAAATTGGTAAGCATGTTTTGGCTGAGATAGGGTCTTATCACAGTTTCTACCATAGTTGTCCATATTTGCTATGTTTGATCAGCAAGATTCTTTTGTGGATTTTCGAGTGCCGGCAAAAAGGATGGCATAACATGTCAATAATCTTTCCAAGTGCATTTTCGTTCGCTTTCTTTTTATTAGTTGATTTGGCATTGAATCAATTGCTGTAAAGTTGGAAATAATCAGAGTTTAGTGACCAGCTGTCTCATCGTTGGTGGAAGATTTTGTTCCACTGAAAGATTTTTCGGCCTCAAACTGCTTCCTCTCTGAGGTACGCGGCGCTAGTTGACCCCGGGTGACGGCAGGTGCGCTCTGAGTATCTGTTTATAAGCATTGAATTTTTTTTTCTTTTATCCTTGACCACAAAGGAGTAATTTTGTTCAAGATATCAGCTCTAGAACGATTGTCGATCAAGACTAAAGAGCTCATCCTAACCATGAAATAGGTGTGCGTGCCGTTGGGGGGGGGGGTTATATTCAGATGTCCAGGGTTCAAATGTTCATCATCTAGTACTGTATTGAGGGAGGTAAAATAGTATGGTCAATACCGTTTTCATATGCCTTAGATTTAACTTACTATAAGTAGCTATGACCCCTAGTAGATGAATGGTCAGGTGGGCATACATTCGAGGGTGGGTTATCACGAGAAAAAAAAGGAAAAAGTAGGTAATCAGCAAATACCAAACACACACACACACACATATATATATATATATATATATATATATACAAACGCACACATCGGCAAAACGTATGCTTTTATAAAGAGCGCAATTAATTTATGGAAACTTTCGTCGTAATTGTGCAAAAAAAAATAAGGATAAAAAATTAAAATAAAAATAAAAAAAATAAAGATGAAATGGAATCAGACTTGAACTTCAATTTTTAAAAAACAAAAAGCCTTCATATTGAAATTTTTATTTTTAAGATTATTATGATTATTATTATTGTCATCATTATTATTATAAATTATTATTGTCAATTTTATTATTATTATTATTATTATTAATATTATCATTATCATTGTTATTATTATTTGTATAAATTATTATTATCATTGCCAATATTATCATTATGATTATTTTTATAAATTATTATTATCATTATTATTATTATTGTCATTATTATTATTATGATGATTATTTTTTAAAATTATTATTATTATTAATTTTATTAACATTATCATTATTGTTATTATTATTATTTTATAAATTATTATTATCATTATTATTATGTCATTATTATTATGATTACTTTTTATAAATTATTATTATCATTATTATTATTAACATTATCATTCTCATTATTATTATTATTATTATTATTGTCATTATTATTATTATTATGATTATTTTTATAAATTATTATTATCCTTATTATTATTATTATTATTATTATTATTATTATTAAAATTATTTCAGGAATTTTACAAATTCAGTTCTTTTTTTATTTCTCTGTCGAATTAATAATGGCAAGTTTCTTTGAATATCCGGTTTCTTTATCAGTTTTCCTCTCAAACACCAGCAATCATCGTAATCGCTCTCAGATTCTTATTTAATCTAAACTCGACCGTAGTATTTTTGGCACGGTTCCAAGTGAACCAATTATTACTGGGACGACCATACAGATTTTTCTCGATACATGTGTATTGTCCCAAGATGTTTGATAATTTATCACCTTTTATTGTCAACAGAATGTCCGAGTTGGCGTCACCACATCCACGATTTGGCAACATTTTGGCATTCAGCTCTTCTCGTTTGAATGGCGCTTGTATTTCATGCGATTTTAATAATAATAATAATAATAATAATAATAATAATAGTTTTTACTATTATTTCTCTCCCTTTTCTGTTTTTCTTTCTTTTTTCACATCATCATCATTATCATCATCGCCTGTCTTGCTTGAATGCACGACTGTTCCACATTTCAAACTAGGATCAAAGTGTACTAACTGCTGATATGTAGTATTATTTTATTTGTCTGTATGTACGACTGTAACGCATTTTATCCAGGATCAAAATATCTAACCTGTACCTCCAATTTCTGACCGACACAAAATTATTAAGTTGGAAAGAATTAGAGAAAAAAGAGGGGGAGAAAAAATAATGATGAATAAAACATAAAATAAGTAAGTTTTAATCATTTCATCCAAGAAAAGTCGATAAAGCCACTAAAACGCAAGAGTTTACCTAGACAATATGAGAAAAAGAAATCATATGAAAGAGAGAGACCAATAAAAGAACGAGAACTAAGAAGACAGAAGATAACGAATTTGAAGATCATACTTCACTGGAAAGCGAGAAGTGGGAAGAAAGTTCTTAAAGTGAGAAGTCCGAGAGATGAAACTGTTAGCATCTGACTTACGGTTATATTTAATCATTTCAACTGTGAAATAATGAGATCTTACTGCCAATATGGTACGTCTCTTTTGATTCATCGAGTCTAGGTACCATAGAGGAGAGTTCATCAGAACAATTACCTTGAATGTATTTATTGAAAAAGCCCAGTTAAGCTACATTACAATAGTGGGGAAGTGATTGAAGCCGAAATGCCAGGTCAGACCCGACAACATCGCAGATTCTCCTTAGTATTTTATCAAGGAGCACTAGATATATAGCAGGAGTAGCAGACCATATATGGCAGCAGTATTCAAAGCATGGATGAATGGTCGACTTATAAATATGTAAGATAGATTCTAGCTAGAAAAATTGTCTAACCCGATACAGTGAAACAACTTTCCTAGCAACAGACTTATCATGTATAATATGGAGATATTTTTGCCAGAGTAGCAAAAGGAATTTCGAAATCAGTTGTATTAACCGGGTAAGAGACGAAAGACAACGGCAAAAAGCATCAGGGTGTTGCTATGTCCTGCGATCCTCACAATATTTTGCACATATGTGGACTTGTATGCTTGTCACATGCGGGACTGAAATGTCACATACGACACAAGCATAGGAACTGAATGAAGTTGTCGGACCTTCATACGTCGAAATCGACGGGAGAGTCCATCATATATATATATATATATATATATATATGTGTGTGTGTGTGTGTGTGTGTGTGTGTGTGTGTGTGTGTGTGTGAAAAGTGTGTGTATATAAATATAAATACACACACGCACACACACACACACACATATATATATATATATACATATATATATATATATATATAATTATTTATATATTATATGCGCGGTACTTATTAGAAAGCGCTGAATATCAGAGATAGAGCTAACTTATTGGGTTGGATTGATGTGAGTTTGTGACCCTGGGTTTCTTGTTTTTGCGATCGTCAGACAAACTGATTAATTTTTAAAAAATCTTTTAAAAAATTCTCGTGAACGTTACGAGAAATTTTCGCTAGACTTCCGATCTTCGAATTTCAACATACAAATGCGTATGTATAGACACAACACCACCTATATACATACATATGTCAAATCTCATACTATCCACATATCTTTATATCTGTATGAGCCCCGGCGGACGAGCAAGTGTGTATGTGTATCTGCGTCCCTCATCGGGTGTACAGACAAGCATCGATGACATCACGACGACGATCCCCCTACTCCCATAATGACACCAATACACGCAATCTACATGAACCTAAACTTTTTTTTAAATTAATCAGATTGTCCGACGATCACAAAAGCGTGAAACCCAGGGTCACAAACTCACATCAATCCAACCAAATATATATATATATATATATATATATATATATATATATATATATATATATATATATATATGTATGTATCTATGTATGTATGTATATATATAAAATGGACAAAGTCCAGCAATTACTTTTAAGACATTTTTTTTCCTTAACATTCTTTTTATGGATAAAAATATTTAAGTAAATGCTCTTTTTATAATATTAATATAATATTTAATAGTATCAGGCCGGTAAATGTTGTTTAATACTGTTTAGTATAAACAGAGCATATACTTAAATATTTGTATCTTTTCAAAGAATGTTAAACATGAAAATGTCTCATATATATATATATATATATATATATATATATATATATATATATATATATATATATTTAAATTATGAAAAACTTGGTAATCCGTATGGGTAAGAGGAGGATGAAATCCTGATAGCTCAATTCAGAGCTAATATTTAAAAGAAAAACAGACCACTTTAAGGTACCATTATAATAATTTATTTCACCAGAGCCCTTTTAAAGGACGTCGGATCATCAGATAGCACTTAATATATATATATATATATATATATATATATATATATATATATATATATACGATAAGAAGACTTTAATTATCCATTTTGTTTATAAATTTATTTCGTGTATACCGAGATGTTCATCTCCTCAGAACGGAAACCTGCTCCACGAATGCAGAAAGTACACCGAACGGACATTTTAGATTGGCAGTTGGTAGGTAAGGTGAGGGAAAGAGGGGTTGGGTAAAGTTAGGCTGGCTACAGTCTATTTCCTGATCGCCTAAGTGTGTATCACGAATAGCACATAACTGACTGCCTTTCCAGTCGAATCTATCACATTCACTTACGTTCTAATAACCTTGGGAAAAGTATGAATCTTCTTCTTCTCTCCCCCAGCTATGGGTAAATAGTAGGAGAGACCAGGTTCTATTGCCTTGAATGGGATCTAGTCTACTACGGAAAGAAATGGCAACCTACTGCGGGAAAAATTTTTGAAGCTAGAAGGTCCTAGGAATTCTACTAGATTAGCCAACCATGTGTTGAAATTAAAATAAAAATATAAAAATGATCCGATTGTACAGTTTTTGTAAAGTAGCTTGCATCCGTTCAGCACTCTACCAGATGCCCTGACCCATAGCGTTAAATAGTCTACGATTATGGACTTCAACAGTTGATTAATAAGCTGATTAATAAGTTGATACTAAGCCGATTAATATTCGGGATGATCTTACTTCGTTTCTCTATACAGCATTTAACCTTCTATTCCTCGTAAGTCGGCTTGTTACTTGTTTTGTAACTTATTTTTCTGTGTTTTTTTTTTAATGTATCCGTTTGTACCGGATACTGGTGCTTAATAAATATATTAAGCACTCGTTCTTCTCTCTGTATTATTCAGCTCGACGTTACAACAATTATATATTAAAGTTATTTTATATAGTTAACATGTAAAAACGATATATAAATTTTTATGTAATAAACAATTTTGTCACAAGTAAAAGATCATATATTTTATCGTGTCAGCCCAAGCAAGGCAATAAAGCCACTAAGTCATAAATGGTTATTGACTGTGCGAGAACATTGAGGAAGTTTCCGTAGTTGATATTAACCTAAGTATTTACGATCATTTCCAAGATCATCAGGGTTAAATTAAAAGAGTCTTATCTGTGTATCATTCACGTCGACGATACAACATAACTGGAAATTAAAAAAAAACATCAACAAAAAAAGAACTTACAATAATCATAATAATATCTTCAAACTTTGTCAACAAGAAAGGGTAGCTATAATAAAATTTCCAGATAAAAAAAGACCTTTTGAATGACAGATCGAAAATTATGACCCGTTGCATACACAATAAAAAGTTCCTTCTGAGTTCATATGAAGTGGGCTGAAAAAAAAGTATATATATTTCATTTAACCCCCACCTCCGATACATTTTAAATAAAACTGATTTCCCGCTCTTACTTCTTTCTCGCCCCCACCCTTTCTTTCTACTACATCTCACGTTGTGCACTTATTTATTTTTAAATAATATAGTCATTAATATATATATATATATATATATATATATATATATATATATATATATATATATATATATATATATATATCCTTGTGCAGGTATGCAGAAAATAGAAAAGAACACGTTGGGTGCATAATCCGGGGTTCCTTAGTATTTTTGTTTTTATTTTTAAGAAGACAGTGCTCCATACAGAAGTAGAGCTTATATTATAATAATATTTTTTGTTTAAAAATATGATTCCTTCGCTACATAAGAGTTCTCATGTTTCAAAAACGAGAGCCGAAATCATCCAAATAATTAATAAAATTAAGTTGGATTGTGGTGTTTAGTCCCGTTTCATCTTCAAGCGAAATTTTAGGAATAAGCTATTTCTCGGTTTACCTGTATTTTTAGGCACGGTCCGTTACAGAATTTGTTATTGTGGGAGTGGCTAGACTATTTTCCTTCGTTAAGTGGTCAGGGAGTTAATTCTTATCAATAGATTCATCATCCTCTATTTATTTGTTTATTTAAGTGGGTGTTTTATATACAGATCGCTTTGCATTGAATTTCAATTTGTTTTTTTAGTTTTTTTGACGACGACAAAAAGGGTTTTTCCTATTAATAAATAAATAGATAATCAGATAGACAATAATAAAAGACAATTCTCCAGACACATAACGACTGTAGGCGCGCCATAAAAATATCCTTCACTGGGAACCAACTAAATGATGACCGTAAACATTAGCCTTGAAATAGATACCCTACCCAACCTTAGCAAAACCTCTCAGAGGATGATGAATCTATTGATAAGAATTAACTCCCTGACCACTTAACGAAGGAAAATAGTCTAGCCACTCCCACAATAACAAATTCTGTAACGGACCGTGCCTAAAATTACACGTAAACCGAGAGATAGCTTATTCCTAAAATTTCGCTTGAAGATGAAACGGGACTAAACACCACAATCCAACTTAATTTTATTAATTATTTGGGTGATTTCGGCTCTCGTTTTTGAAACATGAGAACTCTTATGTAGCGAAGGAATAATATTTTTAAACAAAAAATATTATTATAATATATATATATATATATATATATATATATATATATATATATATATACACACACATATATACTCCTCGGTACCAATCCTCGGAGCACATGCACAACTTTTCAATCCTCAATGCTTAATTAAGACTGAAAGGAAAAAATGTGTATTTATTGATATATATTATATAGCACTATTTTGTTAACAACATCACTTATATTTTAATAATATAGAGTCATTAATTTTAATATATATATTAGGTTGGTGCAAAAATAATGTCGTTTTCTCACATAGTAACATATGTGAGAAAACGACATTATTTTTGCACAAATCTAATATATATATATATATATATATATATATATATATATATATATATATATATATATATATATATATACACATATATACACACAAATGAATAAAGAACAGATGGAGTAAAAATCCACTGTTCATAGCATTTAGTTTTAAAAACATCTTTTTATTATAATCTCTTATAATAAAATATTATATATCTATATACATATATATATATATGTATGTGTGTGTGTGTATACAAGCGCGTTTGTGTGTATGTAACAGTTTTCCCAAAATAAGCTCGCTCTCCCAATAGTAGGTTGCTTACTATTGATCAGCGTTCAGAATTGTCATTCAGATCCATATCAAGACGCATTGATTGCAATGATTCAATTAAAAGCATCTATAAAAAAAAAAAGTCAACCACAATGCGTGTATTGACGGGAGAAACGGTTATCGCCAACTTGGATAAAAGACAGCAAATTTCAGGCAAAACAAAATAGTCGGGAAAAAAACGAAAATAAAAGACGCCCAATATAAAAATAGGAACCGTTTTATTAATTCTGTTCGTTCCGGTGAAAGTGATGAAAAGACAAACAATTGAACGCCACTTCTGCAAAAAGACGATTCGTTGTTGGACGATGTAAAAAAGACGAAACGAAACTAAATCTTGTTATGACGAGAAATGAAAACACAAAGCGGTTGTAAACGCATCAGATTCCCACCCAAGTTCGTTTTCCTAAAACAGAGAGAAATTTACCATTTTATTAAGGTGATCTGTTTTTAGGATATGCTATTTTCGCAGGAAGTAGAAAAAATAAAATGATTATTTGGGGGTTGGGACGGGTAGCAATTCTTTGAAATGGGTTCTGGTTTTGATTACGGATTTGGTACTCCCAATTGAATTATTCTTAACATTTTCTTTCATAGATTACGCGTTTATTTTATTTCCTAGATGTCTTTTTTCTTCTTCCTTTCTTTTGCCATTAATCTTATATTGAACACTGTCGGAAAAAATCCTGTCATAAAAGTGATTTTCTTACTAACTGGCTTTGGTCAAGTTTGAAAGTCAGGCGTCATAATAACGCTCTAAGTACACCTATGTACTTGCAAGATATTTTTTCTCTCTCTCTCACGTGGATGTGTGGCTGGTGTAATGGATAGCGGAAGTAGTGCCGAGTTCGAATTCTAGTTGTTTACATTCTGTCACGCGCAAATCCCATTGGGAAATGTCTGAATCTATTTCGCCTTTCCCCACCTATGGGCTAAATAGTAGGACTTGTATATTACCCGAAAATTGTAAATGCAATATACAGTACGGTTCAACCTGTACAAGGCCCGGCATCCGTTTTAGGTAGAGTGTTTGATTTTATGTGGGGGAACATAACGGTTTACCGGGTACATGGTACCTTTTTTCGTTTGAGTAAATTATACTGCTTCATTTTTTTTTTTAATTAAAACGAATCCTGGGTATGATGATATAACTAAATCCGGCAGCAAGGCCTGTGATCAGAAAGTTTTGTGGACCATGGAACCACCTCTTAATTTGTTGTTCCCAAGTCCACCCTAACTCGGGGTGGTAGCACCTGTTAGGTCCCAACTATGGGTAAATACCTGGTATTCCGAAGTGTTTACCCATCTAGGTACTGACCAGGTTTGACGTTGCTTAATTTCGGTGATCGTACACGGACCAGTATTTCAACGTCATGTGGCTGTAAGCCCTTTATACCACAAGCATATCTAAACTTACAGCACCTGGTATTCCGAAGTGTTTACCCATCTAGGAACTGAACAGGTTTGACGTTGCTTAACTTCGGTCATCGTACGAGAACCGATATTATATGATAGGGCCGCAATCCGCCTGATTACAAAGGCATTTATGAAAAGGTTACGAATTTACGACAGCGATTGTTGGACGATTTTCTCATAGATGAAGAAGAGACCCGAGACGACAGAGCTGTGGTTCTACAGAAGGATGCTGAGGATGTTATAGATCTAGCGTGTGAGCAACGATGTGGTCGTAGAGAGGTTACAAACTAGGTGAAGACATACTTAACATCAGGAAGAGGCAGCTGAAGTTGCTGGGATACATAATGAGAAAGGAGGGCCTGGAGAATCTGACACTCACGGGTCGAATAGAAGGAAAGAGAGACAATGGAAAACAACGCGTGATATACCTGGCGGACTTAAGCAAGTGGATAACAGAACGTGGTCTGGGGAGAAAGTAGAGGGAAGGAACATGTTGAGAGATGCAAGAGATAGAAGGAGGTGGAGAGCCATGTTCGCCTACGTCCTAAAAGGACATGACACATAAAACGAAAAACTCGGCACCATAATGCAAATGCGATAAGATTATACTTTCCATGAAAACAAGGTGGTAGATTACTTATCGGCATTGAAGAATGTGTAGCGACGGAACGTAGTTCGTTGGATTTGTACTTGGTAAACAGTGAATGTGACACTCCAAATGTACGAAAAACCTTTTAAAAGAAAGCATTGAGGACAAAAAACACAAGGGAAAACGTCTACTGAAAGATAAATTAAAATCACGAGGAGCAATGTCGCTTCAAAGACACTTTGAGATGGACACCAATACAAAGATAAACAGATACACAAGCCTGAATGTCTACATGGAGCCGCCTAAGACGAAGCCCTGAATATTAATTCTGTTCGGAAGAACATCTATCAACAAATGGATTCGAACAAGTGCAGAATGTGTGGCATAGAAATGGAAAATAACACATATATAATTATCGCTTGTGGGATAATTTATGTCGAAAGAATGTTAGGCGCCTCCATGATGAAGCGGCCTCTCTTCTGCATTATTGTCTGGACATGAAGTCAACGAGGCATAATACCGACACTTGACCAAGCCTAGAACTCTGTGTGATTTCAACATCAAAACAGATCGCATTATTTAGCATTCCCAAACATGACATAATTATCGTCGAAAAATAAAACACAAAAAATGAAAAACAAACAAAACAAGAAAATTCTTTCTCTTTTAGGCGTCTGTTCCTGGTGACCATTATATCAATCTTAAAGAAATTGTCAAACCTAGGAAATACACCAACCTTCGGATTGAAATTGCCAAAATGTGGAATGGTCAGGTAAATAATGTCACAATTATTACCGGGCTGCAGTGCTCCATACTCTGCTGAACAGAGTATTAAAGTCCAACATTGAGTCAATCCGAATAAAGTCTTGTATTCCATCGTTACAGAAGTCTTCGTTGCTTGACACTGCAAATATTCAGCGAAAGTTGCTGTCTAAGACTGTGTGACGAAAAAAGATCGATTAATAATAATAATAATAATAATAATAATAATAAAAATAATAATAATAATAATAATAATAATAATAATAAAAATAATAATAATAATAATAAAAATAATAATAATAATAATAATAATAAAAATAATAATAAAAATAATAATAATAATAATAATAATAAAAATAATAATAAAAATAATAATAATAATAAAAATAATAATAATAATAATAATAAAAATAATAATAATAATAATAAAAATAATAATAATAATAAAAATAATAATAATAATAATAAAAATAATAATAATAATAATAATAATAATAATAAAAATAATAATAAAAATAATAATAATAATAAAAATAATAATAATAATAATAATAATAATAATAAAAATAATAATAATAATAATAATAATAATAATAATAAAAATAATAATAAAAATAATAATAAAAATAATAATAATAATAAAAATAATAATAATAATTAAAATAAATTATTAATAAGACACCCGAAAATTCCACAGTTTTCCTATTTAAATATTCTGATGAATCTTAATTCTTCAGTTAATGATTGAATAAGCTGATGGCGAGCTCTGTGACAATAAGTTATCCTTGTCGCATCGTTAAATATTTGACAAAATATTGCAATGACAATCATAAACATGGATGCTGGTCGTTATTTTAAGAAGTAAGGGGGTACAAATGAAAAGATTTTTTAGCTTAACAACTTTTTTTCATTTCACTCAAACAACAATTGAACACTTCTTTATTCCCATCTTTCTTTCTTTCTTTCTTTCTTTCTTTATTTAATTATTTGTTTTTGAATCTTCTCCCTTTCAGCCATTTTTTTGTCTTTTTTCCTTCTTTTCTTTCTTTTCAATTTCTTTCATTTTCTTTCTTACTTTCTTTCTTTGTCTCTTTCTATTTCTTTCTTTATTTCTTTCTTTCTTTCTTTATTTATTTATTTTTGAACCTTCTCCCTTTCTGCCATTTTTATCTTTTTTTCCCTCTTTTCTTTCTTTTCAATTTCTTTCACTTTCTTTCTTTCTTTGTCTCTTTCTCTTTCTTTCTTTCTTTCTTTCTTTCTTTGTCTCGTTCTATTTCTTTCTTTCTTTCTTTCTTTGTCTCTTTCTATTTTTTCTTTCTTTCTTTTTTTCTTTCTTTCTTTCTTCGTCTCTCTCTATTTCTTTCTTTCTTTTCTTCTTTCTTTCTTTCTTTATTTTTGAATCTTCTTCCTTTCTGCCATTTTTTATCTTTTTTCCTTCTTTTTTTTTCAATTTCTCTCACTTTCTTTCTTTATCTATCTCTATTTCTTTCTTTCTTTCTTTCTTTTTTTCTTTCTTTGCCTCTCTCTATTTCTTTCTTTCTTTCAGTTTTGTCCACGCGATCAAAATAGAACAGTCCATTTGCAATGAGGTGTTGGTAGGAGACGTTAAACGGTTCTTTCTTTCTTTTTTTTCTTTCATTTTCTAACTGAAAACAAATAGTACTTTTCCCCTCTTTCAACGTGATCAAAACGGAATAGTTCATTATTTATGAGGTACTGGCGGGGCATAACGGTCGTGCGAACTAACAAATAGTGCGACAAGCACAATTATTATATAGGTTATAATAATAATAATAATTTCCAAAGACACATTAAAATCTATGAAAATACGAGGACCTTGAAATCGAAATCTCAAAAATGTAGCACATGGGAACATCAACAATCCATGTTGTAGTTGGAGCCCTCGGATTTGTTGGAAAAGGTTCCGACTGACTCAATGAAGGGATTGCTGGTAGCCTAAGCCGTAAAGAAATTAAAAAAAAAATGTATTCACAAGTACAGCCGACACCTTACAAAGTGCTTTATTTATGTAAAATATGTATGATCTTACATTTTTTTTTCCTCAAAAATGCTTAGTGGAAAATGTCATGATACCATCCCTGACCCCAGGTTTCTGGGTGAGGTCTGGAAAAAATGAGTATGCACCAGAAATCAAAAGAAATACAACAATAATAATTTGTATTTACATATTTACCGACATTTCGGGATATGGATTGAGGATTTCTACTGATCAGAAACATTCAAGTACAAAACTGTATCTTTGTCCGTACGACGCAGCCGATTTGCAAATTTGTTCAGGTTTGAAATTTGTCTCCAGTTTTCTTTTAATACTATAACACAACATAGAAAAAACATGTTCTGCTTTGATATTTGCAAACAAAAGTCAAAGAAATAAATCTATTAGTCATGAATTCTTCGCTGTTTTTACGTAAAAAGGTTTAAAAAAATGTCAGATATTTTCTTTGTTCACACAAAAGCGAAAATGGTGTTGTTAGAATTGCTCTTTGAGGCACGAAATGACGCATGCGTTATCGAAAAAAAACTGAACCGGAAGTATTATCCAATAACTTTGAGAAGAGTCATTAGCATTACAAATTTCAGTTGCTCGAAAAAAAATTAAAAAAAAAAAAGTTCGAAGCGAAGTGCTTTTCAATGATTTTGCTTAGGAAAACGAATGAAGTGTCACGAGATTTTACGAGACCAGGCAAGAGCGAATGAGAAAACAAAAAATAATTGAAAGACTAAATAAGATCACGCAACGAATAAACTTGGGCGCATACACATCGCAGTCGCGCCCGCTCGTACATGTAGGAGGTAAGAGAGCGATGGATTGGGTGGGGGCTATTAAAAAAAGAAGAACAATTTATGTAATTTGATCGTGTGAACTGAGAATTGATAATCGATCAATACGGAGGTTTAAAATAAACTAAAATGTTAATCCATTAATTCAAGAATCAATCAGACAAATGAGTATACAAGTCTGTGTAGGAATGCCCTTATCTCTCAGGGGCCTTTTAAAAAATATCTATCTATCTATCTATCTATCTATCGAAAGAGTGCGATGAGTAAATTGTCGTAGTTTTATATTTTTTATTTTGTTGTTTGTTTTTTATTTTGTCGACTGCACAGTATAGTAGGGTCAGTTGGGAACCGTTTGTGAGAAAAAGAAATACTATGACGCAAGTGCAGTGCATTCGGAAAGAGTTGGATGAGTCTAATGGTGACTACGAAGGTATTTGGAGTGATCACTAGTACTACCGAGTCCTACAAACTTGCATACTTGGGGGATGAGCGAGTCACCATCAAGCCCATTCTGTGCCAGAAATGGTACGCGGAAACACTTTCTAAGCGCCTGTTCGAGGGCACTTGGTGAAGGAGTTACCGGTGGAGATACGATCAGGTACTTAAGAAATTAGCTGAAGTATTGGCCGCAACAATTAGTGGTTGCAGTTGTAAGCCTGAAATGAAGGTGATGTGTTTCATCAAGGCCGGTGAAAACTCCACCTCGGTGCGTAAATCATCAACCTGCATGCTCTCCTCTGCTCCAGATTAGCAGCTAAGTGTAAACCTGGAGAACCAGTTGAATATCGCAGAGCAGATAACGACATTGTACCTGCGCTCGGCCTTATTAATCAGGTCAACTGTCTCCAGGCAGGTTGTAATGCTCGAAATTACGGTACCTTGGGAGGAGAATTTGGAAGAAGCCTTTGAAAGAAAGCTGGAGAAATACCAGGAGCTAGTTGAGAAATGCAGAGCTAACAAATGGTGGACTACCTGTCTCCCGGTTGAAGTCGGATGCCGTGGTTTTGCAGGAAGATCTGTATGCAGTGCTCTAAGTCGACTTGGAGTCAGTGGAGTAAAAAAGAGAAAGGCCATCAGGGCTCTCTCAGAAGCTGCAGAAAAAGCCTGAAAATGGCTATGGATTAAAAAAACTGTTCCATGGACCTCTACGATTGAGATTGGTGGGCGTTGAAGGGCAGCTGAGAAAGAAAAAGAAAAAAAAGAAAGAAAGAAAAAAGGAAATGTAGGGGGCTGACCAAAGTCGTTGCCTGAGCGGAGGGTCATTTATTTATTTATTTTTGGATGACCCTTTTTAACGACGCCGTCTTGATGTTCCTAGTGTTTATTGTTTTGTTCGGGAGGGGAGAGAGGGAAAGAAAAGGGAAGAAAAAAGGGTGGTGGTGGTGGTGGGAAAAGAAAGCAAGAAACGTTTCTCATCATAATTCCTATGACCAATGAATGTGCTCGAATTTTTTTTTTTTTTTTTTTTTTTTTTTGAAGCAAAGTTTCATAAGAAAGGAAATTTTTTTGGCCATTACTTTCGTTGAAAATATGGATCTCTCCACGTGGTGGACCGAAGATCGAAAAAAAGAAAAAATGACAAACGTGCTGTCTATTCGTTTCTTTTTTTTTTTTTTTTGTATCATGTTGGCGGAGGTCGTTAATGATTGGTCATTTGTAATTTCATGATCAGCAATGGCAGTTTAGGAAGGTCTTAGAGTACCGAATGAATGAAAGACGAGCAAAGGAAAACAAAGAAGTCTATTAAATACTCATATAGAGGAGTTCAAAATGGCCAAGAATTAGGAAGGTACCGAATGAATAAAAGGGAAAACAGAGAAAAAGAGATCTATTAAATACTCCTACAGATGAGTTCAAAATGGCCGAGAATTAGGAAGGTCTAAGAGAGAGTACGGAAGGAATTGAGGATGAGCAAGGGAAAACGAAGAAAAAGAGATCTGTTAAATACACTTACAGAGGAGATCAAAATGGCCGAGAATTAGGAAGGTCTGAGAGAGAGTATCGGAGGAACAAAACATTAGTACTAAGGGGAAAAAAGAAGAAGAGGTCTATTAAATACTCATAAAGAGAAGTGGAAAATGGCCGAGAATTAGGAAGCTCCTTGAGAGAGTACCGAAGGAATAGAAGATGAGCAAGAAAAAACAAAGAAGAGATTTATTAAATATTTATATACAGAAGGAAAAACACTTTGTATTCTATTTGGAAGACTCCTACTTCCGTTGTTGTTGCAATTGTCTTAATTCAAAATAGACGAGTATTAGAAAGGCCATACTTAAAGAGATTATCGTCGGAAGAGTAGACTAGGGCGAGAAAACAAAGAAGAGATTCAATAATTGCTCATACATAGAACAGAACAACTCAAATCCTAATCTAATGAGGCTGCTTGCGATATTTATAATTAGGAGAAATCTATTTTCTTATTATTAGGGAAAAACAACAAGTATTCATGCTCTTCAACATTTAACAACATGATTTATTTGACTGTTTTCATCTAATGTTTGGACAGTTTTATTGAGCTTCATCGTTAATATCGTAATCTGTATAACTGGTGTTTTTTTTCTGGGTGATATCAGTGTTATTGCCCTTAAATACTTGTCTTTTGAGGGACTTAATTCATATAAATTCCTAGGTTTGTCTGCTGTCATTAATACCTTTTAGGTGAATTGTTTTGATATTTTTTTACTTATATTTTTTTTAGCATTTTCTGGAAAACATCTAATTTGAAATTTTATAATTCTTACTAAGTCAATTTAAACTCTTTGAAATTTGTCTCGAACCTTTTGCACCAGGGAACATTTCTAAACCCTATTTTTCCTTACGGGTTGCAACTGTTTGAATTGTTTTGATATTTTTTTACTTATATTTTTTTTAGCATTTTCTGGAAAACATCTAATTTGAAATTTTATAATTCTTACTAAGTCAATTTAAACTCTTTGAAATTTGTCTCGAACCTTTTGCACCAGGGAACATTTCTAAACCCTATTTTTCCTTACGGGTTGCAACTGTTTGAATTGTTTTGATATTTTTTTACTTATATTTTTTTTAGCATTTTCTGGAAAACATCTAATTTGAAATTTTATAATTCTTACTAAGTCAATTTAAACTCTTTGAAATTTGTCTCGAACCTTTTGCACCAGGGAACATTTCTAAACCCTATTTTTCCTTACGGGTTGCAACTGTTTGAATTGTTTTGATATTTTTTTACTTATATTTTTTTTAGCATTTTCTGGAAAACATCTAATTTGAAATTTTATAATTCTTACTAAGTCAATTTAAACTCTTTGAAATTTGTCTCGAACCTTTTGCACCAGGGAACATTTCTAAACCCTATTTTTCCTTACGGGTTGCAACTGTTTGAATTGTTTTGATATTTTTTTACTTATATTTCTTTTAGCATTTTCTGGAAAACATCTAATTTGAAATTTTATAATTCTTACTAAGTCAATTTAAACTCTTTGAAATTTGTCTCGAACCTTTTGCACCAGGGAACATTTCTAAACCCTATTTTTCCTTACGGGTTGCAACTGTTTGAATTGTTTTGATATTTTTTTACTTATATTTTTTTTAGCATTTTCTGGAAAACATCTAATTTGAAATTTTATAATTCTTACTAAGTCAATTTAAACTCTTTGTAATTTGTCTCGTGCCTTTTGCACCAGGGAACATTTCTAAACCCTATTTTTCCTTACGGATTGCAACTGTTTCATTGTAAAAAGAAATATTCCTTTCATCTTATTCTTTTGATGAAGTTTTCTATTTTTCTATTAATTTTATTTTGCAGTCGGACGCTGTTGGAAGAGTGTATTCGACAATAAATTTTTCTATAAATATATATATATATATAAACAAATTAATTAAATTATATATATATTTATATATATATATATATATATATATATATATATATATATATATATATATATATATATATATATATATATATGTGTGTGTGTGTATATATATATATATATATATATAAGTGTTTACCATTTAAACATTAATATTATTAGTGTTATATATATATATGTATATATATATATATATATATGTATATATATATATATAGAGAGAGAGGGGGCAGAGAGAGAGACAGATTTTAAAAGCGTACCTTAGATGTGGCACAAGATGGGGGCACACAGTGAAGATCGAGTTCACTACTCAGTCTTAATTTTCCTAGTGAGGCAAGGTTGCTAACCGTTACACTACCCCGGGGTGCCCATATATATATATATATATATATATATATATAGTACACTGTAATAGTGCATTTCTTATATAATTTGATTGTAATACACATAATCATTAAATTGATATCCCCTGAACAATGAACCGACAGATCCGCTACGAAACTCTGGAGTCGGGATGCTGAAGCCAACATTACTCAGCTAAATTACATATTTTACTCATATTAGTCCTATATATACACTCTCGCACACAAACACACACACACACAATATATATATATATATATATATATATATATATATATATATATATATATATATATATGCGTGTGTGTGTGTGTGTTTGTGTGCGTGTACATGTTCCTTTAAGATTTTTTAATTAATTTTTCTGCCGTTCTGTCTCCTTTTTTCTTCTCTCCAGGCAGAATTTGAACATAAATTATCCAATATCTTAAGACCGCTTTCTGCTTTCGTGTGCCATCAGCTAAGTAGATTGACAGAGATGTACGAATAGGGCTGTTCTTGGTTACAATCTCCCCTGAGTTTTAAGATGACGTCTAGGAAACCTTCTTCTTTTAGTTGAGTTCTATGTCAAATCCTTTATTTTAAAAAAAAATTATTATGTTTGTTTTCCTGGTTTTCTCTGTTGCAGTTTCTTAAGTTTATGAGACTCGTCTCTGTAGAGGCCTAGATCATTTCTATCGATATTTTTTCACTTAGTGTGGCAAATGTATGCCTATAAGCTTACACGTCCCTGTATCGTCAAAGCTTCTCATTGTAATGTCAAAACTACCTTCTGACTTTATGGCGAATAAAAGTAAACGTACATATCAACCACATAGAAAACCTAATAACAAATCACTCTATACACACATCTAGCATAAAGTAAAAAAAATCTGAATACATCTATAAGCAATACACACACACACACACACACACACACACACACACACACATATATATATATATATATATATATATATATATATATATATATATATATATATGTAAGCAAATATATGGATATAGATCCGACAGTATGAAGAAAAGTATACGCAAAAAACAAACAAAAATCATTATATGCAATTATGCTGTTTTAATGTTAATATGTCAACGTCGGACGTTTCAGAAACCTTTCTTTGTCATGTTCAATTGATAATGGTTATTATATTTTATGAATATGTACTGAAGAGGGTTTATTAGACCGAAACGTCCGACGTTGACATATCAAAATTAAAACAGGATAATTGCATATAAGGATTTTTGTTTGTTTTTTCCGTATATTTCTCTTCATATATATATATATATATATATATATATATATATATATATATATACTAGAGTTCAAAAAGTTTGAAGCTAGGGCCGGAATTAGAATAGACCAAACTTGGCAAAAGAAAGAAAAAAATTACAAAAAATTAAAGATCTCTTAGATTTATTGAAAACAAAAATGAGTCAATTATCAAACATATACTTTGAGAAACTTTTCTAATAAATATCAAAAATTTGTGCTGCAGTAATCAAGGTTAAAGAAGGATATTTTGAGCAAAATTTTAATCAGAAAAATTATTTTTTTCTTTATTACCATAATAAAAATATCAGTTAAAATATCATATCTCACTTTTTTAAACCATGCATAGCAATAAAACTGCTTCTTTTGTGCCAATGTAATGAATTACCAGGGATCGTCTCAAACCTTTGAACGTTAGTGTGTATGTATATATATATATATATATATATATATATATATTAAAAATTAATAGACTTAAAATATGTTTTTTTTGCTATACAGTTCCAACCATGTTTCAAAAATGGAAGCTAAAAGCCCCGAATGTAATTTTGTAATTACATTGTGCACTATTTTGTAAAAATAAAAATATCTATAAGAACACCGGATTATATATCTTACTGTTCTTTCTTTTTATTCATATATATATATATATATATATATATATATATATATATATATATATATATATATATATATAGGTAATTTCGACGTAGTGTCATGATTAGCAAGCATGTCTCGCTAGATCAATTATGACTTAGTATTAAGTTTTATACCAGTAGATTGTTCCGTATTTTCAGCATTGTGCTACATTTAAGGTACGCTTAGTAAATCATTATATATATATATATATATATATGTGTGTGTGTGTGTGTGTGTGTGTGTGTGTGTGTGTGTGCGTGTGTGCGATATGAAATAACGATATATCTAAAATGGTAAAAGTTTATTTGTGGCGCGTTTTATTCATTCGAACTTGATCTGACTTGGTTTGTTGCTGTTGCTGTGAGTAGGCATGCGAATGAATGAGAGATGCTGGTAGTTTCAAAATATTTTGAATTAATTTTTTTAAATAATTTTTGCAGTCTAGCCAAATTCATCCAAATTATTTTTCCGTTGTTTTTATTTAAAATATTCCACATTGCCATAACAGAAAATCTGACAAGAATAGTGAACCGTTGTAAAATCCTGAGCATAAATTTACGGCGACTGAATTATCGATGGAAGTATTTACTAGACATTTTCTTTTTAGTGAATTATTTTCTCTTTTAATTAGAGTGGCATTTTTTATGTCAAAATTGGAGTCATTTTTTTACGATGAGAACCCAATGCTTTGTGTGTGTATGTGTTTTTAATGCTATTTTTGTGTTATAGCCTTTAAACTTCTTGACTTTTCTTCAATATATTTTTTTGATTACGAACATTGAAGTCGATAGACTCAATTCCGCCATCAAGTTTTTGCTTGTTCATTTGTTTTGTATTAATTACATATTTTTATTATTTTAGTTGTGACAAATTTGATGTTTTGTTTAGATAACTTCATTTCGATTCTAGTTTCTCGTTCATGCGCATGCGTAGTCAGAACAACATCAACAATCCCAATCCAATGAAGTCCTATCAGATGAAACTCATCACAAATAAAATTTGTTCATATATATATATATATATATATATATATATATACATACATATATATATATGTGTGTGTGTGTACATGTATTCGCATTGGTAATGATCGTATTAGATGATTACCTACATTTTCCATTTTTTTTCTCCTGATAACCCCCAATGTATGCCCACCTGACCTTGCATCTACTAGTGGTCATAACTACTTGTACTAAATTAAACCAAGGTATATGAAAATTGTATTAACCTTACTATGCTACCTCCCTAAATGCAGTACAAGATGATGAACTTTTGAACTCTGGACATTTGAATATACCCCCCTACTATTTCATGGGTAGGACGAACTCTAAAAGCTAAACATTATCCCTTGGTAGTCAAGGATAAAACGCAAAAAATTACAAATGTCAATGCTTACATACAAATATTAATACCTGATCAGCCGGCAACGCGTCAACAATGGCCGCGTACCTCAGAGAGGAACTAGTCTGGAGCCGAAACATCTGTCATTGGAATAAACTCTTCCAGCAACGATGAACCAACTGGTCCCCAAACCCGGATTATTTCCAATCATGTAGCGAGTGATTTAATGCCAAATCAACTAATAAAAAGAAAGCGAACGAAAATGGACTCGCATTGAGTATCGACATGTTATGCTATTTTCACGGCACTCGAAAATCCACAAAATAACATCACAGATCAAACATACGAAATATGGGCAATTATGGTAGCAAGTGGAATAATCGGTGTATCTGTGGATTTGTGCAAAATTTCCCCCCCCCAAAAAAAATCCCATCATTTCAAACGTCAGTAGCTTACAATTGTTCAGCCTGTGTATGACGTAGGACGTAGTGCAATGCTTAGCTAACTTGTCTAGACAGATCAATTAAGCATTGAATTCTATCTCCACTGGGTGCTCCATAATTTTGGACTTGTCATATCTAAGATACGGTTATTAAATGGCTATATGTACCTATCTATCTATTATAGCACGATGAGTGTTAAATGGACCGCTGAGTATATGTATATTATATGTATATATATATATATATATATATATATATATATATATATATATATAGAGAGAGAGAGAGAGAGAGAGAGAAAGAGATAGATAGAGAGATAGATATTGTTTAATCATGAGTAATATATATATACATATGTTTATACATGCATGAGTAATATATATATATATATATATATATATATATATATATATATATATATATATATATATATATATATATTCAAAACAGAAGTTTATATTTATAGATAATTCTCAGTGGTGTTGAATATTAATTTTCTTAATATCGCTGGTTTTGCCTCCCAGTTTTTCGGCCAAGAGAGAAAGTTTTTTTTCCTAAGTTATTATATGTCCTTGACAAGAGCAAAATGTTGTTCGAGAAATTTCTAACACTCTGGGCCTCGTGACTAGAAACCTTAATAGAAAAAAGATTCTCAGTGGACTGCTGCGTCAAAATAAATACCGTTTTGTTTTTAAAAGTTTTAAGGTTCTATTACTACTTTCACTTTCACTTTTTCTTAAACTGTCCGGATTGAATTTGAAATGATGTTGATTTCATTATGCGTTTAGATAATTTTATACCAGATGCCGTTTACAGATAAAATAAAGAAGAATAGGAATTGGCGTGAAGGTGGTGTTAGAAAATGAATCAGATGGAAAGATGAGACGAGAGAGGAAGGGAAAGACAGAGAAATGTAAGGAAAATCGGAAGGATATGAATAAAAGAAAGAAGGAAAACAGAGGGAAAAAGAAGAAGGAGAGAGAGAAGAAGAAAAGAAACGATAAGTAAATTAGAAATCAGAATTAGAGATAAAAGAAAGAGGAAAGTTCTAGGATAAAAGAAAGATAAGTAAAGGCGAGAAGAAGAAGAAGAAGAAGAAGAAGAAGAAGAAGAAGAAGAAGAAGAAGAAGAAGACTAAAGAAAGAGGAAGAGAATAAAACTTTATTGTGAAAGAGAGAAAAAGAAAAATAGAGAGAAATATTAATAGAATAAAACTAGATTGATTGGGATCTTATCCATAATAATAATAATAGACCATTCCATACTTAATTAATACTGCGCCTCAGGAGTCAGTAGTTCAAGTCGAGTCAGATGCAGTCCGAAACAGAGTCACGTTCAGACAATTACTGCAAGACATTGGAATAGTGATACTGGTCGAAACTACATTGTTCTCTCTACTAAACCTGATTATTCATACTAACACTTCTACTTCTCTGTATATATTCCTGTTTGTAATATATCTGTGTTATTCCATCTCCGTGTTCGAGTTCTTCTTTATTGGTTCTACCTTGGACTATCACCGTGGTACATGGAACCGGACCATAACAATTGTGAAGGAGAAAAAAGAGGAAGAAAAATAGAGAGAAAGAGAATAAAACTATATTGTCAAGCAGAAAATAAGGAAGACGAAAATAAAAGAATTGAATAAAACTATATTGTGAAGGAGGAAAAAGATAGAGAGAGTAATTGAATAAAACTATATTGTGAAGAAAAGAGGAGGAATAGAAAAATAGAGCGAAATAGAAAGAAACTATATTGTGAAGGAGGGCAAAAGAAAAATAAAGAGAAAGAGAATAAGACTATATTGTAAAGGAGACAAAAGAGGGAGAGAAAAATATGGAGAGTTAAAATAAAACTATATTATGAAGGAGAAAAATGGGGAGAGTAAAAATAGAGATAAAGAATAAAGCTATATGGTGAAGGAGAAAATAAGAGGAAGAGAAAATTTGAGAGAAATCAAATAAAACTGTATTGTGACAGAGAAAACAGAGGAAGAGAAAAATAAAAAGAATAAAACAAAACTAGATTGTCTCAAATGACGAAGAGAAAAATAGAGAAAAAAAGTATAAAACTATATTGTGAAGAAAAAAAAGAAATATAATATAACTATATTAAGAAGTAGAGCAAAATAAGATTGAGTGATAATTTAATAAAAACAGAAGAATTTATTTTTGTGTAAATGAAAATGAAACAATAGAGAGAATCGTAAAAGAGAAAAGTACAAAATATTTTGGACAAGATGAAAGAGAGGAAATCAAACAACATTTATGACGAGAATACAAAAGTTTAAAGGGGAAATTTGTATATTTAGTCCATTTGAAAATGTCTCCTATTCTGAATCTTGAATTTTCATGAAAAAGGAAAAGAAAATTATCTTTGATTAATTATCTAATGGTGATTTATTGTTAGAGAAAACAATTATTCGCCATTGTCTGTTCGTGTGTAAATAAAACTGGTTATGATGGAGACAAATCGTTTTATTTACATGTCTTTCTTTTCATCTTTCGAGTTAATATTTTTAAAATAAGAAGACATTTTTAATAACTTTAAAGGATCCTTTTTTCTTCATTTTTATTAGCAAATTATAAACACCAGTTTCCATCTTAATTGTCTTTATCATATAAATAGTTACTTGGTGCATTAAGGTCATTTGTATTGTTAGACTCCTTGTGAACCCAGAAAATGGGTACTGAAAGAAGAAAAAAAAAAAAAACAGAATTAAAAAAAGAGAAAAATAAACTAAAAACGAGAATATATGAGAATTGTATATACTCGTATATAAGTCGGTTTTGAAAATATAATTTAATACAATAAAATTTCTACCAAAACGATTGGGATTCGATTTAAATATGGATGCTTCATTACTTTAAAATATGTCTATAAAGGAGCATTGGCATTGTAAAAAATCACCAGAGAAAAAAGACCTTTACACAACAATAGAATTTTATATCAATTGTTTTGAATGAATGAATGGAAGCAAAGAATATATTTTGGGAAACTTGTTTCGTTTAAATGTAAACTGCTGTAAGAATAAATGATGAATTGGGAGAAACATGATTGATTATCATTTATCTTCGACTTACAGGACATCGAGGGATTAATGTCAGATTCCCAAAATGTGTTTTACACAAAAATGTGATGATTTTATTCGCCTGATTGATTTTCGATTAACATGGACAACTGGGATCGAATAATACTCGAGGCATGTCTGAAATGAATGCGTCTGTAGCTATAAAGTAAGCATTAATCGATTTATTCAGCAGATCGAATGATGTTCGGTGGGAAAGCGAAGAAGTATAGAAATCAGAGAATGAGGAATGGGTAGAAAGCAGACGACCGGATAAAAAAAAAAAGACATGGGTGGTGCAGACAACAATAATAATATTCAAAAAATGATGATGAAAAATTCAAAAGACAATAAAATGTATATCTGAAAGGAGTTGAGAAAATGTGGCCATTGCTTACGACGCAGAGTTTAGAATCTATCTATCTATCTATCTATCTATCTCAGTCTGTTCATTATCTATATATCAATCCATCTACATCCGTATTTTCGAATATATATATATATATATATATATATATTAGTTTGGTGCAAAAATAATGTCGTTTTCTCACATATGTTACTTTTATATATGATTTCTGAATTAATTCATACATATATATAGCCATGTTATATATCATTTTTAAGCGCGTTTTTCGCTCTATCGAATCGTGTTATTCGTTACCGTTCTCAATCTCTTCATTCATTTTTCTTTGCAGGCTTTTCGACAGCATGGACAAAATTCAAATCCGCACGATTTTCTTGTTCCAGTTCAAACTAGGCCGAAAAGTTGCCGAGACAGCTCGTGATATCAATGATGCGTTTGGCCCAGGAACCACTAACGAAGGGTGTGGCACAACGGTGGTTCAAGAAATTTTGCAATGGTGACGAGAGCCTCGAAGATGAAGACGGTCGCGGCCGGCCGACTGCGGTTGATAACGAACATTTGAAAGCCTTAATTGAAGCCGATCCTCGCAAAACCACACGAGAAGTTGCTGTTGAACTCGAGGTCGACCACTCAACAGTCGTTCGCCATTTAAAGCAAATAGGGAAGTCCAAAAAGTTGGATAAATGGGTGAACGATGATCAAAAAAATCGTCAAAAAACGACATTATTTTTGCACCAACCTAATATATATATATATATATATATATATATATATATATATATATATATATATATATATATATATATATCTGTTCGTATCTATCTCAGTCTGTTCATTATATATGTATGTTTGTGTGTGAGTTCGTATCTATATCAGTCTGTATCTATCTATCCATCTATCTATGTATCTTTCTCTGTTCGTATTTATATATCAGTCTGTTCGTATCTATTCATCTTAGTCCTTATCTATTTCAGTCTGTTCGTATCTGTCTATCTTTTTTATGCAGTCTGTCATGATTACGCTTTCAGAATTCAAATAAAAAGAAAACATCACATTAACAAAATCGGCCTGCTTAAACTTATTCAGGTATGGAAAACCAGTTTCATGCTCAAAATGGATAACACAGGTTTCATCTTGGCTTAATAATCTGCGGTGGAAATTCGCAGGGTTAACGCCCAAGAGATGTCAACACTTTTCGGCTTCTGCTCTGGTTCGAGTATACTTGGGAGCCATATTGCAGACAACTTCTTCACCCCAGCATCTCAGTTAAAAGAGTTTGAATCGAAACAGAACTAATGCTTATGAACTACCTGGACAGTAAGACATGTGTCATCTAAAAAATACGGTGAATGTCATCAGGTTCTTGGGCGACCTGATTTAGGGTCATCTGTGCTGTCCCTGCCTCGTTTGAAATCCTCAGCCTATTTCCTCAAAGTTGCATAGGAAGGGGAATCATCCGCTACTATCTGTACCATGACGTCATGGATTTCATTGCAGACAGTTTATGACCACTCGGGTCTCTGTTCTATCCATTTTTATATTTGTCGGATACTTCTGCACATAAATTAAGACGGATATTTGATTTAGGTTTTTCTAGTTTTATAAAAAGTGGCAATGTGTTGCCATCTCTTTCAGTCTGTTAATATCTATCTATCTATTTCTGTCTATTTATATCTATCTATCTATCTATCTCAGTCTGTTCATATGTATCTCTTTCTGTCTATTTATATCTATCTATCTATCTGCCTGTCTCAGACTTTTCATATCAATCTCAATCTGTTCATATCAATATCTCGGTCTATTCATATCTATCTATCTATCTATCTATCTACCTTAGTCTGTTCATTATCTATCTATGTACCTATCTATCTCTGTCTGTTCATATCTATCTATTCCTGTCTATATATATATATACAGACACACACACGCGCGTGCGCACACACACACACACACACACACACATATATATATATATATATATATATATATATATATATCGGTTACAATAAATTTTATGATGATGTTAGAAATAAATATATCAACTAGAGCTCCCTCCTTTCTGTTTTTAAGAAGAGAAAAGTTAGTTTTGATTCGTGCCTACTCTGACAGAAATTTGGAATCCAATCATTATGTGATCTTGACGCCACAATAAATGTCTAGATTAGAACCTTTTTTATTTATCATCACAATACTTCGTTTGTAAGAAGGCACTGCCTTGTTTAAAAATACAATTGACTGAAATTTTGAGGGATTAATAATTTCATAATAATTATTAAAATTCTCAGTAAACTGTGTTGAATGTTTGAGAAGAAAATTACAGACGAAACTTCTTAAAATTGTGTTTTAAAATAATAAAATGAATTTAAGAACAGCTCCAAAGAGAACCGAGCCCAGGATTGACTAGACAAGATTCTGTAAAAGTGAACAAAATCAAGGTCCCAAACTCTCTCCACCTCTTGACAATAAGAAGAATACATGATTAATGTGTTGTCGTAGTTCCTTCGGTCCGGAGAATTTAAAATTCTGATGTTTTTTACATTATGCTATCTGTCCAAAACGCGTGTGGTCTTGCGTAGAATAATGAGCCAAATTCGTTTAAACAAAGAAAGAGACATGTTTTTTTTAAGTCCCAAGCTTGGGATTTGTTTACATTATATGGTCTGTACAAAACAATTGTATTCTTCTAAGAAGAAGAATTTTAAATTTTGTTAATTTCTAAATGGGGCACAATTATTTTTACGGTAATATATCCAAGAAGATTCTAAACAAAGGGAGAATACCATATTTTTAATTAACAAGATCTCCAAAGATTAACATGTTTGTGATGGAGAAATTATATATATATATATATATATATATATATATATATATATATATATATATATATATATATATATGTATATTAATTAATTAATTCAAATTTAGGGGAAGGTGTCGTCTATATAAGCAAGAGTTCCCCAGATACAATGACAGTCAGAAAACCGAGTGGTAGCCGGAGCTCAAGCAAAAGATACAGAATGAGAGTGGTCAAACGGGAATTCAGCACGGAGAGGTCCGCAGTTGCTCGTAACACAGACGTCGTTAAAGTTCACACCTGCAATTCCAGTGGACGGAGCAAAAACACTGGCACATACATGACAGAAAAACTGATGTCGAGTCGACTGAAACACATCTGTTTAACTTTCACTCTACGCCATTAATAATTGTCGCTACGAGCGCGTTGTGTAGTTTTTAGTTGCATTTGTAAAAAAGAAATCGCAAGAGATTGACACGTATACAAAAATAATACACTGTCGGGTAGCAAAAGCTTCTGGTGGCGCCAGGGGTGACAGTACTGCCTTAGACACCGAAACTGTGTTACCTCCTCTTTGTGGCGTCTTTCACACGTTGTATGTAGAGAATTATTTTGAAGAATCGAGGGAAAATCAACTGCCTGTGCTCTGTCAATTTGGGTAAGCTCAGGGAGTTTTGAATTGAACCTTTATTCCATGCACAAGAGTAGATTATTTTCGTTTCGCAGTACAGGTCTAGGGAGGATAACTCGCCTTGTTCGATTTTATTACTGTTCAGCCTGTAGTCTGTATTATTTGATCAATGAATGAAAATCACAAATAATACGCCAGTAACTTCGAATTGGATTGTTTTTTTTATGACTTAAAAAAATATATACAATCCTCCCAAGTGTTATAAAAAGTAAATATTTTTCATTACAATGTCAGTTAATACTGAATTGCCAGTTCGAAAAGATCAAATAACCAAGATCCAAGAATGTCACTTAGTCTACGCAACAGAATACTTCAAGAAAGTAAAAGAAAACAGTTTTTTTTTTTAGAAAAAATTATTAAAGCCGAAATAAAGAAGAGAAATAAATAAAGAGAACGAAAAAAAGGAATAAATAATGTGAACAATGGAGAAAAAACGAAAGCAGACAGAGTGCGAAAAAGAGAAAAGTAAAGTGTGATGGTAAGAAAGGGAACAAATAAACATTCAGAGAGAGAGAGAGAGAGAGATATTGTGTGTGTTTGAGAGAGAGGATGAGAGAGATTGTGTGAGTGAGGGAGAGAGAGAGAGATTGTGTGTGTGAGGGAGAGAGGGGATGAGAGAGATTGTGTGATTGAGGGAGAGAGAGATTATGTGTGTGAGGGAGAGAGGGGATGCGAGAGATTGTGTGAGTAAGGGAGAGAGAGAGAGATTGTATGTGTGAGAGAGAGAAAGGATGAGAGAGATTGTGTGAGTGAAGGAGAGAGAGAGATAGATTGTGTGTGTGAGGGAGAGAGGGGCTGAGAGAGATTGTGTGAGTGAGGGAGAGAGAGATTGTGTGTGTGAGGGAGAGAGGGGCTGAGAGAGATTGTGTGTGTGAGGGAGAGAGGGTGTGAGAGAGATTGTGTGTGTGAGTGAGGGAAAGAGAGAGAGATTGTGTGTGTGAGGGAGAGAGGGTGTGTGAGAGATTGTGTGAGTGAGGGAGAGAGAGATTGTGTGTGTGAGGGAGAGAGGGTGTGAGAGAGATTGTGTGTGTGAGGGAGAGAGAGGGAGAGAAAGAGTGTGTGTGTGAAGGAGAGAGGGGATGAGAGAGATTGTGTGTTTGACGGAGAGAGAGATTATGTGTGTGAGGGAGAGAGGGGATGAGAGAGATTGTGAGTAAGGGAGAGAGAGATTATGTGTGTTTGAGGGAGAGAGGGTGTGTGAGAGATTGTGTGAGTGAGGGAGAGAGAGAGATTGTGTGTGTGAGGGAGAGAGAGGGAGAGAGATTGTGTGTGTGAGGGGATGAGAGAGATTGTGTGTGTGAGGGAGAGAGAGAAAATGTGTGTGACGGAGAGAGGGGTGAGAGAGAGTACAGAAGCGATAAAGAAAAAGGAGAGGTAGAGAGAGGGAGAAAGAAATAAACCTTGTGTTTGGCGACCAGTTTCAAATTTTGCAGACGTTCTTGTCATGTGAAGACGATAAATATTTACCGTTTTAGGCTCGATTTTCTCAAACTGCCGACTGTTAAAGCTCTTCTTCTTTGTAAATGGATTAATTCGATCTATCGTCTTGCTACTAAAATTTACAGCATCAATTTTCTGTTATGAGAATCTACCATTCATCATTTTGTGCCAATCGTTGGCACCCGAGGAAGTCTGCAGTGCTTGAAAGAATCAATCAGAAATGGACAGTCTTAAAGCTGCCGTAGATGGACGGAGAGGAGGAGGACGTTTAAGGGAAAAATCAATTCTGTTTCTTTTCAAAACGTACAAACGTTCAGTAAACGTATACATATACAACAGCAACAGTACCAAACCACTGAACTATCTGATCATACGTACCCAAACAAACGCATGTAAACATTTTTATGATTTTTTACGACTTATCAACCTTATATATGCTATTTAAAACCTAAACTTTTTTTTGAATTGTAAGAATAATTATTTTTGTAAGTGAATATTGCTTTATTCTTTAAATGACAATGATTTTTTAAGATAAATGTCCTACCATTTAACCCATAGCTAAGGGGGAAACAGGTACAGAGTAAAGCAACGCACAATCTGGCTAGCTTCAGCGAATGAATGGCGGAACAGGGTTTCGGAGAGATGGCAAAAAGACAAAATTTATTAAGAGCTACAAAAAGCAGGAAATTGTGGGGAGCCATTATCGCCAAGATTCTGAAGGGACATAGCTACAAAAAAGACGATTTATGAACATGACTCAAATTATTAAATTAATTTTTTTGTTTTGCAGCACCTTGCGGTGTTGGGTGAGACTATCCCTAGTGCAGCTTATTCTATGTTAAATTCCCTTATCTCCTAAACACGTTATAACGTATTCGTACACCGGAGTATTTAGTGTTTACAGATTGTTTATGATACGTTCACAGTAGGGTACCATAACTGGTTTATTTCAAATTCCAGATCATAGTACCTGCTTTGGCAACGTTTATCCAAGGTCCGACTTTTTAGAATACTTGTTTAAAAATGTTGATATTTTAAGATACGATTCAGTTGTTTTTTTTTTGTTTTTTTTTTACGGCGAATCAACTTTATTGCAGATTATTTAAAGCCAGAAAATAGTTATAGTTTGTAATTTGGGTTTGGGCTGGGAGAGGTAATATTTATTTAGTGATGAGGCCTTACTAATTAACCCATAGTGGAAGAGGTAGAATCATACAATTCTCCAGGGTTTTTTCGCATAAGTGAATGTTACGAATTCCAAATTTGATTCCCCATTATATCATTCGCACGTCCACGTTTCAAGAAAGAATCAACCCCTCATGCTTTGCCAATCAATACGCACCCCCACCACTTACCCACCTGACTCATACCCGCACCCAAACACACACACATAGATGAGGAGCTGGGATTTTATTATACTATTGCAAAAGGTCGTGCACGATTAGAAAATTAAAACAAATCGAATCGGGCATGAAATTTTGCATTGACCGAATATAATCAATAACTGCTGTTCTATATGCTATCTAGTATTATATACGCCTTTATATATACTTTATTGTAGTTTATGTACTATATAGTATTGTCTATATATTATAGCATTCTCTATACCATATACCCTTATATATGCCATATAGCATTCTATATAACATATACCATTCTATTTACCATATTGCATTCTATATACTTTATAGCATTCCATATACCATATACAATTCATACCTAAGAATGTGATAAAGAATAAATTATAATGCAGTTCCATAACTAACTGACAGATGTTATATATATATATATATATATATATATATATATATATATATAAGATTTAAAATAAGCATCAGGGCCAGGATAGTAATAGGCTTCCGTTTATCATTATTTGCTAATAATCTGCGAGTATTCCTAGGCAGATCGTTAATAAAAAAGTATAAAGAAGTTAGGACCAAGGAGAGAGTATTGGTGACTCCTGCAGAGATTCAGAGTAATGGCAATCAACAGCGACATCAACGGACCTACCTGATAAGAAGGACTTGATAATTGATAAAATCCAATGTCAGTCGTAATCTTCTTAATTTTTCTTCTTTTATTGTTCCCTCTCCTTAATAATGATTTTTTCTCATATTGTCTTAAAACTCAAGAACTCTTTGCTTGACGTGAAATGATTAAATAAGAAGCAAAATATAATTAAATTCACAGCCTCATAAAACAGTAACTAATTTTGGCTGCAATTGAAAAGATTTCCAGTGGGAACGAATGAACGTGATTCAAAGTACTTCCTTTGGTTCTAGAATTTACGATTTAAAGAAAATGGAACGCTAATGGAAATATTCGAAAAGTGCAAAGAAAACAGATTTCCAATTCTTCGCTCTCAGGCAAGTTTATTTTCTTTCCGTCAGTCTTCTATCAGTTTGTTCATTTAACTTCACAAGTCAGAAGATAATCAATTGGACTCCATACAATTTTAGGGTGGACGAATCTAGTGAACCATTTGACTTCGTTCTATTGTTTTTCTGCTTTTTATTAAAGGTCTTCTCATATAATTAGTAAACATCTATTCAGATGATAACAGATTTTATGGATGAACTTCCAAAAATTAATATGATCAATGCATCTCCTCTGACTTCGTCTGAGTTCAAGTGGGTAGGTACTGCCATGTAAGATGCAGTACCTCCAAAACGAAGCTGCTAACGATTCACCATCGCAGAGAAGACCCCTAATTTTCTCCAGGCATGATAAAAAGCTTCTTTAGTTCAACCCAGACTAAGTGGAATACATATATACGATCCGTTGCGAAAGATGATCATCAGTTCTTGCATCCCCAGAAGGTACCCAAATTCTTTTGTCTATATTTCCGAGATGAGGTATTGTAATTATTTACAATATTTACGTTGTTCGAACTGTTGCCATATTCACTACGTTTCGGTCGTAGTACGTTCCGGCCTTCTTCAGGAGATTTGAATGGATAAAAGCGTCCGTTGAATCCAGTGACTTGACTCAATGAGTTGTGAGCCCAGTACCTGGCTACGGCTGAGATAAATAAAACTTGGAGAGATCAAAGTTAGAATGTTTTCTTCGTTGGTAGTTGCATAACTAAAAGAAAAATAACTTGTAGTTTCAACGAAAGATTTATTTTATGGAAATATTTCAACTAACAGTTGCCAGTCTTGGCCATTCCTTCATTTGAGTAAAACAGTGCAAATAAACTAAAAACGCTTAAGAATTCAAATCAAGGAAAAACAAACCGTGTTGATAACGTTTACAAAGTAAGAGTAAGTTGAGGCGTAAAAAAAAGAAAAAGAATTTTTTTTTTTTACTCTACAAATTGTTATTTATTTTTTGTCATATCATATTTTTCTTTAGGGCAGGATGGAGTTTTGCTGTATCTATCCTATTTTAGACATTTTTTGTAGTTGTTATTACCTAGTTCCCTCCATGAGATCACTAAAAAAAGATGATAGCATGATGAAAATGACGCCAAACTTGACGAAAACAAAATTTTATCGTCTAAATGTTCATATTATTATTAAGAGGAAAGATCAAAGTATTTTGAGGGTATTTTTTAACATTTTTTAATCGTTCCGAGCACGTCCGAAATTTTCGTTTAAAATCTTGTTTTTTATTTTTTTTTCATTCAGGAAAAATGATAGATAATAAATCATGTCATCCATTTTTTCCATTTTATGACAAAAATGAAAATCTCACTCTGAAACTCTTTTAAAAATCAATTATCATTTTTTCAAAACGTATTTTCAGAAAATCAGAAATTATAATGTTCATTCAAAATATTTTGAACCACGGTTAACTTACCTTCAGCGCCAAAAAGTTGTAATTTGAAAATAAAACAAAGCAAGTCATAACCTTTCGAATCACTTGAAAAGTGTTGAATGACGTATTGATGGATTACGTGATCATAATTTGTTCTACGGAAGGCGAAAAGTGAAGTTATTTAGATTTAAGTGAACAAATTTTTAAGGAAAACTTTCAGCGCTCTAATTTTTTTTTGTACTTAGCTTTCAAATTTACGTTTACGAAAGTAAAATAAGACTATTAAGTGTGAGATCAAATTTCATATTTTGAAATCAAATGTAAAAAATTTATTATAATTAAAGAAATAACAAATAATCAGAGCTGATTTTCAGGTAGTGGGGGTCCAATTAAAAACAAAAAAAGCATGATTTTCATTGCTCAAAGCCTTATCCTTTTAACTGTTGTAATTACTAAATCTGATGCAATCGAATTTCTAGCGTTTTCATAAAATTAGGTAGCGGGGGCAGTAATAAATATAAAAAAATATTTCTGCCATGACTTTAAAAAAAGAAATATTTATAATAATTTCGATCATCTGTGAATAGTTTCTGAAAGTTTCATTAACATGCAACAATTATTTTTTATTTTTCCACGATTTTCCAAATTAATGTTTGTCATATAAAAAAAAAACGTGCTAAAAATTGTCTATGTTATTTTACTAGTTCCGATGATACAGAGAGAAACAAGGTTTTTTAATCAAAATTTAGAATGTTCTAAAAAGATGGAATTTTTTTTTTAAATACTTAAAATAAACTTTGGTCTTTCCTCTTAATAATAACACAAGCATTTAGACGATAAAATTTTGTTTTCGTCGAGTTTGGCGTCTTTTTCATCATGCTATGCTATTTTTTTAGCGATTTCGTGGAGGTACTTAATATGACCATTTGTTCAGCTACTCTTCTTTGATTGAAATGCTTTTGTTTCCTCAATTTTATTTCCTGATGGTCGAAGTCAATTCTGTGACAATCTTCTGTAATGGCATGGAATGCAATCGCTGAAGTTTTTTTTTCAAATTTTTGTTCTTCGTTTTCATTTGAAATTACCTTATCACAAAGTCTTCGATGTTCATCCAGTCGTTCTTTCAATGATCTTGAAGTCATGCCTACATAACTTATTGAGCAGTTAATACAATTAATTTTGTAGATCAGATTGCCATTACTTGTAACTGCTCTTTCATCTTTTAAACTGATGAGCGTCCTTCCTGTTGTGTTGAAAGAGGAGAATACAACTCGTATATCTATCTGTTTTAAAATTCGTTTCTACGGTATGTTCACTGTTAATTTTTTTCAGAACTAAAGTCTATATTTTTCTCAATGGCATTGTTGTTTATTCTGTCTTGTTGGTACAGTGATCGTCAAGGAAATCCATTCTTTTGATGTGTATCTATTACATTCTGCTGCTCAAGTTTTTTATCCAATGGATCTGAACAAATTTTCTCTTCTCTTTTGAAGAATTCTATTGTAATTCCATTTTTTGTACTCAGGCTGTGACACGAATTGAAATCCAAGTATCGATCTGTAGATGTGGGTTTTCTAGAAAAACAGTCGTTTTTAATTCTCCCCTTTCATTTCTCGTAACCAAGCGATCTAAAAACGGCAGACTCATATATTTTTTCAATTCCACTGTGAATTTGATATGTTCGTTTTGATTATTGAGGAATTGTAAGAAACGAATCCATATGTTGACGTTTTTTTAAGACAAAAGTGTCGTCAACGTATCTCCACAATGTTTTGATGGGGGTTATCATAATTAAGCAAAGCTGTAAATTCAAAATCTTCCATAAAAAGATTCGCTAGGATAGGGGAAATTGGCGAACCCATGGATGTCTCAATGTCTGTCTGTACAAAATTCCGTTGAAAGTAAAATAGGTTTTATCGAGACAGAGTTCAATCAATTTGACTATGTCGGTTGCAGTAAGGCTGGTTCGTTCTGATAGTGTTGCATCGTTACATAGTTTGTTAAGCAAAATTATAAGTGCTTTTTCTCTAAGAGAGTTGAGTTAAAGGGAGATAAGTGGTACTGAGACACCGGGAAGTAACAAGGAGCATAGAACTAGAACAATCTACTGCGGTGGGTGAAATAAAGTATTCTGTTCGAAATTTCAATCACCTGAAGAAGGCCGGAGCATACAACGACCGAAACGTCGTGAGTATGGTAACGAAGATGACGACAACAGTCCTAACAATATAAATAGTGTAAATAGTTACAGTACTTCATCTCAGAAATATAGCCAGATCTTGAAGAAGGCTGGAGCGTACAATAGCCGACACGGAGTGAATATGCCAACGACGGTGACGATAACATCCTGTGTAGGGTAAATATTGTAAATAATTCTTTTACATGCTTGAACTTTACAACAGATAGATCTGAGCAGAAAACAACTGACAGTTCACACTTTCCATGCTTGACAGAGGTCAAAATCGTTTAGGTGGCCTTGTGGGCAATGACTTATTTGACACCTGGCAGCCGATTTCCCGTAGACGCAACGTTTCAAACGTGTTGCTTTAGCCATGTTAAATATCCAGAGGATCTCCATTGTTTTATTTCTGGTAATCCACAGGATCGAATCTCCTTCATTCCATACGTACTCCGTAGCTAAAAAAGATGTTCCACACAGCCAGCTTCTTCCCAAGATCCTCTACTTTGTCCTGAACGCTTCTCGCAACGAAACAAACTTAACCGCTTCAACTGTTAATCGTTATCTCTCCTCCCTTTAATCGTAATTTCACCCCTGACGTTCATATCATTGGACAAAGCTCTATCTTGAGTGTCTCTAGAGATTGAAAATTAGTATGAAAACTTACATTTTTTTAATCAAATTTACCTCAAGCAAGGCAGTAAAGCCACTAAGACACAAGGGGTTACTTGGTTTGAAAAAATAGAAAACAGTACGAAGGAACGAGGGCAAAAGAAGAGTAATCAGAAAGACATTAGATGGTGATTGACATTGCGTTTAAATTTTTACTGATCAAAGTTTTCTGGAAAGCATGGAGCCGGAAGAGAGTTCCACTAGTACTAGTAAAGAAATTGTTAGCACAGAGGTTACAGCTACATCAAGCCAATTCAAGTATAAATTGATGAGACATTACCGCCAATCTTGTACTGTGCTCAAATTCATTAAGCCTGAGTATCATAGCGCACAGCTCATACGAACAATCATTACAAAAGTATCTATAGAAAAGGGACAAGGAAGCATTTTTACGACGGTAGGAAAATGACTAAAGCCGAGACACCTGATCAGGACCAATAATATTGCTGATTCACCTTTTGATTTTATCAACAATCTCTAGAGGGATAACAGAAGCACTGGCCCATATGTGTCAGTAATATTACAAGTATGAGCGAATTATAAACGTATAAATATGTATGATACAGTCTGGGTTCGACACAGTGAACCAACTTTCTTAGCAGTTGAATGGATTCAGTGTAGTCTTTCTACTTCATCTCAGCCGAGAATGTTAGCACAAGAAGGCGCAAAGGGTTGCTCTCATGCAGGTTAGCATCAGCCATGCTGATCAAAAGCAGAGAGGGGCCTATCAGACGATTAACAGAGATTGGTTTTGTTTTAGTACAGTTAAAATTAACAAGCCATTCTCTGCCCCAGTTAAGAACAAAAAGGTCGTTTTTCTGATCAACCGTCTTGTCGAACAGATAAAACTTAGTATCGAGACAATTGTCTATGGTTGTGTCATCTGCATGTATAAGTTGAGAGGTGATGTCGTCAGAAAGGAGAATTAAAATCAAAGTAGGAACAAAGATTGAGTCCTGCATTAGAACGAAATGATCTAGAAGAGTGGCCGTTCAGGATAACTTCCATTTCACGATTTGATATGGACTGAATCATTTTAAACTTCTTCATGAGACGTCGTAGCTTTTCAATTTGTCAAGAAGAGCAACCTACCAAACCTTGCCTATGTCTTCAAGATGCTCAGACCAAAAGATTGGGCTTCGCCATTATTATATAAAGTTTGATAGGCTCTTTCCGCAATGATCTTTAATCTTTGACCTTAGAGAAACAAATCATGTTGCTTGGCTGAAAGAAAGCCCTATGATATGAGAAGTATGTATGCACTGATCATTTAGTAGATGATTGCAGCTTGGCCTGGCGTTGCACGTGCTCGACTCAAAAATCGTACGACTCATACAGCAATCGCTATCACTTGACTTAAAATAGTTTTGCCCTTCCTTGCTTTTAAAGGAGTGCCCTTTGCCGTGCTGATGTTGCTACATGCCTTACTTCTTGACTATCTCACACTGCGAATTTTTTCCAAGCTCTATACTAAACATTAAATCTTTTAGGAAAAAAGAACTAAACAAATTGAACACAAACGATCAGCTTTAACAAAAGGACTCTTTACTGCAAAAATCGAACGAAAAAAGATTGTTAACAACAAATACTTTTTCACACCCAACCGAGTTCTGCGGAATCAAAATCAACGTTGAGTTTAAGCAAGGGAATGAGCCAATTGGAGTAAAGTGCCATGCAGATTTAAATTTTTCCCACTTGTGACGAATGCAGCTATCGATTTTTTTGCATGCTAGCATGCTAGTTAATTCGTGTCAGTCAGGTGTTGGCTCTCACGCTGGCCAATAGAATCTTCCTGCCTATTCGTGGCAGCCAGCTATAGGCTCTCACTATGGTCAGTATAAAATGGCCGCAAACTACATGAAAACTGCCGTAGAAGCATGACAAATCGATTATTTACACTATCGATGAGAGTTGGGAAATTCAAAGTCGGTCTTGGCCTTCCCGCTAACTTGAGTAATGGAATTAGTAGGGAATGTGGATGTGTTGACTCATTGTAGCTGTTCCGAGCTATAAAGGTCCAAACATGTTGAACCAAGGATCGTTCCCCATCTCTCCCTCCATGAATATCTGTCATGAAAAAAGCGAGAGAGTAGCAAGGATTTAAATGTAGTTTCATCCCAAGCAAAGCGAGTTCACGGTGGTATTTCATTATTTTGTATGCTTCATTCAATTCAGAGAAAAAACATTCTTATTTTCTGTTTTATCTTGTCTTTTTCTGTAAATGAGAGAGGGCAATAAATGAACTGGTATTAAGAAGAAAGAAGATAACGATTGACATTGCATTTAAATTTTAGAAGATCAAAGGCAATAAAGCCACTAAGACACAAGGGGTACCGAATGTTAGAGGATATAGGAAAACGACTATTAATGAGAGAGGACAATAAAAGAACTGGAATTAAGAAGACAGAAGATAAAGATCGACATTGCATTTAAAATTTTGAAGATCAAAGGCAATAAAGCCACTAGGATGCAAGGGGGTTACTGAGTGTTAGAGAATATGAGAAAAACTACTATTAATGAGAGAGGGCAATAAAAGAACTGGAATTAAGAAGACAGAAGATAACGATTGACATTGCATTTAAATTTTTGAAGATGAAAGGTCATAAAGCCACTTGGATGCAAGGGGTAACTGAGTGTTAGAGAATATGAGAAAAACTACTATTAAGGAGAGAGGACAATAAAAGAACTGGAATTAAGAAGACAGAAGATAACGATTGACATTGCATTTAAATTTTGGAAGATCAAAGGCAATAAAGCCACTATGATACAAGGGGTTACTGAGTGTTAGAGAATATGAGAAAAACTACTATTAAGGAGAGAGGACAATAAAAGAACTGGAATTAAGAAGACAAAAAGTAACGATTCACATTGCAGATCAAAGTTGACTTGGAAGCAAAATGCCAGAAATGAGTTTCACAAGTGAAAAGTGCGATAAGAGAAATTGTTAACCCAAACTCACTTTCACATCTACCTATCTCAACCGTTGCCGTTGATCAGGACCCCTATTAGTTTGTCATTACTTTATTTTCATTCGGCAGGACTCGGCAATGGAATCAAAATGGATGACTGATAATTTTCAAGATAGTGTAGCGCTAAACTCGTCAAATATAAATCATCTGGATTACAAAGTGTGGAGCGTTGTTGAGAGAGAGTTTCTTCAACATATCCAATAATATCAAGGATTCTCTGAAGTCTTCCAGCATCAAGACAATGTCCTCAAATAAACAAAACCCACTTGATTTGGGCCTGTTAATGCTTCGTATCCGAATTCACAAAATGATGACATTGCTGCTGAAGGTAGATTTATTGAATAAACGTATTTTTTAAAAATCTACTCACCCAGTAACGTCAAGGGAGGTAACTAAGTAATTAAAATGTCTATTTTTAAAAAATATTTTTAACTATTAGTCAAAATCTAAAGATATTAAACTATCAACTGTAAATATTTTAAAAGGTTTGTGCAGTATTAATAATATATATTATGCAATATTAAACATATATATTCATATATATATATATATATATATATATATATATATATATATATATATATATATATATATTTAGGCAGCAATTTTTCATTGATGCAGGTTTCATTAAATAATATAGACAAGTTTTGTCTGTTTATTTTAAGTAAGTTCCTTTCATATTGTCTAATAAGCTTAATAAAATTATCATTGAAAGACGAAAGGATATCACCATATTGATACATGTTCAAATCCAATCTAAGCTTTCGGCTTACATGTCATTATCAAAGATGACAATTAACTTTTCAATATATCAACCAATACACGTACGAAAGAATAATGATGGTGTGTTTTTGTTGCGTGAAAAATTTCAAAGCAACGACTAACTCGTGTATACGAGACGCGAAATCTTGTCTATATTATTTAATGAAACATGCATCAATATATATATATATATTGAAATGGACAAAGCCCGGCAATTATTTATCTTCTGAAGAAATTTTCTTTGTTAATATTTTTAATGTTCAGTGGTCTTGCGGTCGCTTTAATAAAATTGGAAGATATCGGTGTGTGGCATTCATCTATATGTTGAATAAGAGTGATTTTTCTATGCGTGTTATAATATATATTAAATTTTAATATATATTAGAATTTTATATATACATATATATATATATATATATATATAAAGACATTTGTTTATGTTTATAGTTTGTTTTATAGATACAAATATTTAAGTAAATGTTCCGTTTATAATAAACAGTATTAACAACATTTACCGACCTGAATGTCCGAGAAATTTTCATAGAAAATATGCGTCGTCCGACAGGAATCAAACCTGTATCCAATACGGAAACGTTATATTGCATGACGTGTTTTACCGATTGAGCCACTGAGGAACTTCGCAGTTAGCAATGTCGATTTTACTGTTTTAATTTGCTAACCGAAACATTCAGGTCAGTAAACGTCGTCAATACTGTTTATTATAAATGGAGCATTTACTTAAATATTTGTATGTATAAAAAGAACGTGTAAACATAAAAGATGTCTTAAAATAATTATCGGACTTTGTCCATTTCATAATATATATATATATGTGTGTGTGTGTGTGTGTGTGTGTGTGTGTGTGTGTGTGTGTGTGTGTGTGTGTGTGTGTGAAAAGTGTGTGTATAGAAATATAAATAAATATATATATATGTATAATTATTTATATATTATATGGGCGGTACTTATTAGAAAGCGCTGAATATCAGAGATAGAGCTAACATATATGGTTGGATAGATGTGAGCTTGTGACCCTGGGTTTCACGCTTTAGCGATCGTCAAAAAAATATTCCTACTTCAGAGTTATTTTGTTTTCCAAAAAGATCAAGTTCTACCGTTCGAGATTCATCGGCATTTGGAAGGCAAGTTTTTTATTTGAAATAGTAAAAGGCTAATTGATTTGAGACAATGACTTACATAGATATTCTTTTTGACATCACTGGTATGTCGATAGTTGTACAGGTGCATTAGAATAAAGGTTTCTACAAGAAGAATCACAAATATCGCATTGACAATGGAATAAGTCTGGCCAGTATTCAAAATCATTATTAATTTTCGGCTTCCATTTCTTTTCCTTTTACGCATTCTAGGAAGAGTCTTAAGTGGTCTGAATTCCTTAGATGAAATAATGTTGATTGTTATAAATTTTTGATTAGTATTTCTTTCATCTTATTTCACCTGTTTCAAAACTTGTAATAATAGTCCGAAGTTATCCGAATTTCATACATGAAGTCGGGACAATTATTAATTTTTTCTAGTATTTCTTTCACATTAATTCTCTTGCTTTTCCACCAAGTATTAATAGTCTTAAGTTGTCTGAATTTCTTAGATGAAGCCTTGGCAATTATTATTCATTTTTCACTCGTATTTCTTTCTTCTTATTTCTCTTGCTTTTCCACCAAGTAGTAATAGTCTTAAGTTGTCTGAATTTCTTAGATGAAGCCTTGGCAATTATTATTCATTTTTCACTAGTATTTCTTTTATCTTATTTCTCTTGCTTTTCCACCAAGTAGTAATAGTCTTAAGTTGTCTGAATTTCTTAGATGAAGCCTTGGCAATTATTATTCATTTTTCACTCGTATTTCTTTCTTCTTATTTCTCTTGCTTTTCCACCAAGTAGTAATAGTCTTAAGTTGTCTGAATTTCTTAGATGAAGCCTTGGCAATTATTATTCATTTTTGACTAGTATTTCTTTCATCTTATTTCTCTTGCTTTTCCACCAAGTAGTAATAGTCTTAAGTTGTCTGAATTTCTTAGATGAAGCCTTGGCAATTATTATTCATTTTTGACTAGTATTTCTTTCATCTTATTTCTCTTGCTTTTCCACCAAGTAGTAATAGTCTTAAGTTGTCTGAATTTCTTAGATGAAGCCTTGGCAATTATTATTCATTTTTGACTAGTATTTCTTTTATCTTATTTCTCTTGCTTTTCCACCAAGTAGTAATAGTCTTAAGTTGTCTGAATTTCTTAGATGAAGCCTTGGCAATTATTATTCATTTTTCACTAGTATTTCTTTTATCTTATTTCTCTTGCTTTTCCACCAAGTAGTAATAGTCTTAAGTTGTCTGAATTTCTTAGATGAAGCCTTGGCAATTATTATTCATTTTTCACTAGTATTTCTTTCATCTTATTTCTCTTGCTTTTCCACCAAGTAGTAATAGTCTTAAGTTGTCTGAATTTCTTAGATGAAGCCTTGGTAATTATTATTCATTTTTCAATAGTATTTCTTTCATCTTATTTCTCTTGCTTTTCCACCAAGTAGTAATAGTTTTAAGTTGTCTGAATTTCTTAGATGAAGCCTTGGTAATTATTATTCATTTTTCAATAGTATTTCTTTCATCTTATTTCTCTTGCTTTTCAACCAAGTAGTAATAGTCTTAAGTTGTCTGAATTTCTTAGATGAAGCCTTGGCAATTATTATTCATTTTTCAATAGTATTTCTTTCATCTTATTTCTCTTGCTTTTCCACCAAGTAGTAATAGTCTTAAGTTGTCTGAATTTCTTAGATGAAGCCTTGGTAATTATTATTCATTTTTCAATAGTATTTCTTTCATCTTATTTCTCTTGCTTTTCAACCAAGTAGTAATAGTCTTAAGTTGTCTGAATTTCTTAGATGAAGCCTTGGCAATTATTATTCATTTTTCAATAGTATTTCTTTCATCTTATTTCTCTTGCTTTTCCACCAAGTAGTAATAGTCTTAAGTTGTCTGAATTTCTTAGATGAAGCCTTGGTAATTATTATTCATTTTTCAATAGTATTTCTTTCATCTTATTTCTCTTGCTTTTCCACCAAGTAGTAATAGTCTTAAGTTGTCTGAATTTCTTAGATGAAGCCTTTCCAATTATTATTCATTTTTCACTAGTATTTCTTTCATCTTATTTCTCTTGCTTTTCCACCAAGTAGTAATAGTCTTAAGTTGTCTGAATTTCTTAGATGAAGCCTTGGCAATTATTATTTCTTTTTTCACTAGTATTTCTTTCATCTTATTTCTCTTGCTTTTCCACCAAGTAGTAATAGTCTTAAGTTGTCTGAATTTCTTAGATGAAGCCTTGGCAATTATTATTTCTTTTTTCACTAGTATTTCTTTCATCTTATTTCTCTTGCTTTTCCACCAAGTAGTAATAGTCTTAAGTTGTCTGAATTTCTTAGATGAAGCCTTGGCAATTATTATTTCTTTTTTCACTAGTATTTCTTTCATCTTATTTCTCTTGCTTTTCCACCAAGTAGTAATAGTCTTAAGTTGTCTGAATTTCTTAGATGAAGCCTTGGCAATTATTATTTCTTTTTTCACTAGTATTTCTTTCATCTTATTTCTCTTGCTTTTCCACCAAGTAGTAATAGTCTTAAGTTGTCTGAATTTCTTAGATGAAGCCTTGGCAATTATTATTCATTTTTCAATAGTATTTCTTTCATCTTATTTCTCTTGCTTTTCCACCAAGTAGTAATAGTCTTAAGTTGTCTGAATTTCTTAGATGAAGCCTTGGCAATTATTATTTCTTTTTTCACTAGTATTTCTTTCATCTTATTTCTCTTGCTTTTCCACCAAGTAGTAATAGTCTTAAGTTGTCTGAATTTCTTAGATGAAGCCTTGGCAATTATTATTTCTTTTTTCACTAGTATTTCTTTCATCTTATTTCTCTTGCTTTTCCACCAAATAGTAATAGTCTTACGGTGTCTGAATTTCTTAGATGAAGCCTTTGCAATTATTATTTCTTTTTTCACTAGTATTTCTTTCATCATATTTCTCTTGCTTTTCCACCAAGTAGTAATAGTCTTAAGTTGTCTGAATTTCTTAGATGAAGCCTTGTCAATTATTATTGATTTTTGGCTAGTATTTCTTTCATCTTATTTCTCTTGCTTTTCCACCAAGTAGTAATAGTCTTACGGTGTCTGAATTTCTTTGATGAAGCCTTGGCAATTATTATTCATTTCTTTCATTGTATTTCTTTTATTTTCCACCAAGCAGAAATATATTTATTTTGCCTGAACATTTTAGATAAGTATTTTTAGCATTTTCTTATTATTCGACTAGTATTTTTCTCATCTTATTTTTCTTACTTTTACTCACTACTCACTCATCTTCATTATACAATTTGTGATTTGGAGAATGACGCTGTAACGACAAACAATATTTAGAGCCGCGTCCCTTTTGAAAATGCTGCACAAATGAAAACTTTTCATGGAGAATCAATCGATTAAGCACGGTTTTGTTTGCAATTGTCAATGGATTCAGAGCGTTTCTGCCCTTAAATCGTCACTGCCTCAAGCTAGGCAAACAATTCGCAGCACGTCATTGTCCAATCCCTTTTCAAGACGGCTGCATATTAATGTATGGTTTATGTCCCTTGACAAGACAATATCCGCTTTCGGCAAAACAAGACATGTCAGTGACCTTTTCGCTTCCCAAGCAACTAGAAGTCATATGAGTGCACAGAGCGTTTACATAAAAATGCACTTTATGCAAGTCTTCGAGGTTTGGTTGGTTAATCAATTAAAGTTTCATTCTGATTTATGTTCCAATGATATACTTATTTGCTTAAGTCATTGACATAACTGACATCTATCTATCTATCTATCTCAGTTTTTTCTTATCTATCTATCTATCTATCTATCTATCTATCTATCTATCTATCTATCTATATATATATATATATATATATATATATATATATATATATAAGTTTCTTCTTATCTATATATCTTAGGCTGGTCATATCTATCTCTCTATCGAGGTAGCTAGCTAGCGCTGTTCTTATTTGTCTATCTTAGGCTGGTCATATCTGTCTATCTAAATCTGTTCTTATCTATCAATCTCAGTTTATTCATATCTATCTATCTACACACACACACAAACAGACACATACACACACACACACACACACACATATATATATATATATATATATATATATATATATATATGTGTATATATATATATATATATATGTCAGTTTGTTCTTATCTATCAATCCAAATCCCAGTCTGTTCATGTAAACCTACTCTTGCCAGCCCACTCCACACATTGGTCCTAGTCAAAGTTAGAACGGGGTTTGAAACAGGAAATAAAACGACCATTAATGCTTCCAGTCAATGATTTCATTCTTTCATCTCCATCTCTGAAAGGCAGGATGCGTGCGTGCGTGCGTGCGTGTACATGTGTGTGTGTGTGTGCGTGCGTGTATGTGTGTGCGTGTGTGTGCGTGTGTGCGTGTGCGTGTGTGTGCGTGTGTGTGTGTGTGTACGCCCGCGCGCGCGCGCGTGTGTGTGTGTGTGTGTGTGTGTGTGTGTAACGAATGCACGGCCGCAATTTTCGACGGATTTGCACCCAAATTTACATGCAAATGCTCCAAGTTAGCGGGAAGGCCAAGACCGATCTTGTATTTCCCAACCTCTATCGATAGTGGAAATAATCGATTTTTTTCATGCTTCTACGGAAGTTTTCATATAGTTTGCGCCCATTTTCTACTGGCCAGAGCGAGAGCCTATAGCTAGCTGCCACGAATAGACAGGAAGATTCTATTGGCCAGCGTGAGAGCCAACACCTGACTGACACGAATATTAACTAGCATGCAAAAAAATCGATAGCTGCATTCGTCACAAGTGGGAAAAATTTAAATGTGCATGGCACTTTACTCCAATTGGCTCATTCGCTTGATTAAAGTCAACGTTGATTTTGATTCCGCAGAACTGGATTGGGTATGAAAAAGTATTTGTTGTTAATAATCTTTTTTCATTCGATTTTTCCACTTACAAGTCCATTTTTTAAAGCTGATCTTTTTGTGTTCAATTTGTTTAGTTCTTTTTTCCTAACAGATTTAATGTTTAGTATAGAGCTTAGAAAAAATTCTCAGTGTGAGATAGGCAAGAAGTAAGGCATGTAGCAACATCAGCACGGCAAAGGACATTCCTTTAAAAGCAAGGAAGGCCCAAACTATTTTAATTCAAGTGATAGCTATTGCTGTATGAGTCTTACGATTTTTGAATCAAGCACGGGCAACGCCGGGCCATGCTGCTGGTGTAATACAAATGCCTTAAGCCAAAATATAATATATACTTACTATCCTGAATAAGTAAATATGCGTCTATATACACGAGGATAAGTCATAAATTATCTGCCTTTTACTTTAACTTTTCTTTAGACAAGAGTGTGGATAATTTTTGTTTTTCCCTATTATACAAAATGAGAAAGATTGTCTCACCAAAACAATCTGCTTCCCTCGCAGCCACTCACCGGACTAACGGTGGCTGATTAAAAAAAAAAAGAAAAGCGCCGGATTATGGCGAGTCTCCAAACCACCGAGTGCCGGATTAAAGAGGACGAATTGTATTAAAAAATTCTTCATCTCTTTTTTTATTTAGACTCTTTCAAACTGCTATACAGTAATATGACAAATTAGATACTTGTAAAAATGTTCAGAAAACCTGAGAATTTTGGTGTTGGGTGAAAAATTAAACAAAAAATTAAATTAAATAAATACAAGGTGAGAAATAGCATAACTATTTTTATGTCAGAAATTCAGACAAGACTAAAATGTGTAAAAGCCCGAGAAATAAGATGGAATAATAGAAAAGAAAATTTATAGTTACCGATAAGGCTTAGTGTAACAAATTCATGCAGCTTTATACTCTTACCACAAAAAGATTGAAGCTACGTAATCTTCCCAGCGAATTCTTTTAAAGTTCGTGACACCTTCATCGTAAATTTAGCTAAGTCCTGCACAAATCTATACTACTGTAATATGAATGCAAGAAGTATGTTTAACGATGATTTTCAATGTACAGGGTGGTCCGAAATTCTTGTCCCCCCCTACTAAAAAGTAATGACAGCAACAGTTAAACAAGGCACATGAACTGGATTCAGTATTTTTCCTTTTATTGATGCTGTCACACACGGAGAAGGTCTGTATGAACACCATTTTCGTGGCAGAAAATGATGCGGCGCCATATCCTGTGTGATAATTTTACGAAGCTGGGCATAGTTGATTGTTGTGAAGACTCTCCAAACGGCGTCCTTCAAGTGATGGGTGTCGTTCACGTTACTATCTCTCCTTGATAATACCCAACAGAGCACTGAAATAGAACATTATATTATATAGGGGGCGTCAAGACTTTTGGACTACGCTGTAGGTACAACCCGACTGTCATAAAACTCAGCCTTTTAAATGCCGCCATTATACATGCTATCGAACAGTGTCTTTTATCACTGGTGGGGAATAAATATTTCTGCTGCAGTAAGATGCGACCAAATAAAGGCCAAAGCAAAAAGTTAAAAACTCCCAGACTAGTACCGGAAGTGATATAACATATTGAACCGGAAGTGAAACAAAGTAATCATGGCGGATAGCTAAAATAAAGTCAGTGCAATAGGAGAAATGTAAACGTTTCCCTGTAAAATAACGGCTGTGCGTTTAGAAAGGAGGAAATTGGTAGCCGAGTCGATGTTAATATTGAACGGCAGAATGATAATTTGGTCATAGTTCACGAGGCTTCGACTGGCAGACTTCCCAGTCATCATAAAGTGATTTCATATAGAAGTCGTTATGAATTTACGCCGAAGGAGAAATTAGTCAATAAATTGTTCGTTTGTATTTGACATTGGCGTTTTTAATCGGTTGGGCGGGGGTAAAAGAGAGAGAGGGGGGGAGTGAAAATAGATGGTGAAAGATATTAGGGAAGAGGAGGAGGCGAAAGTCAGGAGAAGGAAAAGAAGAAGGAAAAGATGAAGGTAAAAAAAGCAGGCGAAGAAGAGAGAGAGAACAAAGAACAATGAAGAATGAATGAAGACAAGAGTTAATTGGGAATAATTTGAGAAAAAAACGCCAACAAATAACTTGAAAAAGAAAAAGAGAGATAAGAAGTGAATAATAAGTGAGAAGAGTACGAGCAAAAGGTGAAGAGGAAAAGAAGAAAAGAAAGGGAATAAGAGAGAGAAAAATAAAGAAAATAAAAACAACATCAATAATAATAATAAGATATATATATATATATATATATATATATATATATATATATATATATATATATTCAAGCATTTTTTAATGAATAATATAGACATATGTATATTTATATAACAATACTTTCTTGTTATCTAATCAGTTTCTTGATGGTAAGATGAAATTCATAATAGAAAGGGCAGAAGATTTTTCCTACCCAAGTACTTTTGATCTCATCCAAAATTATCTTCGGCAGTGAATTACAAAGTAATTTTATTGTAACTGTGATCGTTTATATATATTAGGTTGGTGCAAAAATACTGACGTAATAATGTCGTTTTTTGACGTAAAAAATACGTCAAAAAACGACATTATTACGTCATTATTTTTGCACCAACTTAATAATAAATGCGAATGTTAGTGTATCACTGTGTCACGCTTTTTCAGCTTTACTCTTTTACCCCAAAATATACCATTTTGGTATCAGGACGAATCCGGGAACAAATTAAAACCATTCCAGAACGGATCCGGACTCAGAATCCTGAAATTTTGGATTCCTAAATTTTAATTATTCCGATTGTTTTCGACGATTTTTACCTGATTTTGCGATGAAATTTTTGGTACGATGACAATTTTTATAATTTGGAAATAAATTTGGAAATAATCGAAATTAATTGCGAAATTCATGGCAGGTGACCAATAAAAATTATTGTTTGTGCACAGATTAATGACCTACGTACATCAAACTGTCTGTAAATGAAGTGGCGGAATTATCGTTTTAAAAGCTGAGCTTAAATATTATTGCAATAGTTTAATGCAGCGATCAATTTTGTCTTCTTCTGGAGTTTATTGTTGCATATCACATCTAGTTCTCTAAGAGTAAACTTAAATGTCGCCTAACAGACCGGCTCTTAATCTACTATGTATATATATATATATATATATATATATATATATATATATATATATATATATATATATATATATATGTATGTATGTCTGCATGTATGTATAAAGAAAGAAATAACAGTAAGATATATAATCCCGTTTTCTTATTGATATTTTTATTTTTACAAAATAGTGCTCAATGTAAATTTACAAAGCATTAATATTATAAATTAACTGATTTAAAATATCGTTTTTCGCTACACAGTAATAATCATGTTTCAAAAATGGAAGCTGAAAGCTTCGAATTTAATTTTGTAATTAAATTATAAACATTAGTTCCATTTCATCCTCAAGCGAATTTTGGAGTAACTTTTTTGTCCTATATATATATATATATATATATATATGTGTGTGTGTGTGTGTATATTGTTTGCTTTCCAAGTGGTGAACACAGATTTCATCTTCAGTTGCTAATCTGCGATGGAAATTCTCAGGATCAGCATGGAATCAGAATTGTTCTAGAAATGCCATCCCTTTTCGGCTTCTGCAATAATGTCGGCATTGTTGAATTTGTGAATGGCATTAAATTGTTCATCAGTGGTCGAGGTTTCTGGATGACCTGACCACTGTACAGTCCCTGCCCCGCTTGAACTCCGAAGCCCATTTACCATGTCCTTATGAATTTCCTTGGGTGTCATAACTTTCTTTTGCAGACTCGGGCTCCTGTCTTGTCTATTTTTAGATTTGTCGCAAATCTCTCACCTTTTATATGGATCTGACCTGCTGCCATATATGGACTGGGGCGCCTTCTCTTTGTCTCAGGGTTCTTGATAAGATCCAGATACGGATATGCAATGTAATTCGCCCTGATCTGGCATCTCGTCTTCACTTGCTCTCTTACAGTAGCCTCCCTCTGTCTTTTTTACAAATACTTTCACGGTAACTGCTCTGATGAGCTGCTTTCGCTGTTTCCCAGAAATCATGAATTTAAGCGTTCAACTAGGCTGGCATCTCGCTTTCACCCTTTCACTGTCGAAACTGTTAGATGTAGCCGTTTCTTCTATTCCAATAACTTTATGTCTCGCACTTCTCGCCTGTGGAACCCCCTCCCCGTTTCCTGTTTCCCTGATAGCTATAATCTCCACCTATTCAAATGTAAGGTCAATCCACGTCTCCAGATGCCTTGATCTATCCCCCTATCCTTCTTTTCATCCTTTCCTATATCACTCTATTTGCTCTTGCTCCAACTCTCTGTTCCCACCTTGCTTGGAGTGAAACGCTTTTTCTATATGATTTACATTATTCGGACTATTGTCCTCATCTTTGTCGCCATATTTATTACAACATTTTGGCCGTTGTACGCTCCGGTCTTCTTCAGGTGGTTGGAATGTCGAACTGAACAATTTATTTCGTTCACTGGAGTAGACTGTTCTAGTTCCACGTGCCATGTTTTAATGGATGTCAGATATCAGTTATCTCATGTTAATTTCCTGCTAAAGGTTTTCCATTGCACACACACTCTTTAGGTCATGTCACTGGATCCAAATAACGCCTTTATCAGCTGTGCCATGTGTCTTTGAAGGCACAGTGAATAAAGGCGTACAACGTTGTGATAAATATGGCGACAAATTGAGGACAATAGTTCGAATAATGTAAATAATGTACATAAACCTCATTCTTACTTAATAATATTACGTAGATTTTCAGCATTTTGTAATTTATGATTGATTGATGTTACTTAAAATTCGGTGGTCACACAACGGCAGATGTTTAAACCTTGTTAAAGTAAAAAAAATAGTATAAAAAATAATCGGTTCTTTTTGTTGGACCGTGTAATTTCAAAACCGTGCAAAAAGAATATTTGCATTAAGGGGATTGAATGTAAAATGTGGGTTGCACGAAGGAAAACCTTAAATATTGCAGTCAAGCAGAACAAGCTTCAGAAACACTCATAATCATTCAGTCATTCAGTGTCACTACTAGTCAGTCCGTTTCTGTTGTTTTCGGTGGCGCAAAATCGCTGTCGTCAATGGAAATATTTAATGGCGATATATCTTCATGTGTATCTTGAATAAAATTAACATCTCATGATACTTTTGTTTCACTGGTTTTTGAATACGAATGCGTTTATCAGACGCTGTGATCTTGTTTTACTTTATGACCTTCTTCATAACATTTCAAAATCATTTTCGAAATTTTGTTGGAATTGCAGGTATTGAACTCACAAGTCTTTGGGTCATGTCACTGGATCCAACTAACGCTTTTATTCACTATCTGTCTATATTTCTGAGATGAGGTATTATGTACATTATTTACATTATTCGGACTATCGTCCTCATCTTTGTCGCCATATTTATTACAACGTTTCGGCCGTTCAGTATCTGTCTATATTTCTGAGATGAGGTATTATGTACACTATTTACATTATTCTGACTATTGTCCTCATCTTTGTCGCCATATTTATTACAAAGTTTCGGCCTTTCAGTATCTGTCTATATTTCTGAGATGAGGTATTATGTACACTATTTACATTATTCTGACTATTGTCCTCATCTTTGTCGCCATATTTATTACAAAGTTTCGGCCTTTCAGTATCTGTCTATATTTCTGAAATGAGGTATTATGTACATTATTTATATTATTCGGACTATCGTCCTCATCTTTGTCGCCATATTTATTACAACGTTTCGGCCGTTCAGTATCTGTCTATATTTCTGAGATGAGGTATTATGTACACTATTTACATTATTCGGACTATCGTCCTCATCTTTATCGCGATATTTATTATAATGTTTCGGCCTTTCAGTATCTGTCTATATTTCTGAGATGAGGTATTATGTACACTATTTACACTATTCGGTTTATTGTCCTCATCTTTGTCACCATATTTATTACAACGTTTCGGCCCTTCAGTATTCTGGGGAAGACTGTTCTAGTTCCACGTGCCATGTCTAATGGATGAAGTTATCATTTATCTCCAGTTAACTAACGTGGATAAAAGCGTTAGTTATATCCAGTGACGGAACTTAAAGAGTGTGAGTTCAATACCTGGTTATGGCAGTGTAGAACTTGTAGAGGTGAATTAACAGGAGATAACTTATAACTGACATCCATTAAACATGGCACGTGGAACTAGAACAGTCTATCCAAGCGAGCGAAATAATGGTTCCAGTTCGACTTTCCAACCGCCTGAAGAAGGCTAGGGCGTACAACGGACGAAACTTTGTAATAAATATGGCAACAAAGATGAGGACAGTAGTCCGAATAATGTAAATAGTTTAATTAATACCTAATCTCAGAAATATAGACAGATACTGAAAGGCCGAAATTGTCTAATAAGTATGGCGACAAAGATAAAGATATAGTCCGAATAATGTAAATAGTGTACATAATACCTCATCTCAGAACTATAGACAGATACTGAAAGGCCGAAACGTTGTAATAAATATGGTGACAAAGATGAGGACAATAGTCCGAATAATGTAAATAATGTACATAATACTTCATCTCAGAAATATAGACAGTCAGTTTTTCTATTTATATAAGTTTGTGTGTTGTCACAATAAAAATGCTCTTCTAATTTCGGGGTTGAGGTTTAGAACTTTTTGAACGACTGTCGTACATACTATGCCTGCCGCAACAAATATGGCGCACTGCTTATTCATTTATAACCTTTATAGTTAAACGTTTTCAGTTCTTTCTTTGTACATGTTTTTCCTTTACAAAAAAAGAGTTTCCTGTAGATGATAAAAGGCTGAAAATGTTGCGTTTGAAGAATCAAAGAAGCCAGAATTTTAGCGCATTACAATCCTAAATAAGAAATTATGAATTGATTCTTCTCCATTTGGCACTGCCGCCATGTTATCGCTAATTATGGCGGATGGAAGTGAGAAACCAATCAAATTCCCCTCGAGAATATTATTTAAGGTAGAATGAAATTCTATATAATATCAGCCTAAAGGACAAGCAGTGATTTTTGGTGTTAACTAATTCCATAATTACATCGCCGTTCGCGGGTTTAGGATTATCACTAATTGCAGACCGTTGCCTGGTCTATTGAAAGAGGATACTATTGTCTCACCTGCTTTAACTGCTAGCATCTAATACCGGATACTGTCATTGTTCCGTTATCACTATCAACTCGTGTACACACTAAAAATTTCCAAATACTGACAGGTTAAGTCTCTTACCGGTGAAGGATAATATCCCACAGCTGCCCGGTGAAGGAGAATATCCCACAGCTGCAGTAAGATCTCTGATTGGGAGGTTTTGAAGAGCATGGAACCACATCTTAATTGCTGTTGTTTCCAGGTACACCCTGACCTGGGGTCGTAACACCTGTTAGGGTCCCAGCTATGGGCAAATAGTGAACTCCCAAACAAAAATCAAAAGTAAATTTTCATAATAAAATGGCCAACCATACATTTTATGGCAAAATGACTTCCAATGTAATACCAAAAAATATAAAAATGCATTTTGCATTTTACAGTAAAATTACCAACAATACATTTTATCATCTACAAAATATATATCTAAAAAATATACTTTTCTCCTGAAAATATAATTTATGTTAAAATTTCTGTACTTGTAAGTATAAAATTAGGTAACAAAGATTTAGATAACAGTGCTAAGGATATACAAGTAGAGGGTGATATGCCGCTCAACAAAATCAACCAAGCAATACAGTTATCCTACACCGAGGAATTTTAATCATTATCTGGAAGATGAACGAACAATCAGGAGGACAGTAGATAGTAATTGACATTGTATTTATTGTGATTTTTAGTTGGCTGATAGCATGAAGTCAGAAGGGAGTTCCACAAGTGAGAAGTGTGAAAAAAGAAACTGTTCTCATCGAACTTATGGTTACATTTAATCAACTCAATTACGACAGACGAAAATGTTAGCATAGAACTTACGGTTATGTCTATCTATTTCAATTGTAAAATTAGAAAAACCTGTCTTCCTGTTTAGAACCGCACTTAAATTTGGGAAGTCAAAGTGCTAAAGGGGAAATATTATTAGAACAATTACCATGAACGACGGTGGGAAAGTGACTGAAACCGAGTGGCTAGATCAAGACAAGTGATATTGCTGATTCTTCATAGGGTGATTCCAATTAAAAAAATACAAATACGTAAATGCATTAGACAGGAATTACCTGATAATCTAACTCCCATGATTAAACCATATTAAAAAGATATGATAAGCTTTCTGTAAAGTTATGATTGGTACAAAAATAGAAAGGTGTGTAAGACAATGATATGCCATCTCGCCGGACTTAGCAGAATACATAATTGGCGGCCACAAGCGTCTGCATTGTCTATCCAGCAACATTCGGCCTGTCATGAAACAGAATTTGTCCTCGTCGATTAAGCTGTTCATTTTGCTTAACTGAATGGGCTTTTTTATCCACACTGTAAGTTTTGGTATGTTAATATAAATATTCTGCATAATTTGGATTCTTATGTTTCCAGTTAAATGAGGCGATTCTGAGAGAATTATAAGTCCTACCAGGATTCATTATTGGCAACCACTGTCTTTAAAAGGTAAGATATGCAGATGACTGCCTTGATATCTGTCACAGAAATGAAACTATAGAAACTTCTAGAGTAAAGGAAAGGGAGAAGAAAGGTCTAAAGTTGAAGAAGAAATATGATACTGAAATCCGAAGTAGGATTATAAAGGTGAAAGATGTATTCGAAAAGCTAAGCAAAAAATTAAGAAACAGTAAATTTTCGTTAGAACCAAGGAACACGGTTTAATTGTCACATAATATCCGCACTCCTATATGGCAGGAAATGTTAGACAATCTTTTTACACAGGAAGAGGAGACTTGAAGCAACGAAAATGTGGTTCACTATTTACATTATTCTGACTATTGTCCTCATTTTTGTCGCCATGTTTATCGCAACGTTTCGGCCATTGTACGCTCCGGCCTTCAGCAGGTGGTTGGAATGTCGAACTGAACCCTTTATTTCGCTTACTGGGGTAGACTGTTCTAGTTCCACATGCCATGTCTAATGGATGTCAGTTATCTCCTGTTAATTCCCCTATGAAAGTTCTCCACTGCCTTAACCAGGTATTGAACTCAGACTCTTTGGGTCCTGTCACTGGATCTAACTAACGCCTTTATCCACTGTAACACTGTGATAAACATGCCGACAAAGATAAAGACAATAGTCCGAATAATGTAAATGGTGTACATAATGCCTCATCTCAGAAATATAGACAGATACTGAAAGGCCGAAACGTTGCAATAAATATGGCGACAAAGATGAGGACAATAGTCCGAATAATATAAATAGTGTACAAAATACCTCATTTCAGAAACATAGACAGTTACTGATAAACGTGGTTCTACAGAAATGTGAACATTTGAACAATGACGAAGGAATTATCACAGCCTCATCTTCTCAAGTCTTCAAAACGACTGCCACTGGGGTCCCTCTTCAGTTTGTGGAACAGTCAAAAGTCACAGAAGTAGGTTTGGACAATATGAAGGGCGAGAGACAGTTTTGATGACCGCCAAACATCCCACTGCTGTCACCAACGCCACTTTCCTTCTGTTCATCACTGTCCATTCCGGGAAAAAAAACTTTGCATATATTTTACGCGTGCTCAGATCTTCATGAATAATTCTGCGTCCAATTGCAATACGACCTTCAAACATTCGACACATGACTACCTTCATCCAGACAATTGTGAATTTCCACAACCAGTTCCGATATTATAACGTCCACGTCCGCATTCTTTCTCTTCTACATCACTCGTCGTCTCTCACATCCCCTTCACCGTTTTTGAGACCCTTTTGCCAGTGGGAAACAGATAGTTGGTTCATACAATTTAATCCATAGTCTGAAGCATTTCTTATGTTTCTACAGAAACATAAGAAATTTTCTCCCAGAACAAAAAACATTAACACAAAACTTTATTGTCTTTAGAGACACATGACCAACTTCACCCAGACAATTATGAATTTCCTTAACCAGTTCTGATGTCCTGACGTTCACGTCCATATTGACTCCCTCCCACAACTCTCATCCGATTTCACATCATCTCCAACGTCCTTGAATCTCTTTTACCAGAGGAAAACAGATGCTCGGCTCATATAAGTTAATCAATAAGCAGTCTGGGGCATTTCATATGTTTCTGTAGCATTTTGGCCCAGTTTAACACAAAACTTTACTGAATAGCGGTCTTCCAAATTGTCTTCATATCCTGACTGCATTCTGAAAACTTGTCCGCTGTGGCACCAGTGTTTAGTTGGGTGTGTTCATAGATCATTTGCAACCGTCTCCTTCAATCAGGAACAATAAAAGTTGGCAAGTCAAGTTATTACATCTATAGAAATTATATACTATAATTGCAATAATTTAGGATCCGTATGAAAAAATACCATTGAGAAAACAAATAAATACAGCCCAAATTCCGGAGTCCATCATCTCTAAAACAACTCAGACGTCGTATTAAATCTTAGTAACTTCCAAAATTCAAAACTAATACTAATACATTAGTGAATAATTACTCTCTATCAGAGATGCCTAGGTAGATCATTTTTCCATCTATAAGGACGGATCTGAACATGATGAGTAAGTTTCATGTGAAGCTGTCCGCCACTAATTAAAATTAATGAAACCAATTCCAGAGAAAGCTTCCATATTTAGCGCCGAAATGACAGCTATCCACTTGGCTCTCGGCATTATAAATTCAAGTTAGCATAAAATATTTATTATTTACACCGACTTCATGTCAGTCACCTCAGCGCTAAAAACAATGAAAAATGCCAACGCCTCTCATCATTAAAATACGCAACAGGACCAATAGTCTAAACATAGATATTATCTTCTGCTAGATGCCTAGCCATATTGGTATCACAGGGACCGATAGAGCCGATTCTGCAGCAAGAAAATCTTATACTATAAAAAAAGGAAACACATCAGACACCTTACATATCAACATCCCATATACAGATGTGAAACCAACAATCAATAAACATATTAGGGTGGTAGAATCTATGGAACCCCTACTGAAACAATTAACTGTACAAAATTAAATCAAATATAAAAGAATGCTATCAGAAACACCAAACTAGAAGAGAAATGATTATGTCCAGGCTCCATATTGGACATACTACCATAACCAATTCACATATCAAAAAAAAGGAAGAACCTTTGCTATGTGTGGCATGTCAAAAGCAATTAACCATGAAACACATACTGATAAACTGTAGCAATTTTAATTCAATCCGTTTAAAATAATACCAGGCAGTAAACTTTAAAGAACTTTTTCAAAATAGTGATTCATTTTATATATTCCAGTTTCTAAAGGAAATTAAACTGATTTCAAAAATATAATTAAAAGAAAAAAATATAACTATAATTAACAGCAATTTTATGTAAAATATTTTTTGACTGTTTAAATACAAGTCTTATAAAAATGTTAAATTTTTGGCATTAAATGAGTCAATGGGTCGATATGCCATAAAATAGACCAAAGCAAATTTAAATGAAGATTAAAATTACAAGTCTTTTTAAGACAATGTTATAACAAAACAGACATTGTTTAAATATGCCAACAGAAACAACAGTTGGGTAGCATGTAACTAGAAAAGAAATTGTTGCAATCAAGATGTTAACTTTACACACTATTAATAATAAAAAGTTTGGAAGAGTGGGTTACCCAACTTGGTTTCACCAAACACTTTTTAGGCGGTGCTGTTTTTAATCTATAAAAATACAAACATTTCTTTCCACTTCCTCTTTCTTCTTCCTGCTCCAAGATGTAGCACCTCATATTTCAGAATATCTGCTGGGACACATTTACACACAAACAAACACACCGGCACACACACACGCACACACAAGTACTAAAGCATCTAAATGGACATGTGATTATGTCCAGGCTCCATATTGGACATACTACCATAACCCATTCTTATATCAAAAAAAAGGAAGAACCTTTGCTATGTGTGGCATGTCAAAAGCCATTAACCATAAAACACATACTGATAAACTGTAGCAATTTTAATTCAATCCGTTTAAAATAATACCAGGTCGTAAACTTGAACTTATCAAATAAACTAATTCCCTTTACATATTCCAGTTTATAGGAGAAATTAAACTGATTTCAAAAGTATAATTAAAAGGGAAAAAAATTAACCATAACTAATAGCATCTTTACTATTTAAAATAAGATTTTTTGATTGCTTAAATGTTGTTTTTTTTATCCATCTAGGGTCTTAGGGGCACCATGTGTTCTGTAGCCAGAGTAGAAGTGGTGTTTCTTCGGCAAGATAACCTGACGGTGGCCAACCCTCTCCAAGCCGAATTTGATTTACGAGTTTTTTATTCTCCTAGAACGGTTGTCATCTAAGGCAGTCTGTCCTGTGATTTACACATAGCTGGGGAGAAGAAGAGGATTCATGTCTATCCCAAGTGTATTAACATGTAAGTTAATTTAATGGATTCGACTGGAAACTCCGTCAGTCAATTATTTGCCATGCGCGATACACACTTAGGCGATCATGTATCATTCGATACATGACTGACAAGGCAGATTATTTTTCTGGCAGTAGGTTGCCATTATTTTTCTGCCGTAGACCAGTTGCGATCCAAGGCTATAGAACCCAGTCTGTCCTGCTATTTACCCATAGCTGGACAGAGAAGAAGAGGATTCATACCTTTCCTAACGGTATTAGCACGAAAGTTAATGTAATGGATTCGACTGTAGAATCAGTCAGTCAGTTATGTGTCATGCGTGATACACGCTTAGGCGATCATGTATCTTTCGATACATGACTGATGAGGCAGATTTATTTTTCCTGCAGTAGGTTGCCATTTCTTTCTGGCGTAGACCAGCTGCTATCCAAGGGTATAGAACCCAGTCTGTCCTGCTATTTACCCATAGATGGTAGGAGAAGAAGAGGATTCATACCTTTCCCAAGGTACAGTCATTTATGCGAGATGCTTAGCCGATCATGTATCTTTCGATACATGACTGAAGAGGCAGATTTTTTTTCCCGCTATAGATTGCTATTTCTTTCTTAGACCAGTTGCCAGCCAACGTTATAGAACCCAGTCTGTCCTGCTATTTACCCATAACTGGGCGGAATAGAAAAGGATTAATACCTTTTCCCAAGAGTACTAACACCTAAGTGAATGTAATTGATCCGAATAAAATTCAAACTCAGCTCTCTTCAATCCGATCCGCTATTCATGACTCCCCCGTGTCTCACAAGTTTAAATACGTGTCTCTATTTAGAAGAAAACATTAAATGAGCGAAAGAGTTGATATGCCGTTAAAGAACCTAAACCAAAGTATATTCTATGCATTCCAAAATAAATTCAAAATATGTTTAACATCTTGGATTCTGTTTATGGCAAGTTCCAGCGGAGTTGTTGTTTTTTACTCAATTAGGAAAAACATTGCATCAATATGCCTTTTCTTATCCCCGCTGTTTCAATGCCACCGGCAAATTTATGACATAAAAATAAGTATTTAAATATGAAATTAAGTGAGTGGTATGCTGTAATATGATTGGTTGTCGCTCCTGAACTATTCAGATAATAATTTTACTGATGTATTTTGGGATTCAAACAGGAAGCGGAAGTAACCGCAGCTCTTATTTGTATCTGGCCACGCTTGTCCGACCTGGAATTAAATTGGTCCGTATTAGAGCAACGACTGGAATTTTTATTTTGCATTGTGACCGATTTTCTTTTGTTTTAATTTTATACAATAGCGGAATTTTTTATAACACAAGATATAAATGGACTCTACACGGATTGTCACAGTCGAGTAGCTTTTTGGATTGACTCTACTGTAAAGGTCGAATTTTCCATTTACAACAAGGGAGTAAAAATTTTATTTTGGACATTTAACATGTCAGTGTGGGCAGGAGGATAAAAACGAAAAAAAGGAAAAAGAATTTGATAAAAAAAAGAAAGACCTAAATAGGGAGAGAAAGTAAATAAAGGCAATGAAATGCAAAGGACAAAAAGAAAACAAAACAGGAATAGAAAAATGAAGAGGAATACGAAGAAAAATAAAATGGCGATTACCGTGTTAGAGAGGCGAAGATAATAAGTGCTGTATCTCTCTTTTAATTATTTCACACCAAGCAAGGTAATAAAGTCCCTAAGACGCAAGGTGTTACTGAGTGTTAGAAAATATGAAAAAAAGAAAAAAAATTTAAAGAGAAAGAACAAGAAAAATACAGGAATTAAGAAACAAAAGTTAACGATTGACATTGCATTTAATTTTTTGAAGACCAAAGTTGACTGGGAAGCAAGAAGTTGCAAGAAAGTTCCATGAGTTCCGCTCTTCTCAAAATAAGTCAAATAACCAATACCCATGTATAAATATATTTCGGAATTCATGTAAAAACATATAATCTCTTGTTAAGAACGATGAGCTTAATTCTAATTTTTAGGCCATCGAAAAATAATTTCTCAGTTTCCGTGATTGACAGAAAAAAAAGCAGCATGACCGTTGATACAACCCTCAGTTATGTTTGAATTGTTTTGGGAGTATTGAAGTAATTAATATATGATATATGTTATTCTGCTTTCACATTTGAATACATGGTAGACGATACTCAGCTTTTGTGTATATACATGTTTGAGTAGACATAATTACTAGAGTCAGAGATATGTGTCTTTAATGTTATAGTTTGGTTTAAGGTTGTATTTTTGAATACAGTTTTGGTATCTGTAAGATATTATATAGATTTATGTCATGAAAGAGTTCTTTTATGTTGGTTGTTTAGCGGCATATCGACACTTCTATGTGTCATTTAATATAAATATTTTGAATACGATTACATGCAATAGATTTTGAAAAAAAATTACCTGGAATAGATTTTTGAAGAAAAAAATTACCAGAAATAAAGATTTTGCCGGCATTAAATAAAACATCGAGGTGGATATACCATAAAACAAACGAAGCCAAACCCACCATCTTAACGTGGCTTCCTCAGTCTTTTCTGCAAATATTCTAACGGCAATTGTTCTGATAAGATTTCTTTCTTGGCATCTCAAATCTATGAATTCAAGCGTAATACTGGATTGGCAATTAGGTCTTACTAATTGATTGTTTACTAGATGCAACCCTATGTTTTGTTCTAATAGTTTCTTTACTCGCACCTCTCATCCGTGGGAATCTGTTTCTGTTTCTTCTTTCCGGCTAGCTGCAATCTTCAAAAATTTAAATGCAACACCAATGACCATTTTTTATCTTTCTCTACAAAACATATTTTCATGATGTTTCACACCCTGTATTTCTTAGAGCCTGGGGTGAAATGGTTTTAAAAAGTGTAAACGTTACTGGGTGGGAAAGTGATATGCTGAGAACTGTTCAAATTAATTGAATTTGACGATGAAAATCAAATTTTTATAATATCATGGATACAAAGCATGACAAATCTGAAAAGTTGAAATCGAAATGAAACATAAAAAAGAAAAGTTTATTTAAAAAAGGATTTAGAAAACGTCATGTACAAATGTGAACGAGAAAAATGGTGAAGACGAGAAGAAAGAGGAAAGTGAAGAAGTAAGTTGTTATGGTAGACGAAGCGAATAAGTAAAGAGGATGTTAGAAGTGAGTAAACAAGAGGTAAAGGTGAAGGAAAGAAATAAGCGATGAAGCAGAAGAAGTGAAGAAATAAGAACTGATGGTAATAGAAGTTAAGAAATAAGAAGTGACGGTAATAGAAGTCAATATATAAGGGGTGGCAGAAAAAGTGAAGAAAAATGAAATGATGGTAGAAGAAGTGAAGAAATAAGAAGTGATGGTAATAGAAGTCAATATATAAGGGGTGGCAGAAAAAGTGAAGAAATAAGAAGACATGGTAATAGAAGTGAAGAAATAAGAAGTCATGGCAGAAGTGAAGAAATAAGAACTGATGGTAGAAGAAGTGAAGAAAAAAGAAGTGATGGTAGAAGTAGATAAATAAGGTTTGATGGCAGAAGAAGTGAAGAAATAAGAACTGATGGTAAGAGAAGTGAATATATAAGAGGTGGCAGAAGAAGTGAAGAAATATGAAGTCATCGTAATAGAAATTAAGAAATAAGAAGTGATGGTAATAGAAATTAAGAAATAAGAAGTGACGGTAATAGAAGTTAAGAAATAAGAAGTGACGGTAATAGAAGTCAATATATAAGAGGTGGCAGAAGAAGTGAAGAAAAATGAAATGATGGTAGAAGAAGTGAAGAAATAAGAAGTGACGGTAATAGAAGTCAATATATAAGGGGTGGGAGAAAAATTGAAGAAATATGAAGTGATGGTAGAAGAAGTGAAGAAATAAGAAGTGATGGTAATAGAAGTCAATATGTAAGGGTTGATGTTAGAAGAAGTGAATAAATAAAAAGTGATGGTAGAAGAAGTGAAGAAAGAAAGGTAATAGCAGAAGAACTGAAGAAATAGCAAGTGATGACAGAAGAAGTGAATACATAAGATTTAATGGCAGAAGTGAATAAATAAATGGAGATGGTAGAAGAAGCGAAGGAAAAACGTTGATTTGAGAAGAACTGTGGAAATAAGAGGTAATGGCCGAAAAAATGAAGAAATAATGTCATTGTAGAAGAAGTGAAGAAATAAGAAGTTTGCTGAAGGGCAGAGTCTCGTTTGGGAAAGTAGACCGACCCGATCCCGTTTAGGCGGGTTCTACAGGGATTTTTTGGTCGAGTCTAAGGGCTCGGATGTCCTACGTTAAACTCGGCCTTGTGCCACATCTACCCATGTGGATGGGGAGCTAGTAAATACCGACTTGCTGGGATCTGTTACACAGTTCTCAGCTGTTTGTTGAACTCTTTGCCATCAGGCGGAGAGGAACCCGGACGAGGCTATGCCAAAGGGCAGTCTCTTGTCCGGGGAGGTAGACAGAGCCAAACCCGTTTATGAGGGGTTTACGGGGAATTTTTGACCGAGCCTACTGGCTCGGATTACCTCTCATTAAATTCGGCCTTGTGCCACATCCTACCTCGTGAGTAGGCCAATAATCACTATATTTCTGATTGATCTTTTTGTTTTTTACGGTTTACCAACCCTTTGTATTTTGTTTAATACCGAAACACATTTTAGATTTTTTAAAGAATAACTTTTTTTTATTGCGAGTTCATATAGCATCGATAATTTCTTGAGAATAATAATGATTTTTTCCTGAATAGAAGTCCCAATATTTAACCCATAGATGGGAGTAAGAGATGGATTTGTCCCTTTCAAAAGGCTATTTGTCTGTCCATAGCAAAAATCAGTTTGCAATAATTTTTTTATGATAAATTATCCCACCTATTATTTGAATGCTATTTTATATTCGTGATCTATGATAATGAGAAAAAAGACATTTTGAAAAAAAAATCAGCGGTAGAAATATATGCATTTCTGTAATGGTTGACACTAACAGGACTGAGTAACAGGTTGGCAGAACAAGGTTTAGGAGAGATTGTGGAGAGTTATGATCGTCAACGTCCTGGACGGACCCGACCCACACAAGAATGAACTTGTGTAAATGGATGGCAGAAAATACTTTAAGTGTGATAAGAAAAAAGATCAAATTTGCTAAGAGTTGCAAAGGATAGGACATTGTGGAGAACCATGTTTGACAACGTCCTGAAGGGACACGGCGCATAGAAGAAGGTTTAAATGAATGGCGGAACATGGTTAAGGATAGATAACAAAAAGACATAATTTATTAAGAGCTGCAAAATGCAGGCAATCGTGTTATTAGGTTGGTGCAAAAATAATGTCGGTTTTGACGTTAAAAAATACGTCAAAAACGACATTATTTTTGCACCAACATATTAGTTTGGTGCAAAAATAATGACGTAATCATGTCGTTTTTTGACGTATTTTTTAACGTCAAAAACGACATTATTACGTCATTATTTTTGCACCAACCTAATAATACATAGAAAAAGATTAACATTCTAGTCGTGAATGGAGTGTAATTGTTGTAATATATTAGGTTGGTGCAAAAATAATGATGTAATAATGTCGTTTTTTGACGTTACAAAATACGTCAAAAAACGACATGATTACGTCATTATTTTTGCACCAACATAATACAATCTAAGTAAGTGGAGAGGGAGAGAGAGAAAGAGAGAGGAAAGGGAGACAGATAGAGAATAAGAAAAAGAGAGAATAATAGAGAGAGAAATAGAGAATGGGATAGAGAGAAAGGAAAGTAACGGAGACGAAGAAATAAAGAAGAGAGAAGTACAGACAGATAAAGAATTATGGTGAAAGAAAGAAAGAAAAGACACTAGAAGAGAAGGGAGAAAGAGAGAGGAGAGAAGAGAAGTGTGAGAGGGTAGAGGTAAAAGAAAGAAGAAGTGAAAAATGAAGACGATTGCGAAGAAAGATAAGAGAGGGAGACAGAAGGAGTGAGTGAGAGGGAGAGAGAGAGAGAGAGACGGGCGGAGTTAGCAAGTAGACAAAGAAAGTAATAATGGGAAGATGAAAGAGAAGTTGATAGAGACAGGAAAATATCGATAAAGAAAATAAAAGAAAAGGAAAAGTAGGGATATTAATGGAGAGGGAGAAATAAAGAGAGATAGTGAGAAAGAGAGTTAGAGAAAATGAGAGAGAGGGGAAAGAAAAGGCTAATAAATTCACGTTCACTTAATTCCTTTCATGTTGGAATGTAAAAAAAAAAAGCTCGAAAGAAAATCGTGAAATTATCCTTCCCCATACACCCTGGAGGTTTGAACATCTCCATGGCGGTGCCGTTTTGACGGACATCTGGCAGTTTTTGGTTAATTTGTTTCTGTCAAAGCGAGGCTCTCTGAAGAGAGTAGGACTTAAATACCAAAATGGAAAGACGAAATGAAAAACTCCTGTCGGCAATCTGGCCGTAAAAGATATGGTGGCACAAAAGAGAGAGGCGCTGATGAAAGTGGAAGGCGGGATGAGAGAAAGTGACAAACAAATAAATGATCACAGTTGGAAGAAAAGAGAGACTGAAATATAGAAAAAGAAAGAAATAAAGGGGAGAGGGCAGCAGTGAAAGTGAGAAAGTAGAAAAGAAAGAGTGGGAGGAAAAGAAGTAATGAAAAGAATTAAGAAAGAATACAGTATTAAGAGAGAGAGAGAGAAAGAGAGAGAGAGAGAGAGTGCAAAGATAAGCTAAAGGGGACCATAGGAAGAAAAGAGAGGAAAAGTTAAAGAGAAAAAGAAAGAGGCGAAAGAGGAAAAGAGGAGAAGAAAGAAGTTAAAATGAGAAAAAGGTGGAAGGGATTTGAAGAAATAATATCAGAGAGAGAGGAAGGGAGTCAAAAAAAGAAAGGGAAGTAGAAGAAAAATAAAGTCAGGTTAAGATTAAGAAAGAGAAAAAGAAAAGGAACTAATATAACGTGTATTCGACGAGATCGAAGGAAGAAAAAAAGGGCATCCGAACTGAGTAATCATCGTGCCAATAATCATATGAGTATTGGGATCATCCCTAAAGAAATTTGAGAAAAGATCTGAAGATTCCAGCACACCGCAATACACAGAAGAACCTGACTTACGAACCACAAAGAAATTCTCTTTGGAAATAAAATCCATAATCTGTCAAAGAAGGAATGACAACTTGATGGTAACTTTTGAATCCCGTTCATGAATTAAATACGTTTATCGCCCAAAGATTTGACTGAATTAGCATTTTTTAATTTGTCTGTTTTAACCCCATTTCACTCATTGTACGTTCGGGATTCCCTCGAGTTTTTTCTGACTTTCAAGTAACTTTCAGGGAATCGGAATCGGACAGAATCCCCTTTATATATAAAAGCCAGTGTCCGATTCTTGTAATGCACAAAACATCCCAGACTTCGTTTATTCTCAAAGAATTCAGACTAGAAACGTCCTTTGCATTCATAATCACAGAATGTCAATATAAAACGGTGAAATTTATGTAACATGTCTTAACTCGGTAGGTACCAAAAACATTGTAAAAATGATTATAGAATATTTTATAAAATTTTAAAATAATGACCTACAATCTGTTGTTTAAATTGGACCAAGAGTTGATTGTTAATTTTAATGTATCCAAAACGAAACTACTACTTTTTAATTATCTGAGAGAATTCATTTTACCTTCCGTCATCATCATGGCTGATGCTAACCTCCAGGTGAGTGCCCCATTTCACCTGTTCAGACTAACGCTTTTCGCTGGCATAAAGTGGAAAGAGTATATTGAATCAATTGCTAGTCTGCAGATAGGAAAGTTGGGTCGTTGTGTTGTGCCACACAGTTTTTCTTGCCTTAATATCTTCTCTTACGTATGTAAAAGTCTACCATCATTCCATGTTTCGAATATTGCTGACACATCAGGTCTGGTGGTCCTGCTATAGATTTAGACATTCTTGATAAAATCCAAAGACGAATCTGCAATGTTATTGGTTCTAACCTGGCATTTCGCCATTAGTTACATTCCCACCGCCGTAACGTAGCTTCATTCTGCCTTTTCTATCAATACTTTAATGTTAATTGTTCTCGTGAATTTTCCTCTATGGTACATATGTGAACTAGTTTGGACTTCATAGAGACCTTGAAGTATTATGGTGGCTGTAGTAAGAATGATAAGTAAGAATGTGCTTATGGGTGTAAGGAATTCCGTGGTATGTTTGAGTGAGAAATTGTGGCTTGGTAAGTTTAATTATAAAACAGATGAAGACCAGCTACTCTATCCACCTTTTTAGCCACATTTCTTGTAAATAATGAGAATATATATATATATATCCTTCCACTATGACACCTATACTTTCTGAATTTGCAGTATGTGATTGGTGGCAATGTTTCATCATTTCACAGTTGATATGGCTCGATGCCGTAAGTTCTATGCTAAATGTTTCTTCTTGCGCTTCTTGATTGTGGAACCTTGTTCTAGCTTTTTGATTCCCAGACAACTTTGATCTTAAAAAATTTTAATGTAATGTCAATTGTTATTTTCTATCACCTTAATTCCTGTTCTGTTATCGTTCTCTCTCCTGAATAGAATTTTTTTTTCATATTGTCTAACAGTCAGTAACCCATTTACTGGCTTCAAATAGTGAAAATGTTCGTAAAAAAAAATGATTTATAGCTTTTAGACTGTTTTTAATGTTAAAAAATAAATTCGCTTCGCCGTGATAGATGTCTACCGAAATAAAAAATTAAAAACTTTCAAAAAATAAAGTAGCCTTTATAGAAATATACACTTCCCCTTATAAAGAACTCTCCACACCATATTAAATAAAAACATAGTAAAAATCAACTACAGTTGCACCTAGAACATATCACAAATAATAAAAAAAAACACAACAGGAAGACAACCAACAAGCTACCCGAATAAATCAAACCCACGTGTAACTGCAGAGCAAAAATGATTGTCCCTTAAATTGAAATTGCTTACAAAAAAATGTAATATACCAAGCCCCTTGTACAATTAGCAGATAACGAAGAAAATAGGAGTAACTCAAGGACCGTGGAAACAAAGAAACTACGCACACAAACAGTATATTTATTTTCGTTTAGCGGTCGAGAAATTTTATCAGAAAAATATACGCTCTCTGGTACGATTCGAACCTGCGTTCCCCTAAGTGAAACCATCATTAGATCAGAAGTGCCTCGATGGGTTGGAGTGTAAAATAAATTATTTCTCCACCATCATCCGGGTTCGTAAAAAACCCAGCGTCAACCTCCTTGTGTGCCTACATTTGGCCATAATTTCGAACCTTTTGAGTGCGTCGATGACCAAGCAAAGCTAAAAAGTGCACTTAAAGTGCCTATTTCAAAAGTCAAGCACACATCTGCGTTTAAAGGCACATTTAAACTTTGCCTGGTCATTTTGCCTGAGTTAACCAACTGATGAGGCCTTGGCGGTAGAAACCTCGGTAACGATCCATTCAGCATTTTAATCTTTTTGAGATATTAATTCGCTCTACATGTTTGATTTTTCTTACTTGAAATTGAGCACTTATTAACGTGTACGTTTTTAACACTACAATTTTACTGTTTGTTTATTTCTGTGTATATTTGACTGCTGTCTGGCGGTTGAGTGATATGGATCTAAATGAAGTCAAGACCAACTGCACATTAAAAAATATCCCGATTCTTGATAAGAATGAGTACATGATTACCATTATTTGCATTATTTACATTATTCGGACTGTTATTCTGATCTTCGAGGACACATGGCCCAGTGGATAAAGACGTTGGTTGGATCCAGTTGGGAGTTCATTACCAGACCACAGCAGTAGTGAGCCAAAACTTTGAGAGCTTAGTTAAAAGGAAGTAACTGAGAAATCGGGAAGATGCATGACACGTGGAAATAGAATAATCTACCCCAGTGGACGAAAGAAAGGGTTCGGTTCAAAATTCTGAAGAAGACCGTAGCGTACAACGGCCGAAACGTTGTAAATACGACAATGAAGTTAAGGATAACAGTCCGAATAATTCAAATAATGCAAGTAATCATAATACCCCATCTCAGAGATATAGACACATATATAGAGAGACAAATATAAAGGCCGTAGCATACAACGGCCGAAACGTTGTGTATATGGCACTGAAGATGAGGATACAGACCGAGTAATGTAAATAATGCACGTAATCATAATACCTCATCTCAGAGATATAGACAGATATATAGAGAGACGTAGACATAAAGGTCGGAGCGTACAACGGCCGAAACGTTGTGAATATGGCAATGAAGATGAGGATAACAGTCCGAATAACGTAAATAATGCAAGTAATCATAATACGTCATCTCAGAGATATAGACAAATGATTACCATGCGAAACAAAATAGAGACATTTGATATACAATGAGATGGAAGGCCTTCTTAGCTTTAAACAATATTTCAAAAAATGATAGTGACACTGATATATCCTTGTTCAAAACTGATAAATACCCCTTTGTTTTGAAAGTACTGTCGGAGTATCAGAAAGACCTTATAGCCATTTTAAATAAGATAAGGTTTAAAAGAAAAGAATGTATTTCAGAAAATAAATTATCAACGGATATTTGAAAGCTCAAAAAAGTGAAGAAAATTTTTGTTATGGCGACAAAACGAGGAAATTATATGCAGTGATCCAGAGAACGTATAGTAAGAGAGTTACAGATAAAGTAACTAAATTCTATTTAAAGCTCTTTCTTTTTACATAGAGGATATTAAGACAGAAGCCAACTAAATCTCCATAACGTTTGGAATCAGTCATGCTATTGGCCGAAAACAAGCCTTGTTGACAGTAAAGGACCATAAAGAAGGCTTTCTCAACAGTCTCTCATTCCGTTTAATAAAAGCGACAACGATTAAGCTTGGTGTTATAAGCCATAAAATTATAATGGATACCTGCAAGCTACTCAGGCTGACTAAGCAAATCAACCAGTGGAAGATCAATTCAGACTGCATAAGCTGGATTAATAACATTCCGAACAAGAGTAATGTGTTTACCAAATATAACATCAAGGATTTCTATCCACAATATCTATAAGAGAAAAAAAAATACAGGAGGCTTTGATTTCATCGTATGTTTAAATCCCGGACAGATTAATGTTATTCTACATTGCCGTAAATCAGTTTTATTTCATAGTGCTGAAGCATGGGTTAAGAAATCCAAAGCTGGTAACTTTAATGTCCATCGAGGATCATTCGACTAGGCAGAGGTGTGGGAAATGACGATAACATTCATTCTAAGCAAAATAAATAAAAATGCCCACATAGAAGACCATGGAATTTACAGGGATGATGGACTGATGGTAGTACCGGATTATAAAAGAAACAATGATTCCATCAGGAAAAAAAAATTACAGAAGATCTTTAAAGATCTGGATTTCGACATCACAATGGGGGACAACAGGAAAGTAGTCCAGTTTTTTAGATATAGAGCTAAACCTGTTGACTGAAAACATTTCACATCTTATGAAACTTAATACGGCTTTTAGATACGTAAATACGGCATCCAAGCACTCGCCAAGTGTTATTAAACATATCCCGTTAGGCAGACTATAGAAAAATTATTCTAAAGAAATATCCAATAAAAAAAATATGCATCTGCTTTAAGAGATGAAGAGGCATAAAATCAACCTGAGTTCCGAGGACCAAGCAGACCGAAGAACAGATGACAATAGAAAAAGAAAAGTAATGTTATCTGGTTCAACCCACCTTTCAACATGCAGGTAAGAACAAATACAAGGAAATACCTTTTAGCCTTCTAAATAAGCACTTCCCATAACCGTCTAGGATGTATAAATTATTCAACCTTAATAGAGTCAAGTTGAGCTACATTTGCAGTAGCAAAATAGGCAATATTATTAAAAGATTGAACGAAAGAAATTTAAATCTTGAAAAGGATGTGAGAGGCAGAAATAAAGTCCGTTGTAATTGTAGAAAAAAAAATTGTCCCTTAAATGCGGTATGTTTCACAGAACATATAGTGTATTATGCCGAGGTATTAGGTTGGTGCAAAAATAATGACGTAATAATGTCGTTTTTTGACGTATTTTTAACGTCAAAAAAACGACATTATTACGTCATTATTTTTGCACCAACCTAATAGAAAATGATAGTGGCATTGCAAAAATACATTGGTTGCACTGAGGGCCAATTTAAAAAGAGGTGGTATAATCATAACTCGTCATTTAGAAAGTCCGATCGTATGTTCAATTTGAAGCTAGCAAAGAGTGCTTTTGGAGCTTTATCGAAAAAAATGAAAGAATCCCGGTAGATAAGTGGCGTATTTTACAAAAGGGTAAAGGCTGATAAAGCGAATGACAACTCTTGTAGGCTGTGTCAGGCAATGTTGGCTTTTGCAACACTGAGCTGTTGAATTGGAGGTCCAAAATTATGGCCAAATATAGGCAAACGAAAATGTTGACGCTGTAGGTTTGACTAGCCCGGATGATGGTGGAGAAATAATTTATTTTCTAGTCCAACCCATCATTATTTCTATTTCCACTTTCGGTGCCACATTTATAAATTTAATTAATTAGTTCCCTGGGTTAAGCCACCTGATGAGACTTTTGTGGTCGAAATCTCGGTAATGTTCCATTCAGTGTTTCAATCTATCTAAGATATTAAATCGCGCAACAGGCTTGATTTTTCTTAGTTGAAATTGAGTGCTTTTTAACGCATACGACATTAAAACTACTATTTTAGTGATTCTTTATTTCAGCGTATATATATATATATATATATATATATATATATATATATATACATATATATATATATATATATATATATATATATATATATATATATATATATATATACAACTGTAGATAACTAGACTCGTTTCGAAAAACCCTCGAATTTTTGATTTGCCAATAATCAAATCAATCTCGAGGGAAAAAAAGGTTTTAAAAAAAGAAAGATCTACAAACATGAACTTCTGCCGAAAAAAATCGCACAGATGCAGGTCTGAAGCCCAAAGAAAAAAACCCGATACGAGTAAACAACTAACTAAAAAAAGAGCTCAATACAACCGTAGAGCTGACCTAGATACACCTACCTCAAAAATGTGACACTATCCGTAAAAAACTGCACTGGTTTTTTAAAAAATTCGGATTTAATCTCGATATAGAAACTAATTTGAAAATCAGCAACTATTTAGATATTACGTTGAATTTACAAAATGATACAATATCCCCGTATAAAAAAGAAAACCAAGAACCCCAATATTTAAACATAAAATCTAACCACCCAGCCCATATCATAAGGCATATTCCAAAAAATATTGGGTATAGACTTTCTACTAATTCCTCCAATAGGGACATTTTTGAGGCCAATAAAGCAAGTTATGAGGAAGCCCTATTTAAGAGTGGACATAAAAATAAATTAGAATATATTAATATAAATAACCACAACAGTACTCAGAATAAACGTAATAATAGGCAAAGAAAGATTTTGTGGTTCAATACTTTTTTTAATTTCGCGGTAAAAACAAAAATTGGCAAGATATTTTTTGATTTATTAGAGCAACATTTCCCAAAAAAAAACTGAGTTACATAAAATATTCAATAACAACAATGTAAAACTTAGTTATTGTTGCATGCCGAACGTAGGATAAATGGATTGAATAAGAAAAAAACTAGGAATAATCCACGCAGTAATCCTCCTACTTGTAATTGTGGAAAGAAAAACATCTGTCCATTACAGGGAAAATGTCAGCAAGAATGCGTGGTTTATCAAGTGAAAATTTACAAAGATAGCGAGGATACTAACCCTAAAATATATATAGGGGCTACTCAGGATAAATTAAAAAAAAAAGATATAACCACACGAGTAGTTTTAAAAACGAAAAAATTAAACATAGTACCACACTATCTACCTATGTATGGAAAACCAAACAAGAAGATAATACAGACCCCATCCTTAAATGGGAAATATTTAAAAAATGCCCCAAATATAAAGCAGGTCATGAATTTTGTAAATTATGTACATAGATTCATATGATCAACCTAACCAGCCATTAAACTCCAAAACTGAAATCCTTAACGTATGTAGACATAACAAATCTTGGCTACTAAATTAGACGTTTTCCCGTTTATTTGTCATTCTACCTTAATGTTCATTTTTTTTCCCTCCCACCCACTCAGGTGGTTGTGTTTGTGGTTCTTTGGTCACGTGGTATAATTTTAGCTATCGCCTATAAATATGCGTTTCTCTTTGCCTCGTTATCCAACTTTCCCTGACGATCCGTTTAGGTGAAACCTAGGTAGGTTTGTCTGACTCCCTAGGTGTATATATATATATATATATATATATATATATATATATATATATATATATATATATATATATATATATAAACTTTCAACAGGATAAAAGGTAAAATTTAATGTCCAGGACAGAGTAAGAAATAATAGAAAAGTCTCAAACACTAATAATCCATGGTTATAATTTATTACATGGGAATGGTAATCACGATCCAAATCCTGATTACGATTCCAATGTAATAAATTATAACCATGGAATATTAGTGTTTGAGGCTTTTACAAGTTTTTATAAGAATTTTTTTCCCCGAAACTAAGCTCCAGAAAAATAGTTTTCTTTGATTGGTCGAATATTTCACACATTGATGTTAATTTCTAACCAATAGACACTTTGATTTAAAGAAAGTGTGTGCGTAATCTTTTTAGCATATTTGCAATATCGTGTGTTATTGGATAGAAAATAAAGTTTGGGTGATTTTTAATGTGGCATGTATGTGGGCATGTAACTGTTTTGAAATAGCATTTTTTTCTATAATATATATGTGTTTATGGAGAGAACGAAAAACACCATGTTTACTCATACTTTCTTCAAAAGGAAATTCTTTATTTTCGTTGTGGTTTAAGGGTGGGGAATCATCAATTAATCTTAAAGAATTCTAATTTCTAATCGCCTTACTCGTGATTTTCTGCAATAAATATCTTCATTATTCCGTGTTATTGCGATTATTGATTATTTCTTTTGATTTCTCATTTGATGAAAACATTTACCAAGTTTTTCACTCGAGACCTAAGGTCAATTAACTTCTTTTATTAAGATATTATTGAGCATGTTCAATTGAAAGCCTTTTTTATGTATGTTGAGAAGTTCTCAATAGCACGACTTTTTGTATTTCAACTAAGTCCAGTTCAAAATCGGGGAAGGAGCGAAGGCGGACAACTGGCGCTTCATGATCAGCTGATTCGGGTAACGGGTTCTCGTTAGCTCCATCTAGAGGATGGACAACCTCGAGTTTAAGCTTCCGCTACCTTGCAGTCATATCTAAACATGGAAAAATCAATGGGAGTAAACCCAGACTGGAATCCCATAGAAGGTTAGCTGACAATTTCCGACAACTATTTCTGCCAAACCATGCCAGACCAAAATGTAATGTCTAATATTGATTTGGTTATTGTCGGTACGACCTGGAAGGGGGCCATATGACTTTGGCAGCGCACGGCCTACGTAGACCACCACACAATACTGTGCCCTGGAGAGACCGCTGAAATTTCAGTAGCAAAACATATATTTGAAAATGTTAGAGAAACTCCGATAATAGAATAGAATTCACTCGAGCGTGGCATCTCAAGCCAATGAGATTACATGTTGTTATTGGGGCTTTGGAAATTATATCAAAAAGAGCAGACAAATATGTGGATCAAATTGCTGGTAACCTTAAAATTAAGATGAACCCACTGATGCAATTTGCTTCTCTGATGCTCTAATGTAGAACTAACTGCAAATTCTATTTTTCTACCATCTTGGGGCTAGAGCTATCAAAACTTGGTAGATTTGCCTCAATTTCCCGAAACGTTTGAATTTGGAATTCCAAAGTATAGTAACCTCTAAATTCTTGTGGCGGCATCAATTCACTTTTTGAGGGGGGTTGAATGCGAAACATATTGAGCAATATAGGAAAAGATCAGCCTTATCATATCCTTGAGATTAAAAGAAATTAAAATAATTAAAACCAAACATAAAATTGATAATAATGTTTTATAATTTTAAATTGTTTAATAATATTTGAACTTTATATTTGTCAGTTATCCGTTAAAATGAGATTATTTTATTATTCGGTCGAGCAACTTTAAATTTTCATGATTCTACCACGCAAACTTCCATCACGGACCTGCATCAACTTCGGAAAGTCATTAGGGTAACACCCTGTGTTATAACATAACTGGTCAATAACTGGTCAATGTAGGTAGTTTCTGGGCTACCAGCCTATCGTGTGTAATGGCTAGATGTCAAAAACAAACGATCGCTGGTATGTTTTGTTTTGCTCTCCAGTAATGTCCTGAAAAGCGCAAACTGCGTTCGCGTGTTCAAGTAGCGCAAAAATGAAATAAAACCGTTGAATTGACGAAGCTGGGACACTTTTTTTTTACATTTCTATCAGGAGATCTTTGTAATTGCACAACTTCTTCAATTCTATGAAAGAAATTTTACGATAGCATCGTACACTCATGACGATCAGCAGGAAAAGAATGTCTATTTTGGTGATTTTTAATAATTATATCTGGTCTCTTTGTCTCTATTTCTTAGATGAGGTATTGTAACTATTTACACTATTTACATTGTTTGGACTGTTGTCCTCATCTTTATTGCCATATTGACCTTCAACATCTCTCTCTATTTCTCAGATGAGGTATTGTAACTATTTACACTATTTACATTGTTTGGACTGTTGTCCTCATCTTTATTGCCATATTCACCTTCAACATGTGTCTCTATTTCTCAGATGAAGTATTGTAACTATTTACACTATTTACATTGTTTGGACTGTTGTCCTCATCTTTATTGCCATATTCACCTTCAACATCTGTCTCTATTTCTCAGATGAGGTATTGTAACTATTTACACTATTTACATTGTTTGGACTGTTGTCGTCATCTTTATTGCCATATTCACCTTCAACATCTATCTCTATTTCTCAGATGAGGTATTGTAACTATTTACACTATTTATATTGTTTGGACTGTTGTCCTCATCTTTATTGCCATATTCACTTTCAACATCTGTCTCTATTTCTCAGATGAGGTATTGTAACTATTTACATTTTACTGGCTGTTTTCCTCATCTTTTTTTATCATATTCACGATATTTTGTCTGTTGTAATCACCGGCCCTCTCCAGGATCTGTATAAATTTCGGAGATGTGGTATTGTAACTATTTTCAATATTTACATTGTTAGGACTTTTGTCCTAATCCTTTTTAACATTTTCACGACGTTTTGACTATTGTATGCCCCGGAATTCAGGTGATTTTTTTTTTTTTTTTTTTTTGCATTTCCAACCGATTTTTTTTATTTAGTCCATGGGAATAGAATGTTCTAATTCCACGTGTCGTATCTCTTTCGTATATCTCAGGGTTTTTTTTTGTGGGGGGGGGGGTTGTAAGTTAATTCCCTTTGATGACTCAACTCTCCAAGTTTTTTTTTTCTGTTCTATTCTGCTTATTTTCATTGTTCGATCTGTGTTTCCAGGAATGTCCCATAAAATAGTTCATTTTTCTTCCTCAGTGAAAGCTTCAGGATGATGTTTGTCGCATTTGTCTTCAGTTTTAATTTAGTATTGCCCGCAGATTATTCAGTAGAAGTACTGACCCATTTTGTTTCATACAGCTTGTCATTAATTAATTTATTGTTTCAAAAAACTAATCGCAAAGCCTACGTAGCGAACAAGTTCGGTTTTTGATTTTGTAGGTTAATTAATTTCTGGTTTTGTGCAGTTTGATCGCCACGGACGACATATTGGCCGTACCAGAGATTTGTGCTCGCGTTTCTTCTCAAGATTCTTTCTCCCTTCGGATTTTGCCTTATTCTTCCTTTTTTTGTGTGTGTGTGTGTGTGTGTGTGTAACTGACTTATTACGGTTTTTCATCTTTTCTCAGTGGTATGTTTAGTTCATTTGCATATTTCTGACCTTCTTTCATTATTGACCATACCCTCTTTTTCTTTTCATGGGGAATTACTATTCTTCTTCTTCTTCTTCTTCTTCTTCTTCTTCTTCTTCTTCTTCTTCTCCTCGACTTTCTTCTTCTCCTCGACTTTCTTCTTCTTCTCGCCCTTCTTCCTCTTCGTCGTCTTCTCGCCTTTCTCACCTTTCTTCTTCTCGCCCTCCTTCTACTGCTCCTCCTCCTCCTCCTCCTCCTTCTTCTTCTTCTTCGTCTTCTTCTTCTTCTTCTCCTCCTCCTCGCCCTTCTTCTCCTCGCCCTTCTTCTCCTCGCCCTTCTTCTATTCCTTGTCCGTCTTCTTCTTCTTCTTCTTCTTCTTCTTCTTCTTCTTCTTCTTCTTCTTCTTCTTCTTCTTCATTTATTATAACTTTTTCTTATTTCACATCTTTTATTATTATTATTATATTTTTATGTTAGTTCCTTTGATTCTTGTTGTATATACATTTCCTTCCGGGTCCCAACCAAAGACCTAAGGTCAGAAATGGCAGCATTTTCCATTGAGCATTTTTGGAGAAAAAAAAAACAGAAAACTAAGATCCCGCATTTTACATAGATAAAGCGCTTCGTAAGGTGTGAGCCGTACTTGTGAGTACAATGTTTGTATCATTATTATTATTATTGTTATTATTATTATTATTTTCTTTAATTTCTGTTTCGTACACATTTACTTCCGGGTCACACAATGAGACCCAAGATCAGAAATAGTTTGATGATCATTTTAAAAAAATACATAAATAAATAAATCCAGAACCTAAATTCACACCCATTTTACATAAATAAAGCTCCTTTATAATGTGTGAGCTGTAATTGTGAGTACAATTTTTTTTGTATTTCTTTAAGGCTTAGGCTACCAGGGATCCCTTCAATGAGTCGATCGGAACATTTTCCAATCAGTCCGAGGGATCGAACTATGAGCAGTATTATTGATATTGTCATGTGTCACATTTCTAAGATTTCCTCTTCAAAATGCTTGTATTTTGATAGTTTTCTGAAGGTCTTCAAAGATACATTACAAGCTGCAAGAATTGTCATGTCAATAAGAAATCCTATTCTAAGTCTAATCATAATGTCAGGTCGATTAGATTTGATTGTCTGTCTGTGTTTATTGTAAAGATTTTATAAAACTGTTACAAGTCATGTCTCTGTAACTGGGTCCCCGGGTGATGTTCATATCACTTTCTTGCAGTTAGCTTCCCGTTACAATTGCATATTTACCAGTGCAGATAATGGCCCATTCTATCATGCTCAGTTTTATTTTCAGTGAGTGCTAATACTGCCCAACCTGATACATGAAGGTCAATTGTTTCTGGATATTTATCGCAGAAATTGCATTTCGGGTTTTCAGTAGGTATGCTTGGTAAGTCTAGTGAGCAAGCACTGATCCTTATTATTATTATTATTATTTTCTTTGATTTCTGGCGTTTACACATTTCTTTCCGGGTACGCCCAGAGACGTAAGGTTAGAAATGGCATCATGACACTTCACTGACAAAAAAAAAAAATTACATAGATAAAGCCCTTCGTAAAGTGTGGGCTGTACTTGTCAGAACAATTTTTGTATCTCCTTGAGGCATGGACTTCCAGGAATCCCTTCAATTAGTCTAGTGCAATCTTTTCCAACCAGTCCTAGGGCTCCAACTACAACAGGGATTGCTGATGTTCCCATGTGCCACATTTTCTAGATTTCTATTTCAAAGTTCCTTGTATTTTGACAGCTTTTTGAATATCTTCAAAGATACATTGCAGTCAGAAGGGACGGCCATATCAATAAGGAGGCACTTTTTTGTTTGTGGTCTTTAATAACAATTTATTATTATTATTATTATTATTATTATTATTATTATTATTATTATTATTATTATCATCATCATTATTATTATTATTATTATTATTTCCAGCCACGATTATTCTACGTTGTCATAGAAGTGGTAGTGGTTCTTATTTATCTCTTTTGTTCTCTTTCCACGGGCTGAATTCTGATGGAAATCCCTGGGGACCAAACATCAATGAAAGTCTTTACAAACCTGTTGCACTCTTCTCAATATTCAAGCTGACGTCTTTATTGCAAATGTTTCTCAATCGTTCTTTCTACAGGTTTTCTCTCTACTTTTCGGAAGGAATGGAGGCCTTCCGTTTCTCATTTCTTCATTGTGACCCGGACAGCGCAAATCATTCAAGGAAGACCTGACAGTAAAGTGAGTGAAACGTAATAAAAAACAATCGATTTTAAAGATGTCGGCTTAAGGAGAATCTTTAGGCGATAAATTGTATTTAATTCTTGAAAATAACCATCCAGCTATCATTTCTTGTTTGGTAGATTTTATTACCAAGGAGGATTGCTTCCCTATTTCCTTGAATAGAATATACTGCTGTTAATACTACTCTACTACTACTGCTACAACTACTGCTAGTGATTCTACTGCTACTGATGCTACTACTACTGATAATAATTATAATAATTAGTAGAAAATGACCTTCAAAGAATATTATGCCATTGAAGCAACGAAGAAACGACATTATTGTTATAGATAAGGAGAATAGAAAGTGTCAAATTATTTATGGCTTTGCTTGGGACGAAAAGATTTTATTTAATCTAAAATATAATACAGTTTTAAATAATTCACAAAGGGTTGATAAGACATAAAAAATCAATCAATCCTCTTCTCTTGGTGACCTCTGAACTGCTAGAACTTTTTTTATTTTTATTTTTTTTTACTGTCAGAGCCATGAATTTCAAATATGTTATCATTACGTTGTAAGAATCAACTGAAGTGGCAGGACAAACTTCTAGTTCATTGAATAAAGTTACCTACAAAGTATTAAAAATGAATTCTTCAAATAAATAAATAATAATAATAATACTCCATTGGGAAGTATGCTATAAGTTTGGCTTCAGTTTAAAAAAAAAAAAAAGAAAAAAAATGAAATGGTGTGAATATCAGCCAGAGGCAGTGGTAAAGTCATAAGGTATTCTGGGATATCTCAAGGTGGCCAGATCATGTCATTGAAGTATGAAGACCCAGCAGTATTGTTATAGATAAGGAGAATTAGAAAGTGTCAGATTATTGACTTTACTGTTCCATATGATACAAGAGTGGACTTTGAAAAAAGTGAAACGATTAAAAAAATACCAGGATCTGGCTAAGGAGCTGAAGAAACTATGGAAAATGTAGAACTAATTCTTGTAGTAATGGGTGCATTTGGAAAACCATTTAGAAAATTGAAAGAATGCTTAGGGAGAATTGGAATTGAGACCAAGTTTGTAGACCTCTAGAAAACAGCTATTCTTTACTCTTCAAGGATTCCTCAAAAAGTTCTTGAGATGTGAGCAGTCTGGTTGATGCCATGCCTCAAGAAAAGAATTTTCATTGATTTCGTCAATGTATGACATGAACATAATAATAATAAAGTGAACACCAAAGACATAGTTGTCCAAAACGCAAGTTAAAATGAATGACAAATAAGTGACTTCAATATAAGAGCACAGACAATGGAAAAGATCAGCAACTTGAAAAGGTGCTTAGGAAGAATTAGAATTGAGACTAAGATTAGACCTCTAGAAAACAACCATCATTTACTCCACGAAGATTCTTCAGAAAATTCTTCAGTTCGGAGCATTTTTTTTTTTTTGACAATATTCCTAAAGAAACTAATTTCAATTTATTACGTCAATATGCGACATCAATATAATAATAATAATAATAATAATAATAATAATAATAATAATAATAATACAAGTACAACTCACACATTACGAAGAACTTTATCTATGTATAATATATGTGATCTTTTTTTTTTCTTTTTTTTTAAAAATGATTAGTGGAAAATATTATGAAGCCATTTCTGACCTTAAGTCTCTGGTTGGGATCCGGTAGAAAATATTTTATAAAACAGAAATGAAAGATAATAATAATAATAATAAGGCCCTGATTCTAAACTATGTATGGCTCTTATTAGTCAGTTATGTGCCATGCGTGATACATATTGACGATCATGTATCGTTCGATACATGACTGGTGAAGCAGATTTTTTCCCGCAGTACATTGCCATTTCTTTCTGCAGTAGATCAGTTGCCAGTCAAGGCTATAAAATCAGGTCAGTCCTGCTATCTACCTATAGCTTGGGGGAGGAGAAGAGGGGGATTCATGCATTACCCAAGGTATAACACGCAAGTGGATGACTCTTATAGATTGGTGTTATCATGTAAATGCTTTTTCTTGGTGAATTATAATAGAAGGCAGTAAATATACACTTGACTACCACAGATTTGCTTATCAGTTGCCTGACAATAACTACTTTGGATATAAATTCCCAGGGGCAGATGCACTGTGCATCTTTATTCATGATCGGGATTAGTGAGGGGACAGAGTGACTTGGTGTGTTTTTAAAATTTAATGGATGAGGGAGTCAAGTCGACTTAGGAGCCACATCTAAATACTTGGAAAAAAACAATCAGGGATCGCGCCTGAGCAGATTGCTTAGCACGGTTTAAATATACTTCTAATTTGACCCCACCTGCAAGCTTATTGGCTGCCATTACCAAAAGCTGCCATTATTTGACGTACATTTGGCTGAAGTGTATATGTTTGCTATGCTCTTATCAGACTGGGTAACATGATTGTTACATTTGGCATCGTATAAGTGTACCCTAGTCTCAATAGCAATAAAGATGAAAGGAAAATGTAAATTATATGAAATTAAACATGAGAAAACCATATATAATAGGCAAATCTAGCAAATTAGCCCAGAAAGAATAGACTTGAATGGGTGGGAAACACGAGGAGCTTTGCACCCGACAGTATTTAGAGTTCAATGGTATATCCACAGTCTAGAATTGTCCTTAGAGAATGAAACCCATAAAAGCTGGAATCTTCAGATTCAAACGGAGCATCCAAGATATAATTACCGGATCGGGTATTTGTAAAAAATGCGACTAAATGTTTTTCGTTTTTCCTGTACTTCACAAATGACGAACTCATTAGCACTCAGATGAAATTGCACCCAAGGCTTAAAAAAATTGCTTTTTTTTCGAGAGCATATTGAAATAAGGGTGTACTGCAGACATTATGGAATCCCTTGTTTATTCTGTTTGCATCGATGCTTTTTAAAAATGAAGTGTCGTTTTTTATTTCTTGTTAATTTCATAGGAAGTTAAAATCTTCATTACTGATGCTGAAAATCTTTCTCCACTGTGAAAACTGGCGCAATTATATCTGATCTGCGTAGTAGTTAATCTATCTATCTATCTATCTATCTATCTATCTATCTATCTATCTATCTATCTATCTCAGTTTGATCATTATCTATCTATGTTAGCCTATTCATATATATTTAATTCTCAGTCTATCTCATTCTGTTCATATCTATCTATTTATCTATCTACACACACACACATATATATATATATATATATATATATAAATCAGTATATTCATATATATCTATCTCGGACTTTTCATTATCTACCCATTTTTCTCATTTTGTTCATATCTATCTATCTATCTATCTATCTATCTATCTCTTTCTCCGTCTATTCATATCTATCTATATATATATATATATATATATATATATATATATATATATACATATGTATATATTATTCGAATAAAGTCATATAGCGCTTGTCAGTTACGTAACAAACTTGCACGCAAACATGGCTGCCGCCTCTATGAGCTGGTTGATTATCTTTCATTAACTTTACAACACAGCCGCCATGTACATGGCGCGCAAAATCGTGAACAATTTACGCATGACGCTCAAAGCTGTAAAGAACTGCAACATTTACTGTTTTGGCATGCAACGTGTCTTTAGCAAATGCAATAATTATGCGCCACTTCCATGGATTCCAGTTTACGGCTCACCGAAAAATCTAAGAATCGCTCTCACACTTGAGATAATTTGAGAAAGCCTAGTATTACGAACGGCTCGTCTTTGTAGGCGTAGGTCGTCAGGTCGTATCACAAGTGGACATCCTTCACACGCTGGGTAGTATTTGTTTCCATCGGAAATTATGAAAGAACTTTTCTTGAAAATCTGATTATAGTAGACGAACCTTTCCTGGAGAAGATAATTTATATTCCAGGTTTCCAATGCATGAAAAGGATTCTTTTCTCTCTGTTTCCTATCATCAGGTTTTTATCACCGAAAATCTTTCTCTTGCAGTTAAATCGGCTGTGTCACAAGCCAGTCGTGTGTTTAATATAATATGTCGTCTTTCATCTTTAATAACTAACCCTAAGACGATTAGGTCTTCATGCGATCTGTAATAAAGACCATTGAAGTGTGTCTGATTTGGACAATTTTTACAGCTGTGATCACAAAAGACAAAAAAAGTTAGTATAGGCTCATCTGATAACGACGTTGCTTCAGCCTGATAACTTAAAATCTTAAGATTAATCGCTATATCTAGGTTAAAGTATTTTTAGAAATGTTTTTTATAAATAGTGATAGGCTAAATATTATTGTTGAATATACAGGGTGTTCCCCCTCCCCGAAAAAGAAAATTGACATCATTTTGCATAACATAATCAATACTTGCTCAAATGATTTCAAATTTTAACAAGATTTCTAAAAACTAAGTTGACTATGTGACCTTATCTCAATGACAAACTACGAAGAAATTGGATCGGACGTGTCAGTGATAATAAGAGTGGGATGCTGAAATGGCCACCACTTTCACCTGACATGGAAGATTGTAATGTTTTACTATGGGGCTATGTGAAAGGACATGTCTATATCCCCCTTTTCCTACAAGCCTAGAGGAACTTAAGCAGAGAATTACTGAGGCGCTGGAGAATGTTACGCAAGACATGTTACATCGTGTTTGGTAAGAGCTGGACTACCCACTAAATTTTGTGATACGTTGTGAAATCGGTTAAAAAAATCTACACCTTGAATATTTTAGGAATCAAGATATACAAATCTATTTTTGGTCAAAATGAAACCTATAAAATTTCATTTTCCTGGGGCATGTAGTTACTCAGATATTCGCATTTTGAATGATGTCAGTTTTTGTTTTTTTGTTTTGCTTTTTTTGCTTTTTTTTTTTTGGTGGGGGACACACTTTAATAAGTTTTTGAAAGAAGCCATAACGTTCTCGTCTTATTAATAATTAATCTGCTAAAAACGATAATTATACGTAGCATATACTTGTAGCCTTCATTCATTTAATGAAACTAGAATATTTGTATAAATCAGAGAAAACTTAAAACTAGCTTAAGGTCAGAATTAGTATAATCAGCAATAATAGCGAGGAGAGTGCTGGAATAGTAAGGAGAATTCGTGTCTCGTAGTCGCTTGGAACAGCCACAAGAAAAGTTTAACAAAATCTGTAAAAACTAAGTTGACTGTGTGAACTTATCTCAATGAGAATCTTGTTACAGTTTTTTGTGTGTATATATATACGTAACTAGTGAGTTAGTCCAAATTCCTGGACTCACTTTATAGTCCACCAATAGAAGGTTAACCAATCAGAAGACGTAGAACATTCAATCCGTCGTGTATAAAGGCGGCCATTTTTGTTTACCCTACCCGAATGACCAGTGCCAACTTGTCAGGCAAAGATGAACAGAAGGAAGTACTACGCTCTGCTACTTTGCAGCGATATCCACTGCTTACCTGAACTACGCTTTCCTACTGTCTCCGAAATATTCACTGCTAACCTCTGGTTTCTATACTCGAAGACGACCGTCATCGGAATAACAAAACTGCCAGGAAGTAGGATCAGGTGCGCCAGCAATATAACAGTGTGCTTTTGAAATGTCCGTCACGTTCACCTGACATCGCACATGGTGATTTTTTATGGGGCTACGGGAAAGGACATGTCTATATCCCCCTTTTCCTGCAAGGAACTTTAGCAGTGAATGACTGAGGTACTAGAGAATGTTACGCAAAACACACTAAGCATGTTTGACAAGAGCTGAACAACCGATTGGCACGTGACGTGACAGAGGTGGTGGGCATATTGAACATTTGTAAAGATTTATGAAATCGGTTATAAAATCTACAACTCTTTGAAGATCATCTTCGAATTTTGATAAATAAATCATTTATTGTTTAACATGAAATTTATATAATTTTGTTTTCAGACATGTTGTTACTCAGATATTCTCATTTTCAATAATGCCAGTTTTTTTTTTGTTTGTTTGTTTTTTGTTTTTTGAGGGGCACAGTGTAATAGGTCTTTGACAGATGATGACAATAGTCCAAATAATGTAAATAGTGTAAATAGTTACAATAGCTCATCTGAGAAATAGAGACAGATGTTGAAGGTGAATATTGCAATAAAGATGATGATAACAATCCAAACAATGTAAATAGTGTAAATAGTTACAATACCTCATCTGAGAAATAGAGACAGATGTTGAAGGTGAATATGGCAATAAAGATGAGGACAACAGTTCAAACAATGTAAATAGTGTAAATAGTTACAATACCTCATCTGAGAAATAGAGACAGATGTTGAAGGTGAATATGGCAATAAAGATGAGGACAACAGTCCGAACAATGTTATTAGTGTAAATAGTTACAATACCTCATCTGAGAAATAGAGACAAATGTTGAAGGTGAATATGCCAATAAAGATGAGGCCTACAGTCCAAACAATGTAAATAGTGTAAATAGTTGCAATACCTCATCTGGGAAATAGAGACAGATGTTGAAGGTGAATATGCCAATAAAGATGAGGCCTACAGTCCAAACAATGTAAATAGTGTAAATAGTTGCAATACCTCATCTGGGAAATAGAGAGAGATGTTGAAGGTGAATATGGCAATAAAGATGAGGACAACAGTCCAAACAATGTAAATAGTGTAAATAGTTACAATACCTCATCTGGGAAATAGAGACAGATCTTGAAGGTGAATATGGCAATAAAGATGCGGACAACAGTCCGAACAATGTAAATAGTGTAAATAGTTACAATACCTCATCTGAGAAATAGAGACAGATGTTGAAGGTGAATATGGCAATAAAGATGAGGACAACAGTCCAAACAATGTAAATAGTGTAAATAGTACAATACCTCATCTGAGAAATAGAGACAGATGTTGAAGGTGAATATGGCAATAAAGATGAGGACAACAGTCCGAACAATGTAAATAGTGTAAATATTTACAATACCTCATCTGGGAAATAGAGACAGATGTTGAAGGTGAATATGGCAATAAAGATGAGGGCAACAGTCCAAACAATGTAAATAGTGTAAATAGTTACAATACCTCATCTGAGAAATAGAGACAGATGTTGAAGGTGAATATGGCAATAAATATGAGGACAACAGTCCGAACAATGTAAATAGTGTAAATAGTTACAATACCTCATCTGAGAAATAGAGACAGATGTTGAAGGTGAACATGGCAATAAAGATGAGGACAACAGTCCAAACAATGTAAATAATGTAAATAGTTACAATACCTCATCTGGGAAATAGAGACAGATGTTGAAGGTGAATATGGCAATAAAGATGAGGACAACAGTCCAAACAATGTAAATAATGTAAATAGTTACAATACCTCATCTGGGAAATAGAGACAGATGTTGAAGGTGAATATGGCAATAAAGATGAGGACAACAGTCCAAACAATGTAAATAGTGTAAATAGTTACAATACCTCATCTGGGAAATAGAGACAGATGTTGAAGGTGAATATGGCAATAAAGATGAGGACAACAGTCCAAACAATGTAAATAGTGTAAATAGTTACAATACCTCATCTTAGAAATAGAGACAGATGCTGAAGGTGAATATGGCAATAAAGATGAGGACAACAGTCCAAACAATGTAAATAGTGTAAATAGATACAATACCTCATCTGAGAAATAGAGACAGATGTTGAAGGTGAATATGGCAATAAAGATGAGGACAACAGTCCAAACAATGTAAATAATGTAAATAGTTACAATACCTCATCTGGGAAATAGAGACAGATGTTGAAGTGAATATGGCAATAAAGATGAGGATAACAGTCCGATGTAAATAGTGTAAATAGATTCAAAACATCGGCTCAGTAATAGAGACAAATACAGTCACGGAAAATAAATTTGAATTTTTGCCAGTCATTTATGTTAAAGTCTTGTCACTGGCACATCATAAAAATAAAAATGAGTAAGTAAATGCTTTTAAAATCACAAAAACTGGCTGATAACCCCATTGTTAAAGCCGCTTTGACCCAAACCTGATTTGCCGCTTTAAAGGGATGAAAAATCCGACAGATGAATAAATTCTTTTATTGTACGCATGCGCTGTCACGGCAAAACAAACAAAAAGAAATGAAAAGTAATTATTAGATCAGAAAAACAAATGAAAAAAAAAAGATAAATGATTGATCCTGACTGATTGTAAATGTTAATGTGATGACTTTGTGCACAGGACCCTTACAGCGAGGGACTTGCCCGGGAAGCAATTACTGGGGTCATGTTAGTAAAATTGAAAAGTGGTCTCAACGGTTTTGAACAATAAATATCGCCTCCCATAGATTTTTCCGGGCGTAACTTTGAGTCGCGTTTTTGATAATGTCTGCTCCCCATGGAATAACACGTTCGGAATTTAAGAGAATAATCTTTAGGTCAAGGTTGTTGTCTTGAGATGCAAAAACCGGAGCAACACTTCTTTACGCATAAAACTACGCAACACTTATTTCGATTAAATACGTTACTTAGAACGATTACTTTGCTACTTATGTAAATATGAAACCAATCTCAAAACACATGACAGATATCTATGAAAAGGCACTGTTGATTATTTACGGCTAATTTGTTTAAATAATGCGCTGACTTTTTTGCGTCATGTGACAATAATTCTAAGTAAAATGATGTACTAAAATAAGTATGAAAGAATCGATTTAAGTTCTCTGAATATCGGTGTCATTTCGTTATCTAAGCGGAAACACCGGAATAATGATGTGTTTAGTTGGTACATAACTTTTCATTTCATGTGAATTTTCCCTTTGAGACGTGGACGATCATGGCTCTCCACGACTTCCTACCTCTTGTAGCGACAAGGAATGTCTGTATATTCACTATGTCAACCAGTCTCTGTTTTTGCATACTCGTTACGTAGATTATTCACCGTTTCCATCTGCAAACTGGACTCTTCAGCCTTGGTTGGCAACTAGTCTACGAGAGGGCCAATTCTGAATTCATAAACTGAATGTATCTTTAGCGACGCACGTATGTAGATAATGAAAGAATAGTGGCGTATTAAGTATAGATTTCTAAAAATATATTTATTACAAGTTTAATGGGGGTTACATGCATGGAAGGAATTTTTTCTCATTACTCTCTCCCATTATAGGCATTAGTCGCCGGCTTTATCTCGTATCGAAAGATTTAATTTCTTCTTTGTTGGTTGATTCCTTTATGACGATTACGTTGATGCCCAAATTCTCCACCAATGTGCAGGTTCAGATGTAAAATCTTCTACACCAAAACCTTGCTCCCGTCATCCATTCTCTATCGTTGTTTGGCTTTGCAAGATTTAGTTGAAGGGAAAAGAAAATCAAACTAGAAGAAAGTGCCAATGGCGTGAATTTGTTTAAGGTGGACCTCAACTTGTCAGGAAGTGACCCACACATTTGATTTAATGACCTTCCCCTGCAGCACATATGGAATGAAACATACAGAATCCAGTCATGAAACTGCAACAAATTGCCACTGACTCTGTTATAATTTTGAGTCGTGCTTTCTGTAGCATGTTCATCTGCTGGTTTAACCATTGAGATCTGTTGTAATCATCATCTGCTTGTTCCATCATTGGGGTTAGTTGTGCTTAGTCTGGTTCCTCATTTTTTACCTTGTCACCAAGGTGAGGAGCAAATATATATTAATTCTTAGTGTGTGTGTATATATATATATATATATATATATATATATATATATATATATATATATATATATATATATATATGAAATGTGTGTATGTAATAGAAAGAGATAGAGTACTTAATGAAGTACAGAGTACACGACAACTGAAACATTGTGATAACAATACCAAATAATTTATGGTATTCTGAATTCAAAGAGAGACGTGTTTAATCGAAGTTCCAATTCAGAATGCCAATGCCAGAAATGATGCTAACATTTGTTAAATAAGTCGAATACACGTGAAACATGATTAATCAATGAAAATCAAATAAAAAAAAGTACCAGAATTTCTTTCTCATTCTCCATGTCTGATTCTCCGATGAGAATGAAACATATCAGATTAATAAAGATTTCTTATTTGTTCTTTATCTATCATTCTGTCAGAATCCCTGTCTGATTTGATCCTATCTCACACAGTTACACAAATATATACATATATATATATATATATATATATATATATATATATATATATATATATATATATATATATAACAGTGCACAGTGAGTGCTGGTGGTAATAAAACTGTCTTCTTTTATGAGCCATGTCCCTTCAGGACGTAGGTGATCATGACTCTTCACGTCTTCCTGTCCCTTGTAGTTCTTAAGTTTGTTCTTTTTGTTATTTCTCCCAAATGTTATGCACTGCTTTCCTCTGTCCCTCCTGCCCTCAATCCATCCCGTAATATCATATTTTCTAATCTGATGATTGCCATGTGCATGAAGCTCAGAGTTTCATCCAATGGTGAGGATCATTGTTGGCAGTAGTTTTTCTCATATGCAAGAATTTAATTTCTTCTTTTCTGATCACTTCCTTTATCATGATGGCATTGCTTAATTCACCATCAACCTGCATGTTCAGGACTAGAAGCTTCCAATTTCACCAAAACCTTCTTCCATCATTCATTTCTTATTCCATTTGGTTTTGCAAAATTTGGTTGGAGGCAGAAGATAATCAGAGTAGAAGAAAGTGCCATTGGCGTGAATTTGTTTAAGGTGGTACTCAACTTGCCAGGAAGTGACCCACACATTTGATTTAATGACCTTCCTCTGCAGCACTTATGGAATGAGACATACAGAATCCAGTTACGAAACTGCAACGGACTGCAGCTGAGTCATTTGTAATTTCGAGTGGCGCCTTCTGTAGTATGTCCGTCATGCATAGCTATCTTTCTCCGTTGCTTCAACTGCTGAGGTCTGTTGTAATCGTTATCTGCTTGTTCCATCGTTGGCCACCTTAGGTGTTGGTCGCACTTAGTCTGGGTCCTCGTCTCTGAGCTTGCCGCCAAGGTAGGCCTACCAAGAGTTTTGAACATCTGATGGTTGCTCCTTGTCGTGGTACAGAGGCTTGCTCTGTTCAATGTTTCTGACAAGGATGGATTTTACAATAACCAGGATATAGTAACACCTTAATGTACGGATGGAACGAAATAGATGAAAGAAAAAAGAATGGCAAATATTTCTTTTTCTCAAATAAACATTTATACCGCGAAGTCATACATAATATTATAATCAGATATTTATTCTTGTCCCACACAGAGAAACACATGTATACAGCAACAAACAGAATAAAAATGGTGAAAAGATATAGCTGATTTTTGTATATTTTTGGAGAAGCCATATTTTTACTAACCGGAAATGGCTAGGCCATGTTGTGCGGCCATAATAATATTCCCCAAAGGGAATTCGAACGCACCGGATTTATCTTTTATGTCTTTGGGGAGGACCTGTTTTTCTAAACTGTAAAACAGAGTAGTGTCATTTTGTGCTGCCACGGGCGACCGGTTTAGACAAGCATTTGCTCAGTTTGTCTCCACGAGGCTATCTCCACGTCTGAGAACTTTCGTCACTCTGATAACTGATGTCAGTAAGCCGCCATCACTTGGACGTCGCGACTTCATCTCAATCAAACGGAGATAATCTCCTTTTGTCTTCCTATATGTTTAAAAAAGCTTACACCATCCTCTCTTAGGTGGGTTTACTTGTGCCAGATACGAAACTGTAATATGGTATTTATATCGAAGATTCTCCTTCTCCCAAGTAAACTGTCTTCACTATGTCAAGAGACCCCAATATACCCCGTGGAAAAATGAAATAAAATCATTAAATAAAATAATAATGAAGAATAAAAAATAAATACATTTCCCATGATACCAGTAATGAATAACCGGAAATATATTTTATTCAAATGCGGAATTTTATGACTTCACATCCGGAAATGACAGAGGTTAACACCGAGCGTACAGATGTGCCTTGCAGCTTCATTCAAGAAATAATTTGGTCGTTCCAACTCAACGCAAAGCTGACTTGATCTCGACCATTTTAACCAATCTTGTCCTTACTGATCCTTACATATGAAGTAGAAAAATAAAACAGAGATACCAAAAAGATATTTAGAACTTCATTGCCTGACAGTCAAAGCAAAAAGAAAAAACAGCCAATAGAAGAAATCCAAGTTTTTGGGGGGTTTTTTGTTTTTTGTATGCCTCTTCTGTTAGAGTTTACATTAGAACACGCGCACACCTAAAATATATACAAACACACAAATCTTTTAAAACGTATACGTCATCTGCAATTCCAAAGCATTTTTCACAGGATTGATACTGTTTCACTTCGACGATCGGAGAAGAACAGGTGCATTAAATGAGATATATTTAACATAGATAAATTTATTAATCAAACCTTATTATTAGTGGATATCCATTTTTGAGTTGAATCTCCGTTTATTTCTTAGAAATTATGTTTAATTACTTTTATCTACCGGCCTGTATATTTGAGAAAAATATGCTCTCTCCGATAGGATTGGAATAATCTCTCGACCACTATGGTCCAGTAAAACGGAATCTGCCAGCTATATACCATGCGTGATACACGCTTAGGCTATCGTGTGTCTTTCGATACATGACTGACTCGGTATATTTTTTCCCGCAGCAAGTTGCCATGTCTTTCTACGGTAGCCTAATTGCCATCGATGTCTATAGAACCCGTTCTGTTCTGCTATTTACCCATAGCTGGTAGGGAGAAGAGGATTCATACCTTTCCCAAGGGTATTAGCACGTAAGTGAATGTAATGGATTCAATTGGAAAGTCAGTAAGTTATGTGACATGCGTGATACACGCTTAGGCTATCATATATCTTTCGATACATGACTTACGAGACCGATTTTTCTCGGAGTTGGTAGTTTCTACGGTAGACCAGTTTCCTTCTAAAACTATAGAACCCGGTCTATCCTGCTATTTACCTATATCTGAGTGGGGGGAGAAGAAGAGGATTCACACCTTTCCCAAGGATATTAGCACGTAAGTGAATGTAATCGATTCGACTGGAATTCGAACTCGACTCTCCGATTCCTCAATCCGAGTCGCTGTCCATTAAATGCAAATTTTCACTGATTCTCTAGATACACCTGTCGGATTAATAAATAAATATCCATCACTTCTTTAGAAATAGTGTGTATGTCACAATATCACCTCAGCATCTGCAACTAAATACAAACAACTCTGGCTTATACGGTCGGTGTTAAGACCAATCGTTTGGATTCTCCATCCATCAGCACTATTAGTGATATTTGCTACTATTATTTTAATTTCAAAAAGTAGTTTTCAACTTAAAGTGAGGATATGAGACGAGTGGACGTGACATTCGTTGCTCTCTACCAATGCGAATAACATCAACTGTCCAGTCGATAAGTGGCAAATATTATCTATGAAAAGAGTCGGAGATTATGAGACAAATTAGGAAAACTATAGACGACACGTTTCGCCGATGTCTGTTGATATCGGCCTTTTCAGGTTAGAGTGGAAGACAAAACTTTGTACCAGAAAAAATCCACACTATTTACATTATTCGGACTATTGTCCTCATCTTTGTCGCCATAATTATTACAACGTTTCGGCCGTTGCACGCTCAGGCTTTCTTCAGGTGGTTGGTATGTGGAATTGTACCCTTTATTTCTCTCACTGGGGTAGACTGTTCTAGTTCCACGTGCCATGGTTTAATGGATGTCAGTTATCAGTTAGTTCCTGTTAATTTCCCTCTCCAAGTTCTCCAATGCCTTAACTTAAATTCTTTGTGTCCTGTCACTGCATCTAACTAACGCTTTTATCCACTAAGCTATGTGTCCTTCATTTAGACATTCCCACCACCTGAACAAGGCCGCGGCGTACATAATACCTCATCTCAGAAATATAGACATATACTGAGATGTGTGGCGTACGTGTTATTGCCTCGGTAAAATAAGAGCTATGCTGGTCTGAGGGCTTCCAATGGTCAAGTTTGCAAAACCAGCTCTTTTCCTAGTTGCTAAACACTTTTACTGATCTTCAAAGAACCTGAGCCAGGTTGTGTGTGACAAATTTTTTTCCACGTGAATGGTATGACCGATTCTTTCTTAATCTATATATATATATATATATATATATATATATATATATATATATATATATATATATATATATGTAATGAAAAACAAACCACTTTAAGGTACCATTACGATAATTTATTTCACCTAAATCCTTTTTTAAGGATTCAGGATCATCAGGAAAAACTTCCAACATCAGGTAAAACTTCCAACAACGAATTGAGAGGATTTTTCCTCTCAATTCGTTGTTGGAAGTTTTACCTGATGATCCTGAATCCTTAAAAAAGGATTTAGGTGAAATAAATTATCGTAATGGTACCTTAAAGTGGTTTGTTTTTCATTACATATTAGCTCTGTCCTCAGATTGAGCTTTCAGGATTTCATCCTCTTTGAATTTACCAATTCGGTTTACTAAGTTCCTTATAACTTAAATATATATATATATATATGTATATATATATATATTTTCAACAATAAAAAATATTAGAAAATTAAAAAAATCAAAATTTTCAGACAAACTGGGTTGTACTTTTGTTTTATTATTTCATTTATGTTCCTCGACTAGTTTCGGCCAGCATGGCCATCATCAGGAGAAAAAGAAAACCTTTTCACACGTGGAACTCTCTTCCGACTTCTTGCTTTCCTGTCAACTTTGATTTTCAAAAAATTAAATGCAATGAATCGTTATCAACTGTCTTCTTGATTCCTCTTCTTTTATTTTTCTCATTCTTTTTTTCTTATTTTTTCCCGCTCAGTAACCACGAGTGTGTTAGTGGTTTTATTACTTTGGTGAAATGATTTAAAAAAATAAGGGTAACGTTTTCTCAATCCGTTCTCTATGCTTCGGAGATATTTTACGTCAGTCTTCCTGGCTTTATCCATATTTTTTGATGCTTCCACGTAACGTGTCTTTCCAACGGTAGCAGACCCAGGGATTGAACTCAGACATGTTAGGAAACATATATTTTAACGCAAACTTTAGTCTATCAGGTGATGCGCTTCTCATGCCCTGAGGGGCAAAGAATGTCATAATGATATTGAAATTTTGAACCTTCCGTTCCTGAATAATTTGAACTCCTCAGTCAAAATTCGTAAATAATTTTTATGTAATTGTCACGGTAGATATAAAAATAGTTACAAAAATATAACTTCTTGATTGCTTCCCTAACGATCTAGGATCAGATTCTGCACGCTTGGTAAAGACTATTTTTTTATCCAAAACATATGCACAAAGCACAATGAAAAGACGCGGACATGTTGGTATAACGTTCGATGACATCAGAATATTTTTTTTTTTTTTTCTGATTGGCTCTTCAAAATAAAACAAGCAATAGCAAAACACCACGTAAGTGTTTTCCCACCGTTCAACCTATAGCTGGGAATTAAGTTATCTTTCTCTATCGCTGTTCAACTAGTGGCTGGGCATTACATCATTTTTCTCTACTACCGGTAAAGCGGTGGTTAGGGCTCAAAAAATGGCGATTTTATTGTCTCTTTTATGTAAATTTTAAGACAGACATTTTTAGCTGAGTTTTCTGAATTCAGACCTATTTTAATACGCGTCCTACCAAGTGAATTTTTCCATTTTAGTTTAAATTAGTTCATTAAGTCAATAAATAACATTTCTCACTTGAAAGAATCCCGGCTTAAAATATTAAGCCTTCAAGTGGCAAGTATTTTGCCTGCCGTTCATTACTTCCGGCAACATAGCATTTTCCTTGTGATTTGTCATTCTATACGTCATTTTTCTATACGACATTTTTTTATACGTCATTTGTCTATACGTCATTTTCTATACGTCATTTTCTATACGTCATTTTCTAAACGTCATTTCTCTTTAATTTTACACATTTTATTTTATGTTTTAAAATTTTTATTTGTATTTGATAAATATGTGTTCTTCGTGTCTTTTCATTGGAATCCTTTGTTAATCATTCTTTCTTTCTTTTTTTTTTTTTCATTTCGTGAAATGCTTTAAAATTGACTGAAGGATAAGTAATTTTGTTCGCATTACCTGCATAATTAACATTTAAAACTCTAGACTTTAATTTCCCATTTTTTGGCAGCAGGCCACATCACGTTTAAACACCTATTCCCGTATCGTACGATCGCCGAATTTAAGCAGCGTCGAGCGTGATCGGTAACTAGATAGGGGACCCTACGCGTGCACTCAAAAACTGACATTGCAAGCGGCAAAAATATGCAATCACTTCTCAGCTTTTTGGCGGAGATTAAAGGGTAGCATCTGTTCTTACTAACTTAAGCAGATTGATTCTCTCTCTCTCTCTCTCTCTCTCTCTCTCTCTCTCTCTCTCTCTCCACACCTATATACCCTTCTTTCTTTCTTTCGCTCATTTTCTCACTGCAAACACGTAGTTAAAAAGCGGAATAGTCCATTATTCATGCGGTTTTGGCAGGACGTAACGGTTGTGCGAATTAATAGAGTGAAGAACAAGCATAATTATAATAAGATGCGTATATAAGAATTCCACTTGATATGTTGAGTTAATCTTAGATACAATAAACGTTCAAAATATGGAGCAGCTACTCATCTGAAGAAAACTACTTATATACAAAATATTTATTGTTACTATCACTTGAGTGATATCACTAGAGTTCTGGTATATGAGAAAGTTTATTTAAAATTTGATAATGCATAATACAAGCCTAAAATCGCGCCTTTCATGGAACCTGAAACAATGCGATAATATTTAAGCGAGCTGCACCCACAGTTGCAAGTGTTGATTACTAAGTGCCACGGATTGTTACTCTACAGTAAGCTTAGGGACATTGTAACTAAGTTAATTAGGGAACTTGGAAAGTATTGTCCACGTTTTCTAATTACCACATTGTGTGACACCGGAAGGCTCCAGGTTTAGTATACCCTTGCAATATATATATATATATATATATGAAAAGTCTTTACATATATATATATATATATATATATATATATATATATATGTGTGTGTGTGTGTGTGTGTGTGAAGTATATATATAATATATATATATATGTATATATAATATAATATATATATATGAAAAGTATATATATAATATAATATATATATATATGACAAGACTGTATATATATATATATATGTGTGTGTGTGTGTGTGTGTATGTGTGTGTGTGTGAGATATTATATATATTATTTATATATTATATGCGCGGTACTTGTTGGATAGCGCTCAATATCAGAGATAAAAGCTAACATAATTAGTTGGATTGATGTGAGTATATGACCCTGCAGTAGGTTGCCATTTCATTCTGTGGTAGACCAGTTGCCATCCAAGGTTATAGAACCCGGTTTGTCTTGCTATTTACCCATAGCTGGGGGGAAAAGAAGAGAATTCGTACCTTTCTCAAGAGTATTAGCACGTTAGTGAATTTAATGGATTTGACCGGAAAGTCAGTCAGTTGGTTATGTGCCAGACGTGATACACGGGTAGGCGATCATGTATCTTTTGATACATGACTGACGAGGCAGAATTTTTCCCGCAGTAGGTTGCCATTTTTATCTGCGGTAGACCAGTTGCCATCCAAGGTTATAGAACCCGGTCTGTCCTGCTATTTACCAATAGCTGGGGTAGAAGAAGAAGATTAATTTTGCAACAAACTGTCTGACTATTGTAAAAGCGTCAAAACCAGATTCACAAACTCACATCAATCCAACTATATATATATATATATATATATATATATATATTCGAGGAATTTGAAAATGAAAAATTATTTCGGCTTTTATCTTCACGATGGTGTAATAGATAGCGGCTCGGATTGAGGAATCGGAGAGCCGAGTTCGAATTCAAGTCAAATCCATTACATTCACTTACGTGGTAATATCCTTGGGAAAGGTATGAATTCTTTTCTTCTTCCTCCAGCTATGGGTAAATAGCAGGAAAGACTTGGTTCTAAAGCCTTGGATGGCAACTGGTCTACCGCAGAAAGAAATGGCAACCTACTGCGGGAAAAATCTGCCTCGTCAGTCATGTATCGAAAGATACATGATCGCCTAAGCGTGTATCACGCATGACCCATAACATACTGCCATATATATATATATATATATATATATATATATATATATATATATATATATATATATATATATATATACGTGCATTAAGATTCATTCTTATGGACACTTATATATGCCTGGGCTTCTATATATATGTACACGCTTTTCCTCTCAGTTTTTCTGTAACCCTTTTTGTTAATAGATTTCCAAAATCTTATCGAAATTGTTATCCATTTTTTATCTGATTGTATTTAATATAATTTTATTATTATATATTCCACTTTTCCTCCTTCTTTTTTTTCCTCACATCATATTCTAACGATAGACCATCTTTCTACACTTGAGAAGTTAGTCCGACAATTTTTGCTACATCTAATTCCACAAGAGGCATCTTTCCTCCTCCACAGCCTATAACTCACTTCATCTATGATTACAATCTCACTCCCTCACTAGAAATAATTGACCTGCCTAACGCTTTTACGCCGATCACAATTTAAAAAGTTTCGCATACCGAGGAATCAGATCGGGTTTTTGCTAAGAATACGATTCCATCAAAAATACACCATTTACAAAAACATCTGTCGGTGAGTAATTCTCATTTCTGTCTTTATTCCAGAATCCGTTGATGAAGGACACAGGCGTGTCCGAAAATTCCGAACTTAAAACATTTCTCTCCGTGTTTCATTTCTGTCATATGGTTAATAATTAATATTTAATACATGTCTATGATACTGATTATATTGGTACAATTTCGTTTGTCCTTGTTTTATTAACTAACCTATTTCATATACTGTCACATACACACACATTCCAGACATTTATTAATACGGCAGACTACTTCTTGGGTAATATTGGCCAAAGTGTCCAGTAGGATTGCTGCTCACGCATTTACAATTACTTGGCTAAGGGCCGTCAATTAAATGGCATCTGTCGAGAAAATATCGAACAAAAATATTATCGCAATTTGATAAAATACGAAAGAGAGTCTTTCCTCGGTATCTGTCTATATTTCTGAAATTAGGTATTATGTACACTATTTACATTATTCGGACTATTGTCCTCACCTTTGTCGCCATATTTATTACAACGTTTTGGCCGTTGTATGGTCCGGCCTTCTCCAGGTGTTTGGAATGTCGAACTGAACCCTTTATTTCGCTCACTGAGGTAGACTGTTCTAGTTCCACGTGTCATGCCTAATGGATGTCAGTTATCAGTTATTTCCTGTTAATTCACCTCTCCAAGTTCTCCAATGCCTTAATCAGGTATTGAACTCACAACTCTTTGGGTCCTGTCACTGGATCTAACCAACACCTTAATCCACTGACCCATGTGTCCTTAAGGCAGTATGGGTTTTGGTAAAATATATACAATGATAACAGTAAAAATTGCAATATGAGCACTGATAACAATGGTGCTGAAGATATTAAGTTTATAAGTCCTAGAAATTCATACACGGATGTCCACAAGAAGAAGACGAAGGGGGAGGAAGAGGAGCAGGAGGCGGAGGAGGAAGAGAAGAAGAACAATTTAGGAGAAGGAAAAAAATAAAGAGGGGGAGAAATACAAATTGTATAAAGAAAGATAAACCAAAAATAAATAGAAGAAGAAGGAGAAGAAGAAGAAAATGAAGGAAGGAAGGAAGGAAGGAAGGTAGGAAGGAAGGAAGTAAGGAAGTAAGGAAGGAAGTAAGGAAGGAAGGAAGTAAGGAAGGAAGGAAGTAAGGAAGGAAGGAAGTAAGGAAGGAAGGAAGGAAGAAAGGAAGGAAGGAAGGAAGGATACATTAAAAAAGAAAAATGTAGTTTCGATGAAACAAAGAAAAGAAATAAATGAAATCAAAATAAAGAAAACAAAAAGAAGTAAAAAAATTCGAAGACAAGAAAAACAAATGTGAGGCGAATAAAAGATAATTAAACATAAATAAAGAAATCAAAACAAGTAAAGAAATGAAGGAAAGGAATGAAGACCTAATTCGAACGACATTTTACTGGTTTCCGGTATTCCGTATTTCTGGCGGGAAACTTGCGATTTTGTTAAGCTTCGTTGAATGTTTACATTTTTTTGTCTGCTTAATTTTGATATTTAGGCGAAACCAAAAAAAAAATAATACAAATTTTTAACATATATTCAGGTTAAGATTAAATTTATTTTTCTTTACTTCTTTATACATTTTCTTCACACACACACACACACACACACCCGTGCGTGTGTGTGTGTGCGTGTGTTTTATTAGAAAAAGTTGATATAATGAGAAAAACCTTTTTAAAAAATAACTCTCAAGTTGTGAGTTCGTCGTCAAAAGGTCAGAGATGTTTGTATATTTCGAGATGAATTTGGCAATTGATCAACTTTGTATGATTATAGAAATCGATAATTCCCTTCTATAGTGCCTTGATCGAAATCAATTTCTGTACCACAAGCAGACGTGTTCACAGAAACATGCAATCATGCATATAATCGCGCACATACCAGCTTACCCGATATTTTATATGCATTTAACATAAATAATCTATTCATTACCAGTATATTTAAATAATAATGAAACACATGATGTAAATGTAGTATTTTATTATTATTATTATTATTATTATTATTATTATTATATATATATATATATATATATATATATATATATATATATATATATAAATATATAATTATAATTTAGGCTCTAGTTTTGTATTGAACACTGTTTTTAAAAAGAAAAAGAAAAAATAATAAAGAAATTCGAATTATTTACCTAACGTGCTCTTTCCTATTTTTCTATATATTTGCACACTCTCACACACACACACACATATAATTTTATATATATATATATATATATATATATATATATATATATATATATATATATATAATTATTTTATCATATATATATGTATATATATATATATATATATATATATATATTTATATATTTATATATATATATATATATATATATATATATATAAAACCTGTCGGTGAGTAATTCTAATTTCTCTGTTTATTCCTCGGTCCGATTATAAAGGGCACAGGCGTGTCCGAAAATTCCGAAAACAACTTTCTCTTCGTGCTACATTTCTGTCTTATGGTTAAAAATGAATATTTAATAAAAGCTTTTTCATACTGATTATATCGGTACCGTTTCGTTTATCCTTGTTTTATTACTAACCTACTTTACATTAATATATATATATATATATATTACATATAAATATATATAAATATATATATATATATATATATATATATATATATATATATATATATATATATTAATGCATGTTTCATTAAATAACATAGACAAGTTTTGTCTGTTTATTTTAAGTAAGTTCCTTTCATATTGTCTGATTACCTTAATCGTATTATCGTTGAAAGATGAAAGTAAAACACCATATTGATACATGTTTAAATCCAATCTAAGCTATCGGCTTACATAAGCCATTATCAAAGATGACAATTTCAATAGATCAAACAACACACGGACGAAACAACAATGATAGTCCGCCCTTGCTGGTTGAAAATTTCAAAGTAACGACAAACACGTATATACGAAGCGCGGTAGCGAAAAAAGCGTCGCAGCTCCTGATGCCACACATGACCATGCGAGAGTGAAAAACGAGAAATATTAAGTATGTGAAGCCGTTGGTATAAACCAATAAATAATAGGCATTTAAGAATATTTGTGAAGATCTCATAGTTCATTTATTTAGTTCAGGTTAGGTTTCAACTGTCTTATGTATATAGCTTCAAGAATTTTTAATTTTTGGTTTTTGTTTTCATGTTTAAGTATAGTTGTGTTGCCAACAACAATTTTCCGGAATTTAGTACGTGGGCAGGAATGTTGTTTTAAATGTATATGTAATATACTCATTTCAGAAAAAGAAGTTTTCTTGACTTATAAAAAGCCTCGTTTCCAAAACAGCCACTGGCACAGATAAAATTCCAGTGGTCACTCTTAAGAATATCATCCCAGAATTATCCCGGATCTTAGCAAAATTATTTAACCGCTGCTTGAAGAAGAAATCTTTCCAAAGCCTGTGGAAGATGGCAAGCGTATGTCCGGTCTTCTAGAACAAGGGCAACCGATCACATCTCCCCCAGTATAGACCCATTAATCTCCTCAATATCATCCGTGAGATTATCGAGGCTTTAATCAACAATATAGTCGAGTACATCGTTAGAAATAGCGACGAGCAGTATGTGTTTGGATCAACTCGATCCACTGCTAACACCCTAACTACTATTAGACGTAGATTTAGTGTGGCCCTTGACGACACACATATCACAAGTATTATAGCATTAAATATCTCGAAGTCCTTCGACAAGGTGTGGCACAAAAGTTTTCTACACAAGGTCTCCAGATATGGAATCACCGAAAAGATTTTCTCTCTTATATAATCCTTCTTAACAGGTAGACCCCTGAAAGTAGTTATTAACGGTCAGTCCTTTGACGCCTTAGCGGTCAAGGCAGGCGTCCCCCAGGGGTCACTTCTCGGACAAACCCTCTTTCTGAATTATTAGGTTGGTGCAAAAATAATGACGTAATAATGTCGTTTTTTGACGTATTTTTAACGTCAAAAAACGACATTATTACGTCATTATTTTTGCACCATCCTAATACATAAAAGATATACCAACGAATATACTCTGGTCATGTGTAAACGTCTATGCCGGATGTCCCTTCAAGGAGGAGAGGGTGTTGGGCCTCAAACTCACATCTGAACTCAAGTGGAATTCCTATATACGATCCATCATTAAAGATGCAGGTAAAATGACTGGTTCCTGTACTACTCAAGGAGGCACTTGACACCTTATGCTGTCTCCTACCTTTATAAGAGCCAGATCAGGTTGAAAATGGAGTATTGTTTACATATTTAGGCAGTAAATGCCTAGACCTCACTTTCCAGAACCCACTACCTCGATAGAGTTCTAATGCCACTCCGAGTCCTTACTGGAGAAGAATTATTTTCAACTCTCCAACCTCTATTTCATAGACGAGAGGCGACGAATCTCTCACTTCTCTATAGCTAGTTCCATCGAGAGTGCTCAGACGAACTACATCCCCTGGTTCCACCAAGCCTGTCTTTTAAGGCTGGGACACGCAATGCTACAAAGTATCATACTTTTATTAGCTGTAATGATAAGCATAACTCAGCTGTTCAGGAGCCAAATTTTCCCCCTTCCATTACATAAAGACTATGCGTGCAGTATGGGTTTCAACATGTCCGATCCACTGCTGATGTCCTAACTACTATTACACACATAATTAGTGAGGCTCATGACGACACACATACCGCAAGGACGATAGCTTTAGATATCTCGAAGGCCTTCGACAAGGTGTGACACAAAGGTTTGCTACACAAGCTCTCCCTCTATGGAATCACTAGAAACGTTTTCTCTATTATAAAATCCTTCTTAACAGGTATATCCCTGAAGGTAGTTATTAACGGACAGTCCTTTGAGGCCTTAGCGGTCAACGCAGCCGTCCCCTAGGGGCCACTTCTCGGACCAACACGCTTTCTGATTTACCTAAATGATCCGTCTAAAAATATATTCCGATCATTTATAAGTGTCTATGCCGATGATACGACGATAGGTGGATGCACCTCTAAAAGTCGTGACGATCAGAGATTGGTAGGTGACCTCTTTTCCGACCTAACACTAACTTCCCAGTGGTAAAAACCTGGCTGGTTACCTTCAATGCCTCTAAAACCAAACTGGCTATATTTCATCAACGCCGATCAGAC
>OZ010609.1:6018642-6046142 GCA_963932145.1 Acanthosepion lycidas | reverse complement strand
TAGAATCTGACTGCGTTTGTTTTACGCGTGAGTTTAGGACCCCATTTACACACCATGAGGATTAAAATGTATACATTGTAAAAAGGCCGGATATTAAATATAGCTAAAGTAACTTCAATGAAAAAATAAATTGAATAACATATATATTTCTTCTTTTCTCCTCAGTAATTTTATAGTTGTAAACTTGATAGCGAATAAATGTTAAATTTTGATTTTGTAATTAGCAGTTTTAAATTTTAATATTAAATTTTATCATATAATTTAGTAATTATTCGTTGGAATAAATTATTTTTTAATACTAAACATCTGAATAGATATTATAACATGACTTCGTTATCGAGCTTTTTGAATTTTCCTGTACTTGTGTTCTGATTGGTCCATCTAGCCTTTGTAACAACGTTTTCCCCTTGCGTAGAATATTAATTAATTTGAAACTTTTAAAACCATTTATTTTACATTCAACGTCATCACTTGATAAGACACCGAGGGTGTTGAAACAAAATGGCTATTACACTTACATAGCAATATTTAAATTTTTTTTCAGTTAGACTTTGGATCGATTAATTCCTTGGTGATACGAAAGGACGTGTCGTCTCTTCTTGAATCCGCAATGCCAATAATTATACTAACTACCATGGTTCAAATGAAGTGCGAGGAGTATTGACCGGATGATATGAGAGACCATCTATTCCTATTAATAAAAAGCAATAACCAAAAAAATAATTTCAGAGTCGGCATCCAGAGAAATTGTTCCAAAGAACAAGTTTCACTCAAAAAACTTATCTGGGGGACCAAACTAGGAGCCACAGGTGCCTCAGCGCAAGATAGACATACGTAACTCGTTTATAGGACTTAAAAGATCCAATGAGAAAAGATGATGATAACAATGATTGCACGGAGACGCATGCGCATTCACTAACCCCCTCCCACCTATATCGGTGATTACAGGGCGTTGGCAGGCAATTGTCAAGTGATCTATTCGAGAAAAAGAAAGCAGGCTGCAAAGTAGAAGCATATGAAACGGAGGTGAGGGGTTATGGACAGGGAGTCGGAAATTGTTATAAAGTTTGAACTTAGTATAAGTTACACTTAGATGTTGCTTAACAAAATCAACCAACCAGCAAATCAATATGAAAGAACCCTTTCACGGAATTAATCTATGTAATATTCTACAATTTCTTAAAGAAATCAAACTTTATTCAAAAATATAACTTCAACAAAACTACAGCATAAAAGACACATATCACTGCCTTTGGTAATTATGTAACTACGAACATGTATATTCACAAAAGCTGAGTATCATCTACCATGTATACAATTGTGAAAGCAGAATAACATATATATTTTTATTAATTCAATGCTCTCAACAAAATTAAATTTCGGCATTAAATGACCGATGAAGGTATTGATGTGCCGTTAAACAAACAAAACAATCAATCTAACTTGAGTGACTTTCGTGTCTTGCATTGAATATGCAAAACTTTATCGCAAATTAGATTTTCCCGAAGTTTGAAACAATTCCAATTTAATTTTTGCATTTTTATTTATTTATTTTTACGTTTTTTTGTTTTTTTTGTTTTTTTTTTGTATATTTTCCGAAACATCAGGAAGTCACCTCCGACCGATAAAACTTTGAATGCTACTAATCAAAGCTGCTTAGTGGTGTTGCGTGACTTTAGAAGCCCGAAGATGTAGAGTTGGGCCAAGATTGATCGATTCCGGTCGGGTCGGTTCGTCTTGCTTGACGCGGCCTATGAACTATAAGGATAAGTAGCGGTAGATAAAGTTAAAACGCGCGCGAAAATTCCCGGCAAATCGAAGGCTTTCTATTTTAAAGAGTTATCTCCCTTTATCAACGAGAGATACACAACGCCGGGGTCATTTTTCACGGTCAACGTGCAGCGGTGTTTTGATTTTAACGACTGTCATAAGCGTTTCTTTAGTTAGGTAGGTGGGTCTTCTTATTATTTCCGTACAGAAAAGGCTGAACATGGCAAGGGTCTAGTTTTATCGTTCAAAATCGTCCGTTGATCTTTTGCATACAGCAAACAACAACGAGTTCTTTTAGGTCAGATTGGTATTAAATATTAACCTTGGGAAATTCACTAATCCTTTTAAGACACACAAGAAAGGATTTTGTCTTTTTACTAATATTCATCCTACACAAGGCCCAAGAGCCACACAAGGTAAAGGGTTACGGGAGGACGTTGTGGTATGGACGATAAGAAGTAAGAAGCGTCATTTATAGTTAACCATAGACAAGAGATTAATATTGTGGTGTCCGGGAAAGCATCCCCTTGGGAGTATCGGCTTGTAAGAATAAGCTGTTTGAGAGGGAATTCTTGCTTACTAATGAAATACGAAGAGAGATTAGACTCAGTGTAGGTGGTAGAGTGGGTTGTATGGTGTTTTTTTTTTGTCTAACGGCATATTAACACCTCTATAGAAATTTAATAATTAAAATTTTAAATATTTGTCAATTTTTTTAATTTTCTGTTTTATATAATAATGATTTTAGAGATACAGTACATACTAATAAACCCATAGCTGCGGGAGAGAATATTTGCGTGTAAGTGAATATAACCAACCCAAGTGTAACTGGAACTCGGCTCTCCGATTGAGACATTATCCACCACCTGCACATCCAAGCTTACAGGATCTAGTATTCTTGAGCAGTCACCCATCTAGGTATTACCCAGCTTCGGTGATATTACGGGAACTGGTGTTTCAGCGTGATATGGCCGTAAGCACATAGTGGGTTGTAATTTTGGAGGTTAGAGTTGGCGGAACTAAGGAATTAAGCTCGTTAGAATATTGTAATAATATTGAAAGAAGAAATAATTCCCCACGAGGACGGGGAGACGCTTTTGAACCCTATGAAGACTGGACAATTTCAGATAATAGATGGAAGCAGTATAATTTTTTTTGGTTTGTACACTATTTATATTATTCGGACTAGTGTCCTCATCTTTGTCGCCATATTTATTACAAAGTTTCGGACGTTGTACGCTTCTTCAGGTGGTTGGAATGTCGAACTGTACTCTTTATTTCGCTCACTGGGGTAGACTTTTCTAGTTCCAGTTATCTCCTGTTAATCCCTCTCTCCAAGTTCTCCACTGCCTTAACTGGGTATTGAACTCACACTGGATCTAACCAACACCTTTATCCACTGTGCCATGTGTTCTTGAAGACATCTGTGTATGAATTTCTGGGTATTATTAACCTAATGTCTCAGTCATTTTTTTACCAGTGCTCATATTGCAATTTTTTGCTGTTTGTAATATATGTTTTTACCAGAGCTTATATTGCAATTTTTGTTGTTATTATTGCTGTTCTCTGACACTTTTTATTACTGGTTCCTATATTGTATTCATTTCTATGCTTGGTCGGTTTAATCTAACTATTTTCATTATTGTTGCATTAGTAACCAGCATATACCGTGGAATAAACCTAAAAAGTATACTATACGACTAGATTTTTTTGGCAAGAGTCTACATGGATGACTTAAATGAATATATTCTCAGAGGCTTTGGCTGTTTTTTTTTTTTTGCATGTCTGTTGCTCACTGTGGAGGCTCACCGTCTTGCAACGCCTTTCAAAGACATGTGTTTCCCACAAAGGATATTCACTAAGAGCCGGAGAAGCAGTTTGCTAGTAGCAACTTTTGTCCTACTTCATAGAAATTTTAATGCAAGCACTTTGCTCGAATTTGTTGATTATCGTAAAGATCTCAGAGCCGTTCGAACATAATATTTCCAAGACCTTACGTAATAATTGAACACGAGTAAATAGAGGCTTTTGGTAGATTGACTTAATTGCCTGAGTACCAATGAACGTGTTTATCTACACGCTTATTCCCACGCACTTTCTCTCTCTCTGTCTCTGTCTCTGTCTCTCTCTCTCTCTCTCTCACACACACACACACACACGCACACACAAAATAATAAATCCTAGAGAATAATGTTTAAATATTTTTCAACTGTTCCTTTTTCTTTAATAACAAGAAGCGAGAAGTTTGATATGATGGATGAAAGAACACACAGGGATTTTCTTTCAAATTTTTTGGCCACATCACATTTGATGTAATGGAATAACCTGTCACCTCCATGCCATCCACATTATATGCAACGGACTACAGGAGTCGAGCTGGTATCTGTTAAGTACGACTCAGACTTACGCGAGAACTACCGACCTTCCAATAGTAGCAGTCTCTACTGGATTGACTTGCGACGATCGTGCGCATAATTGTTACCTTATTTCTTACTGTTTTTTTGTTTTTTGGATTGTTTCTTTTTTACAATAAACCTTTACTTATTTTATCCACCTTGTTTTTCAAGTATATAGTCCTATTATCACAGAATATAACATTTTCGATTTTGTAGTCAAAATGTTTGGAAACGAAACCCCAAAATGACACCGTGGCATGTTGTGCTGAAACGATTCGAGAACTTTAATATCTTTCTAAATACGTAAATTAATGAGGAAACTTCTGGAAATAAATTTAAAAGAAAAAGTAATAAAAGTCCCAAATGATCAATTCTTGAAACGCAAATTTTGACGCAAACACATATTTAAACTACGTATTTAAATAGAAGTTTTCTGTCAGATACTTCAAGGAGGTTTGAAGTTGACGTGATGGATGACGTTTTTACGCATGCGCGTCAGGGTAGAAGAAATGATAAATCATGTCATTTATGCATTAAAAGTACTTCATTTCCAATTTAGGCCATGTTATTCCACTTTATTCTAATCGGAACACGACACTCGGCAATACTCCGAGTGAAGCCAAAAACTCCATTTATTAAAAGAAAATATTTCTACGAAGGGGTGAAAATCTTCTGGGGAATCTCCTCACAGATGAAAAAGAGGTTTGAAGCAATAGAAACGTGATGCTACAGAAGGATACTGAGAATACCGTAAACCGAAAATTCTAGTAGATTTTATCCAATTGGGTCAACCTGAGAACGTTTCAGGGACTATATTTCATACTAACTTTCACACAATTCAAGGCTCGAGAGATATTCAAGGTAAATGTCTACTGTTCAAATGATTTGGGGGAAAGTTGTAGAGGAAATGAGTGAAAGTAGAGGTAGTATGAAATGAAAAAGAGGAGGTACATTATAACCCTTTCTATGAAGGGGTCAAGAATGTAGTGCACACAGACACAGATACACACCCATAAGCACAGACACACACACACACACAGCAGCAGCACAGACCCACACCCAGTGGAACAGATACAGACATACACCCAACAACACAGACACACACGCAGACACAGATATACATACATGGGCACAGGCACACACACACACACACACACACACACACACACAGATCAGCACAGACACACACCCAATTGAACAGGCACAGATACACATGCAACAGCACACACACACACAGACGAGAATCTTTGAGAATGATAAATATATTCAAGGACGCATTGCCGTATTGAATGATGCCTTCCAAAAGTTAAACAAAATATCAAGAAACAGGAAAATTTCTTTAGAAAAGAAAGAAATATTGGTTTGGTTTGGTTTGGTTTGGTTTATTTTGTTTAACGGCATATCAACCTCAATGGGTTATTTAATGCCGACAACATTTTTAGGATAGATTCGTATGAATATAATATGTATTCTTTGGTTTAAATTGGTTTAGTTTATTTTTATTTACGGCATATCAACCTCAATGGGTTATTTAATGCCGACAACATTTTTAGAATAGATTCGTATGAATAGAATATGTATTCTTTAATTTAGATTAGTTTCGTTTGTTTTCTTTTACTGCATATCAACCTCATTGGGTTATGTAATGCCGACAATATTTTTTAGGATAGATTTGTATGAATAGAATATGTATTCTTTGTTTTAGATTATATTGGTTTATTTTGTTTTACGGCATATCAACTTCAATGGGTTATATAATGCCGACAAAATTTTTTATTGCTGGTAATATTTTAATTTGTTTTCTGATAATATATTTCCTTCAAAATTGCATTACTGGTAATAGTTAACTATTTCCATAGCTGGGACCCTAACAGGTGCTATCAACCCGGGTCAGTGTGGACCTGGGATCACCAGCAATTAAGAGGTGGTCCCACGCTCCTCAAAACCTCCTGATCAGAGGCCATGCTGCTGGACGTAGTTTAACGTCTTATCCAGCACGCGAAGAAATATTGTAATATCGGTCCTCATGTATGGCAATGCAAAACAAACGCCTCACAGATTGAAGAAAACAGAAATGTGATTCTACAGTTGGATGCTGATAATACGATGGATCGATTTTTTTTTCTAATCATTTTCCCCCAAGCAACGCGTGAATGCCACTTGTACGCAGGAGTAAAAGTGAGAGAAAATATTGGTTGTAGGTTGCATTGAAAATTGGCTAAAATGATGAATGGCGATTGACGTTGCATTTAAATTTTTGAAGATCCTAGTTATTAGAGAAGCAAGTAAATGGGAGTTTCACAAGCGGAAGGCGAGAACATGAACTGTAGGAGTAGAAAAGACGGTTAGATTTAGCTATTTTAACAGTAAAAAGTGGGATGCCAATCTAGTACAACGCTTAAATTCATCTAGTAAGGGACAGCAGGTACAAAAGCTCATCAGAGAAAATTGTCATGAAAATATTTGTAGAAAAGACAGAGGGTAGCCACGCGCATTAGGAAGTGACGGAAGTGAAGATGTTAATTCAGATTGCAGATCTTTCTCTAGATTTTGACAAGAACATCGAGATGAATAGCAAGAGATATGGTAACAGTATCCAATGCACGGGCGAATAGTAGATTTGCAAAGGTGAAAGATGGACTCTGTACAGTGACACAACTTTCCTTGCGGTACATGTAGTCATTGATTAGATGTATTCGTTCCCCTTTGAAGTCAGTTGAAAAAGTGAGGCCAAGAAGACGCAGTGTGTTGCTCTCCAAGAGTCAGCCATTATAATGGCGGACAAGAAAGTTTATCTACAGTGGGTAAATGGGAGCAACTTCGTTTTGGAAGCATTAAAAGTTAAAAGCCATTTCCTGCCCCAGTTAATCACTGATTGGAGGCCCTTTTCAAGAGCAGCGCCCGGGTTAACTTTGGCACCTCTGGCGGATTTGCTATTGAGACAAGAATAAATAGTAACGTCATCTACATAAATGCCCCGTTGAGAACTGATGACATGAGGAAGATCATTGATCAGAAACAATGTAAGATCCACAATGGAGCCTTGAGGGACACTCACGTTCATACGAAAAGATCTGGAAGAGAGCCCGTTCATAACGACCTTCATTTCACGGTTTCCTATGCATGAATGGATGAAATGAAACAATCGTCCTGTAATACCATAGTTTTGGAGCTTAAGTAGAAGACCAGCGCGCCAAACCCTGTCAAACACCTTCGAGGTATCTAGAGCCACAGTTCGAGTTTCGACGTTTTTATCAAGAGCTTGAGATGCATATTTAGTGATGGCCGTTAGCACATCAGACGTAGACCGGGCAAAACGGAACTCATATTGTTTGTCAGAGCGTAGGTCGTTAACTTAGTTAAAGTCGATATATCCAATAGCAATTCAACAATTAATTAAAAATGGAAAAGACCTACTTCTGAAAGAACTTTCAAAACAGTCCAAGATTTGAATTCTAGTTATTTTAAAGGATGTACATTCAGATAATTTATTTGAAGAATCGATCTGCAGCCAACAGAACTTTCTGATCATGCGATGTTTAACTGCTATTCTAGTGTATGAAGTGGGTAGAGGAGGTATACTGGGAGACTATCTCTATGAGTTAGCCAAATCAATACCAGCAGGGTAAAAAAGGAAAGAAGAAATGAAGTTCTAGAGAGAATGGCAATAAAAAGGGCCCTTATACATAATATTAGGAAGAAACAATTTCTCGGACAAATAATGAGAGATTGGAGAATCTGATACACATAGGACAGATGTGAAGGCAAAAGAGATAAAAGAACGCAATATATATCCTCCCTTGAGTGAATTGATAGCAAAACAGGGTTAGGGAGTAACGACTAGAAGAATAAATTTATTAAGTGTTACAAAGGAGAGGAAAATGTAGAGAGTCTTAATCGCGAAGGTTTTTAAGGGACACTCAAATCGCAAGTATAATAAATGAGGAATATCCGTAAGAGTTTTTTTTTACGAATTTTCAGAACTGAATGAAGAAAAATACATTTTGTTCACGACGTGAACGACGTCCATCGGAAACAGCAGTACATTTTGGTAAAATGCTTGCATGTGTGCTGGATTATGGTCAATGAAAACAAGACAAACAATGATATGCAATCATCGTCCGATAAGAAAAAACGCTATTGATGTTTTTTTAGTCAAATAAAATCATGACTTCGGACATAACAAACAAATAAGTGACACAAAAACTTATTGAAATTAAAAGAAAAAAAACGTTCTAAAGATTCTACAGTCTACAGAGAAATGTCTTTCCTGCTAAGATTATAATGAATAGTCAATCTGTATATTTTGGTCAAAGTCTCTTCACGAACACTTCTCTCTTCTCTCTCTTTTCTCTCTCTCTCTCTCTCTCTCTCTCTCTCTCACTCTCTCTTCACTTCGCTTAACTTCTCGGAATTTCCCACTCATTCTATACATTTTGGTTGAAGTCTCCCCACTCCTCCCTCACTTTTTCCCAGAATTTTCCCACCAATTCTATACATTTTGGTTGAAGTCTCTTCCCTCTTGCCTCTCTCTTTCTCTCTCTCTCTCTCTGTTCCCAGAAGTTTCCCACCCACTCTATACATTTTGGTTGAAGACTAACCCACCCCTCTCTGTTCCTATAATTTTCCCACCCACTCCATACATTTTGGTTGAAGTCTCTCCCCTCCTATCTCTCTCAATGGCTGTTCCCAGAATTTTACCACCTACTCCATACATTTTGGTTGAAGTCTCTACCCTTCTCTCTCTCACTCTTCTCTCTCTCTCACTTCTCAGAATTTTCACACCCACTCCATAGATTTTGGTCTCTCCCCACCTCTCCTCTCTTTCATTTCTCTCTCTTTTCTCTCTCATTCTCTCTCTTCCCAGAATTTTCCTACCCACTCTATAGATTTTAGTCTAAAGAATATAGCACATGAAGGCATCAATAATTCCAGTTGTATTTAGAGCACTCGGATTGATTGGAAAATGTTCCGATAGACTCATTGGAGGGAGTCCTGGTAGCCTCTGCCTTGAAAAAATATATAAATTTGTACTCACAATTACGAAGACCTTTACCAATGTAAAATATCTCTGATCTTTGGTTGTATTATTTTTTTCATAAATATGCAACAGAAAATATCATAATGCCATTTCTGACCTTAGATCTCTGATTGGGACCCGGAAGGAAACGCATATACAACAGAAATCAAAGAAGATAATAATAATAATAATAATTATAATAATAATAATAATAATAATAATAATAATAATAATAAGAAGAAGAAGAAGAAGAAGAAGAAGAAGAATATTATAGGAGAGTGCTTTTGATACTAGAAAGCGAATTTAATGGAGTCAATAAAATGAAGGCTATCAACACCTTAGCTCTACCTGTAGTAATATACAACTTGAACATTATTAAATGGAAGTTGAATGACATTAAAAGATTGGACGCCAAGATCAGAAAAATGTTTACCCAACGGAGGATGCACTACCCGAAATCAGATGTTGATAGATTGTTTGTACCAAAAAATTAGGAGGCCAACGTCTAATCCAACTTGAACTCTAAAATAGTAAAACACCAAATCCACTCCATCAAGAAAGAAGCTTCACCCTTGAAGAAACAGCTTAATATACGTGAAATCCTACCAACCAAAACGAAGTGTATACCATTTACGCCAAACGAGTAAAACAGAAAGCAAAACAACTTGTCCAAATGAAATTACAAAAAACAAACAAAAATAAACTGAAATTACAAGATATTGCATGGCAAATACCTAAAAAGAAAGAAAGAAGCAGATGTGGACCAACAGAAAACACATCAGTGGCTGAGGAGCACCGGGCTGAAAGCTGAAACAGAAGGCCTAATTATTGCAGCTTAGGATCAAAGCTTCGCAACCAGATCCTATCACTGTCACATAATCAAGGATGAAATTATCCCTAAATGAAGGGTGTGCAGAAAATACGATCGAACTGTCGACAATATCATCTCAGGATGTCCGCAACTAGCAAAAAAGGAATATACCCAGTGGCATAACAAGGTAGCGACATATGTGCATTGGAAGATATGCAAGAAGCACAAAATCGAAACCACTGAGAGATGGTATGACCACCAACCAGACACAGTTACCTAAAATAACGATATAACTACCCACTGGGACATTCCAATTGAAACTGACAAGGAAATAAAAGCCAACAGACCTGATATTATCACAAAAGATAAGAAATTCAGGAAGTGTATGCTTATTGACATAGCAACTTTCATCTGAGAGAAACAGTTCTATGAAAACTATCGAGAAATTGTCCAAATCCAAGGACAAGGAGTTCAAGATTAACAGGATGTCGTGAATAGAGATTAAGACTGCACCAAAAGTAACTGGAGCTCCGGGCCTCGTGAGAAAAGGAATGGAAAATTTTACTAGCAGTGTCCCAGGTAACATCAACATACAAGCTACCCAAAAGATCGCCCTATTAGGAACATCCCATATACTAAGAAAAGTGCTATCAATTAAATGACAATTCTTCTTAGGGCCTCAGAACCATAGTTTGGACCCGGCTCTACAATTTACAAAACAGGAAACATAAAATGCACAAATAATAATAATAATAATAATAATAATAATAATAATAATAACGACCTTGATTCTAGTCCAACCAAGGTTCTTATAGCTTTAAATCTTAATTGCTTGAAGGTGTTAATGTGCCTATATTTTTTCTTGGAGAATTAATATAATTGATGGCAAATATCGCATTTAGTAGCATAGGTTAAGTTTTAAACTTTTATAGAACTTTACAATACACACAGAGAGAACAATCAAAACTAATTGACTAGACATCGTGATCAAAAACTACAAAAACAGAATGTTATTTCTTATTGCTATTGTAGTTCTTTCAGAATTCAATATATCTTTTGAAAATCTTCAAAAACTATCAAACTAGAAGGAGCTTGAAGTGGAAATCCCCAAAATGTGGCACATAAAGATATCAATAATTCTATTTGTAGTTGGAGCCCTCACATTGATTGGAAAATGTTCCGATTGACTCACTGAAGAGATTCCTGGTAACCCATGCTGTAAAGAAATACAAAAAACTGTACTCACAAGTAGAGCTCACATATTACGAAGAGATTTATTTTATGTAAAATATCTATGTTTATAGGGTTATTTAGTTTACACAAATGATCAGTGGAAAATGTTATGAAGTCATTTTTGAAGTTTAGGTCTCTGGTTTAGGACCCAGAAGGAAATGTTTATACAACAGAAATCCAAAGAAATGATAATAATAAATACCAGTCATAGTAGGTGCGCTTGGAATGATAAAAAAGGAACAGAACACATTGATAAAAATCTATGGAAATCCCAGCTTTATAGAAATATAAAAAAAAAATATCATGATATGTACAGTCCACAGACTAAAAAGAATTTTGTCCATGTAACGCTAGTGATATTATGGGAGCTAGAAAAACAAATCATGAAATGTAGTCATAACAAAACTCTTCTACATGCTTAGGTTTTCTCGCAGACTTGGTAGGTCGTGTGACCATAGCATAATTCGAAATATAATAATAATAATAATAATAATAATAATAATAATCCCAAAGCTGATGTTGATCCGAAGGAGGCAGAGGATTAGTTCAACTAGAACTGTCCTACAAAACTACAACAATTGGCCTCCAAAGATACTTGGAATTTACAGAAGACTGGATGATGGTATGCGTCAAGGAACATGAAAGTAGTAAGCGTCTTTACTCCGTAATGAAAGAAGCCAACAAATTCAAAATGGAGTTTCAATTGGGCGTAGAGATGCAACTACAGCACAATACACCGGCTGAAACTGCAAAATACTTAAAAAAGACAGCAAAGACGAATGCAACCGACCAGATACAGAAGCGATGGCAAGATAAACCACTTCATGGCCAATACTCTGCCCGTACCAAATACGCTAATGTAGACAAACCCGTACCCATCAGTGGCTACGCAGTGCAGGGTTGAAAGCGGAAACTGGAGGTTTTATCCTTGCTGCGCTGGACCAATTCTTGCTAACTAGGAATTATCAAGCACATATACTAAAATATTAGCCCAAAATGCAGATTCTGTGATAAATATCCAGAAACGATTGATCATCTTGTATATGGTTGCACGATGTTGGCACCCACTGAATATAAAACCCGACATGACAGAGTGGGCCAATATCTGCACTGGAAAATCTGCAACTTCTACGGGAAGGAAACTGAAAGAAAATGGTATGAACACCACCCAGACCCGGTTACGAAGATAGGACCTGATATTGTTATTAAAGACCACAAACAAAAACGGTGCCTCCTTATTGATATGGTAGTCCCTGCTGACTGCAATGTATCTTTGAAGATATTCAAAAAGCTGTCAAAATACAAGGACCTTGAAATAGAAATCTCGAAAATGTGGCATATGGGAACATCAACAATCCCTGTTGTAGTTGGAGCCCTAGGACTGGTTGGAAAAGATTGCAGTAGACTAATTGAAGGGATTCCTGGAAGTCCATTCTTAACGAAGGGCTTTATCTATGTAATTTTTTTTTTTTTTTTTTTTTTGTCAGTGGAAAGTGTCATGATGCCATTGCTAACCTTAGGGCGGGACCCGGAAAAATGTGTAAACGCCAGAAATCAAAGAAAATAAATAATAATAATAACATGGTGTTTATAACACCACACTTAAGGTCATATATTGAAAAGACTATGTTGCTTGCTTAACTCAAATATATTATGCTAAAGGTGTTCTCTGTCTGGGGTCGCCTGACCTGATGAAGGACATCCATAATGTAAGATCTACGGTGGAAAACGCCCGACAGAAATCAACAACAACAATAATAATAATTATAGGAACAACAATAATATTAACAACAACAATATTAAAAATAATTAGCAATAATAACAAGTCCGTGTTCTTATGGGCGACGAATTATTTTCCTCCCTCATCCTGACTGCTCTATCGCTACTTCCATGGAAAGTGCTCGGACGAATTTTATTTCCGCCAGGTTTAACCTTCATGACTAGGACAAGTCATGCTATTCACATTGTAGCACACCACCCACATCCCTCCGTATTCCATCAGAGAGAAGTAAGTTCCACTCGAACATCTCCTCCCAGCGTTCGAACCGACCCCGAAGAGGATGTTTCCTCGATAACTACAATCTTGACCTGTTCAAGACTAGAGTAACCGTTATATTTCCCTTCTATCCATATAAGCTACGGCTTCTATGTGTATAGGTTACCTCTTAACGTAAATCCTCTACCTCGAGTGGTCTCCTGACCTTATACAGATTCCTCGGTATGACGATAAACTACATCTAGCAGCAAAGACTCTGATCGGGAGATTGGAGGTTTTGATGAGCGTGGAAGCCCCTGTTAGGGTCCCAGCCATGGGCAAATAGTAAACACCCGAACAAAAACAAAAGACAATGAATGTATAAAAATACATTTTTATGGTAAAATTTCCAAATATACATAAGCATCATCATGGTGTGGCTTCGCAAAACGAAGATCACGAGGGAATCTGTACACGTCTTTTTCAGGCACATTTGTGACTGATCAAACCAATATGGGACAGGCATACACTGTCTCAGTAGTCGCAGCTAAAAGTACGGCCTGGGCTCGATGGCAATACATTACAGTACTTCCTCCTCTGCCACTTGTCCCTGAGAGCGGCCCTGCATGGTTTGTGGTCAAACGCAAGACGTCACGGTTCTTAGCTAGGGTTGACCATTGGCAATGGTTGATGTCACAGGCAACAAAAGACTTTTTTCAGGCAATCATTTAATCGCTTCTTTGGTGCCCCTCTGCCACGATAGCCAGTGGAGAGCTCACCGTACAATAACATTTTAAAGCAGGCAATAATTCTCCATCTTGGAAACATGCCCAGCCCAGCATAACTGGCACTTCAGTAGCAGGACCTCAATGGTAATTCTACCAGCAATACATATTATTAGTAGAATTAACAAAGATGTATTTTATAGCAAAATGACGGACAATACATTTTACCTGTTGTTGAAACCATAAAATTGCGTTCGAAATATTTAGATTTCGACATTAAATACCCCACAGAGATGTTGATATGCCACCAAACAAAATCAACAACTAAGACTTATATAGGGTGATCCTTACTGTAAGAAAAAGAAAACAACAAAAATCAGAATAGCAACATCAATAAAAACAATAATAATAATAAAGAAACATTAATAATTGCAGCAACAGTAATAATACCGCCACCCCGACAACCACCACCACCACCAACAACAACAACAACAATAATAATAATAATAATAGCAATGACAATAATAACAATAATTGAATTAATACTTTATTATCACACGTATTGATTGGTTTCGATTTTTTCGATTTTTCATTGTTTTCAATAATTTTCTTTCATCGAATTTTTATTGATAGAAATTATTCGTTTGGCTATTTTTTTTACTTTCAAATTCTGCTCTTTCCGGATTTAAGATTTGTACGTATTTTTCGGTTCTTCTTTGATATTTTTTAGGGGGTGGGGGTTTGCATTCGAATATTTTGCATCGTCCAAATGTGGACAAATCTAGGCAAGAAAAAAAAAAAAGGAAAAACAGATCCACCTCGTCGAATGCACATTAATGAAAAAAGAATACAAGAATTTAGAGCAAAATTTGGAAATTGATGATGAAAACTCACAAGTCAACGCATACCTCAAGATCAAAACCGTCCGTCGTGAGCAAAAGTAATTTTAACGAATTTCTACGCAGAATTGTGAACATCACTCGTCATGAAATGGCAACCGTCTAAAGGCCACAGTTTTCAACCAGGAAAAATGTCGACTGGTTTCTTTTCTATTAAGGTAGGGTATGTTTAATTCAAAATGATGATCTAGTTTGTTTTTTGTTTTGTTTTTTTCAAAGAGAAAATCGGAACAAAAGAAAAGGTTTAAAAGGAACCAAACTAAGAAAATGAACAAATTTCTGGAGAAAATAAAAGTGTGAAAGAAATAATAAATAAATTAAAATCATTCCAGGAGAACAAAAATTGGAAAAAAAGATAATAAATAAAGTTAAAATTAAAATTTAATAGCCTCACCTCCCCACTTCATTGAGTTCAATGAAATTAAGAGGAAAACTAATCAAAATTAAATTGGTAATTCTCTGTTATAAGATGTTCATTGAAAAGACATTTATTGTTTAGGGAGGTCAAAAGGAAAGAGCAAGGGAGAGGGAAGAGGAGAAGAAGAATGTAGAGGAAGAAATATAAAAAGCAGGAGGGGGAAAATAATAAAAGCGAAAGTTTAGAGAGAGGTGGAGGAGGAGAAAAAGGAAAATTGTGGAAATAGGACACACATTATTATTAATTATTAGAAAAAAAGGAAGAAGAAAAACGGAAAAGAAAGAAGAAAAAAAAGAGGTAAGGGAAGAAAAAACGAAAAGAAAAAAGAAGAAAAAGGAGAGGAAAAAGATTTTTTTTGAAGAAGAAAAATAAGTGGAAGTGGGAAAATTGGGGTAGAAGAAGAAAAAAAGAAGAAAAACGAAGGAAATGAGTAGAAAAACAGGAAAACAATGGAAATCTTTGACGAAAAGGAAGTGAAAATTAGGGAGTAGAAGAGGAAAAAGAAAAAGAAAGAATGGAGACAAAGAAAAAGGAATATAATTGGAGAAGTGTAACTGTAAAAATGATATCAGAAAACTAAGAAGAGAATGCGACATTGGAAAGAAAATGTCAGAAGAAAATAAAGAAGAAACAGACGTTAATTGCGAGTCTTATCAAATATTGAATGGTTTCCTAAGGAAGATAACTAGAGCAACACCAGTGACAAAGCGAATGAAATCCTAATTCATTGAAAGAAGTTCATATCCAAAATGTCGCTGCTTATAAAGACTCCTTATCTAAATGACTGAAAATACAAACGGAGACAACACGTTTCAATCTTAAAACTGTTTATTTGATCTATGTATTATTTCTCTTTGCATGGGAATTTCTTTGATGTTATAATACCTTTGATTAGCTATGTTTTATTTTAAATCACTTTCCACAAAGCAAAGCGATAATGCCACTAAAACACAAGGAACCACTCGGAGTGAAAGAGATGAAAAGACTTTAGAAGGAACTGGACAAAACAAATCTCAGCAGGTACCAAGTTCTAAACCTTTACTCAATATCCGTCTATATCTCTGAGATGAGGTCTCATGATTACTTGCATTATGTACATTATTAAAACTGTTATCCTCATCTTCATCTGCGGCCTTTATGCGTAATTCTCTTTAAATACGTGCCTATATCTCTGAGATGAGGTATTATGATTACGTTTACTATTTACATTATTAAGGCTGTTATCCTCAACTTCATTGGCATATTCACACCTTTTCGGCCGTTGTACGCTCCGGCCTTTATGTCTATGTCTCTCTATATATCTGTCTATATATTTGAGATGGAGTATTATGATTAGGTTTACTATTTACATGAATAAGATTGTTATCCTCACCTTCATTGTCATATTCACAACGTTTCGGTCTGGAATTTCCATTCGAACCCTTTATATCGTCCGCCGGGGTAGATTGTTCTCGTTCCACTTTCCATGCCTTTTCCGGATGTATCAGCCATTTCCCTTTACCTCAACAGTGGTAAACCAATCTGATATATATATATATATATATATATATATATATATATATATATATATATATTACTCTGAGTGCGATGGGTAAAATGTCGCCATTTTATTTTTTTTTTAATTTCGCGGGTTGTTATTATTTTGTCGATTGAACAGTAGAGAAACGGCATGCTGTACTTCTTGGCATTCACAAAAGAAGCTCTAATGCGAACATTTAAGAGATTTTAGGTGTCAACCTAAAGACAGTGCAGGAGATTCGGAAAGAGTTGGATGAGTCTGATGCTGATTACGAATGTTTGAAGTGATCCCTAGTGATGGCGACATTTTGCCTCCATTCATCTTCCCACCGATCCTCAGACTCAATATGGAGGCTTACATCAAGTGCCTTGAAGAGGCAGTACTGCCTTGTGTCAAGAAGGTGGCCGCTGGAAGATTCTGTCTGGCAACAGGTCTCTGCCACACAAGAAGAGGAACACAGTCATTGCTGTCAGACAATTTCTGCGACCACATCACCCCTTACATGTGATCACATAACTCCCCAGACTGCAACGCCTCTTGATTATTATATGTGGGAGGGGCAGTTGAGCGACAGTCTGACAAAACACCTTGTAACACCAAAGATGAACATGATTTGATTATAGCAGTGAAGTCAAGTACAAAACCCGACCGCATTTTTGGGATGTAAAACAGAATCTAGAGAGCTAGTGCACATTGCGTAGCACCAGATAACCTAAAACGACCCTGCTCAAGTTTTGAATTCAGAGTTGTCATTCTACGAGAACAGACAAAGACTGTCCTGTCATTTAATCCATAGCTGGGGGCGAAGAGGGTGCATGCATTCATACATATCCCCAGGGTATTAAAGCGTAAGTGAATGTAATGAACTCGATTGAAATTCGAACTCGGCTCTCCGATACATTAATCCAAGCTTCTATGCATTACTCCGCCGTTCCTGCCTACTTGCGTGTTCCTTCCTTCCTTCCTTCCTCCCTCCCTTCCTTCCTTCCTTTCTTCCTCCCTCTTCCCTTTCCTTCCTTCCTTCATTCTTTCCTACCTTCCTTCCTTATTTCCTCCCTCCCTCCCTTCCTTCTTTCCTCCCTCCCTCCCTTCCTTCCTTCCTTCCTTCCTCCTTCTCTCTCTCCCTTCCTTCCTTCCTTCCTTTTCTTCCTTCCTCTTCCCTTTCCTTCCTTCCTTCATTCCTTCCTTCCTCCCTTCCTTCCTCCCTCTTTCCCTCCCTCCCTTCATTCCTCCCTCTCTCTCTCCCTTCCTTCCTTCCTTCCTTCCTTCCTTTTCTTCCTTCCTCTTCCCTTTCCTTCCTTCCTTCATTCCTTCCTTCCTCCCTTCCTTCCTTCCTTCCTCCCTCCCTTCCTTCCTCCCTCCCTTCCTTCCTCCCTCTCTCCCTTCCTTCCTTCCTTCCTTCCTTCCTTCTTTCCTTCCTTCCTTTTCTTCCTGCCCGTTTCTTTTTACTTTTTAGTCATTTCTTTTCTTCATTTTTCTTTCTGTCCTCCTCCTTATCTTGTTTTTTTCTTCTTTCCTTTCTTTTCTCCCACTCTCCCTTTCTCATTGTCTTTCTTTTATTTCTTCTTTCCTTCTTCCTTCTTTCTGTCTTTCTTACTCTCTACTTCTTAGTCCTTCCTCCCTCCCTCCTTAACTTCCTTCCTTCCTTCCGACCTTCATTCCTTCCTTGTCTTTTTGCTATCTTGTTTCTGTTTTTCTTGATTTCTTTCTTACCTTCTTTCTTTCTTGCTTTCCTTTTTCTTTCTTTCTTGCCTTCTTTCTCTCTCTTTGCCTTCATTCTTTCTTTCCTTCCTTCTTTCTTGCTTTCTTTCTTTCTTAAGAGAGAGAGAGTGACAGAGAGAGACATACATATGTTATTATTATAGCAAATAAACATTTCAGTGTATTAGTTTAATTAATCATGTCATTACTAGTAAAGGTTATATAAACATAACGGATCTATAATATTTCCAAACATATTAATATCGGATGCAACTAAATTTATGGCTGCTACAAATCTAAACATAATATGAAAAAAAATCATCTTTTTATTTTCTTCCAATTTGGAACCAAATTTTAATTTCTTCTACATTAATATTTTTGATAGAGAGACAAGATACTCACCCGTAGGAAAAAAAAACCCAACAACACTAGAATATTAAGAATTCTGTTATGGATTGAATGGAGATTGCTTGGCGACAGTAAACCAAATTCCATATTCTGATTAGTTTAGGATCCATGTCTTTTCTCCACATGCCTGAAAATACTGAGATTTGTGTTATATCAAATTTTGGGTAAAGCAACTGAACAAAAATTAGAATTTTTCTATTATCCCCCCGAGAGAGGATCTTGTTCTTGGTGGGGATAAAATGGCGCCCATCAAACGAAGTTGCGATAACAGGTTACGAGGTGACAATATCTCACAGTAAACCTATGATAAAGAATATAAGATGATTTCTTTTTTACGCCATTAAAATTTTATTGTTTTTATTTGTTGTTTTTTTTTTTTTGCAATGATGTTCACACTGTACACGGCTCAAGAGCCACTCGAAGCAGAGGGTTACAGAGTAAGAGACACAGTTTTTGCGGATATGTAGGAAAGGGAACGGCTAACCGTGGACTTGAACAGGGATTAAGATTATAGTGACCAGGGAAGCATCCTCTTGGGAGTTGGTTCCACAGAGTGGTTAATAGGAAGAAGCTTCTTGAGTAATGCTTGCATTTCACCAATGGAATACGAACGGAATGAGGGTGGTCTGTTACAATGGGCGTGGAATGGCGGGTCTTAGCCGTCAACGGTAGAACTTATGGAATTGAGTTCTTCGGAATACTCTCCATGGAAATAGCGATATAGCAGCAAGAGACTAGCGACGTTTTGTCTGTGAGAAAGGGCTTGTAGGGTGGAAAATAATTCATCACCCATAAGAATGCGGAGAAGATTTGAACTCTATCTAATGGAAAGCAAAGACTATGTAATTACCCCATATATAGCAATAGTGCTCCATTTTCGGTTTTATCTGGCTCTTGTATAGAGAGAGGTTGGCATGAGGGGGGGAGTCGGGTACTTGCTGGAGCGGTACAAGGAACCGTCTATTATTCCAGCATCTTTAGCTATGGACTGCATGTACGAGTTCCACTTGAGTTTTGGGTTGGGCTTAAGACCCAATAAGCGCTCCAGTCATGAGGCTTACCTTAGGGAAGATCTGTTCATCGCTAGAGAGCCACTCAAGGTAGAGGATTATTTAATGAGCTAGTTTTATAGACGCCAGTATTGTAGATGAGGATATGTAGGGTAAATAGCAGATAGACCTAGAGGCTAAGGTTGTTGTGATCAGGGATGCATCCACTTAGAAATCTGTTCAACGAAATAAATGTTCTGGAAAGATTGTCTGAGGGGACTTCTTCCTTACCAATGGAATACGAAAGAGGAGTGAACCCCATGGAATTGGTATGGGGGTTAAAAACTGTAAAAGTCTCATTTGGTGGAATAAAAAAATGTGGCTCGTCAGCACATTTGCGATGGAAAGATGCAAGAGGCTATCAAGTAATCATTCGTCAGTAGCAAAAGTGTTGTAGGGGGAAAATAATTCATCACCCACAAGGCCGAAGAAATGCTTTCGAACTCTGTCAAGATTAGAATGTGAGTATTGGAAAGGTCCAGCCAAGATATGACAGCACTACCCCATTTAAAAAAGATATACCAAGCCAGGGGGAAACAGTATAAGAGGCCAAGCATTTTTTTTAATTATCTTTCATCCCAAGGAAGATAATAAAGCCACTATGACGCAAGGGATTATTGAGTGTTAGCGAATATGAGAAAAATCTACTATTAAGAAGAGAAAACAGTAAAAGAACAAGAGTTAGGAAGACAGTAGATATCAATTGACATTGCACTTAAATTTTTGAAAATCAAAGTTGATTAAGAAGACAGAAGCCGGAAGAGAGTTCGACAAGCGAGAATTGCGAGAAAAGAAACTGCTAGTATCAGACTTACGGTTACATTAAGTCGATTCATTTGTCAATAGATGAGACCTTGCCGCCAATCTAGTACTGCTCTTAAATTCATATATTCTAGGTACCATAGAGTTAAGTTCCTCAGAAAGGTTAACATAAAATTATTTATGGAAAAGACAAAGGGAAGCTCTTTTACGGCGGTTGGAAAGAAACTGAACCCGTGATGCCAGGTCAGGACCAATAACATTGCATATTCTCCTTTGGATTTCATCAAAAATCTCTAAATATATAACAGAAGCACAAGATGTGGCAAGAATATTTAAAGCAAAGACGAATATGTAAGATTCTGTCAAGAAAAATTGTCATAAGGGACCAACTTTCTTAGCTGCAGACTTAGGATGTGGGGCTCGGAGAATTTTTGTTCCTAGCTCGTGTTTACGTGCTCGGGCTCCCCACATTATACCGACCCTGTGTCACAACGCGACTTCATGGTGGGGGGGGGGGAGAGTAAATACCAAATTAGTAGTTTGTAACACGTTTGTTTATCACATCTCAGTTGCGTCTCTGGCTTTCGGCAGGAGTGCGCTCAGGGCCGGTTCCGTCAAAGGCCAAGAAATAACAAATTACTATAAATTAAATTTAAATTTAATCTCAGAATGCGTGGAAGGATTGAGTTCCAATTTCCCATTTCTTCATATAGATTCCATAATATACTCTTTACTTAATTAGTTATAATGTTTCTTTAACTCTTCAAATGTTGAATGTATAATTCTAATTTCTATTTTCCCATCTTATAGGACAGATTCGTATAAATAGAGTATGCATTCTTTGGTTTAGATTGGTTTGGTTTATTTGCTTTACGGCATATCAACCTCAATGGGTTATTTAATGCCGACAACATTTTTAGGATAGATTCGTATGAATAGAATATGTATTCTTTGGTTTAGATTGGTTTGGTTTATTTTGTTTTACGGCATATCAACCTCAATGGGTTATTTAATTCTGACAACATTTTTAGGATAGATTCATATGAATAGAATATGTATTCTTTAGTTTAGATTGGTTTGGTTTATTTTGTTTTACGGCATATCAACCACAATGGGTTATTTAATGCCGACAACATTTTTAGGATAGATTCGTATGAATAGAATATGTATTCTTTGGTTTAGATTGGTTTGGTTTACATGCTTTACGGCATATCAACATCAATGGGTTATTTAATGCTGACAATATTTTTAGGATAAATTCGTATGAATAGAATAGGTATTCTTTGGTTTAGATTGCTTTGGTTTATTTTGTTTTACGGCATATCAACCTCAATGGGTTATTTAATGCCGACAACATTTTTAGGATAGATTCGTATGAATAGAATATGTATTCTTTGGTTTAGATTGGTTTGGTTTATTTTGTTTTACGGCATATCAACCTCAATTGGTTATTTAATGGCGACAACATTTTTAGGATAGATTCGTATGAATAGAATATGTATTCTTTGGTTTAGATTGGTTTGGTTTATTTTGTTTTACGGCATATCAACCGCAATGGGTTATTGAATGCCGACATTTTTTATTTCTGGTAATATTTTGTTTTGTCAAAAATCTGTTTCTGGTAATATTTTTCCTTCAAAATTGTATTGCTGCTAATAATTTTTTTGAAAAAGTATTGTTGGTAATAATTAACTATTTGCCCATAGCTGGGTTCCTAACAGGTGCTACCACCCTGGGTCACGGTGGATCTAGGAACACCAGCAATTAAGAGGTGGTTCCACGGTCCTCAAAACCTCCTGATCAGAGGCCTTGCTGCTGGATATAGTTTATCGTCTTACCCAGGACGCGGATATAGTTTAACGTCTTACCCAGGACGAGGTTAGGTTAGTCTGAAGTGTATATTAAGTTTACAACGTAGAATCAGTATAGAACTCACTGTTAATAGCGAGTGAATTTATACTGCTCTTCTGTTACCATAGTTACCTTCTACATAGTTACTGTTTTGACAACTTATAGATAGCCCTTTACTGGAAGCCCACACAATAAATGAATTACCTCATTATCCGTTTGGTAGTTTCATCATCCTAATCTATCTATCGATGTGACATGTTTCAACATTTGTTTTACATTTTCTCTATATTTACTGATTTTATTATCACATCATTATTTAAATATTTGTTTTATATAGCCATATTTCGTTTGTATCTCCCCGTGTAGGGTTCCTTTCACCCCGTGCCTATTTGTCCATGCAAAATTCTAACACCCCTTTCCTCGAAAGCAACACAACATTGGACTGTATTCTCGTAGCAAACTTTATACATTTTCATATTTTCGTCTGCGGTCTCTCTCACACAGACGGGCTATCGTCTCCCTCTGTCTTTTTTACAAATACTTTCACTGTAACTGCTCCAATGAGCTGCTTTCGCTGGTTCCCAGACTTCATGAATTTAAGCGTTCAACTAGGCTGGCATCTAGCTCTCCCTCTTTCACTGCCGAAAACGTTAAATTGTGCCATCTCTTCTACTCCAGTAGCTTCATGTCTCGCACTTCCTGCTTGTGGAACTCCCTCCCTTTTTCATGTTTCCCTGGTAGCTATAATCTCCAACTATTCAAATGTAATGTCAATCGACGTCTCCAGAAGCTTTGATCTATCCCCTATCCTTCTCTTCATCCTTTCCTCTATCACTCCTATTTGCTCTCGCTCCAACCCTCTGTAACCCCTTACGTGCTAGTGGCTTTCCGCCTTGGTTGGGATGAAACACTTACAAAAAAAAAAATAAGTAAATAACGAAGTATTTACTACCTTCCTTTGCATATTTAAACAAAATATCTTAGTTTTATGTTGAAGCCTCCGGCTGCTTTTGTCATATTTCTCGATAATACTTCTTTCTATTTTTAAACTAATTTCTCTTATATATATATATATATATATATATATATATATATATATATATATATATATATATATATATATATATATATATGTATGTATTTCTTTTCTAGTTTTATCCTTTTAGTTATCAATAAACTTGTCGATGTATGGAACTTCGTCTTCAGAGTTTTAATTACCATAAGGGTTTTATGTAAATGTCTTCGAGATTAGGCATTCTTATGACACACACCCGTACGGTTGTCGGGCAGAACAACTGATATTTATTGCTTTACAGCAAACATTTATTCTTATTGTTTAAGTGTACATAGTGAGAATTGAACTTGCTTCTATTGGTTTCTCAAAACCATCTTGTCAGTGATTAGACTCAAAGACAGCACCCCCCAAAAAAAACAACTAAAAACTGATAGGCAAGCAAGAGCCAAGACGAGGAATTTATCTCGAAATTGTACTCCATGTTTCTTTTCATCCCCGGATAATACATTGTAAATTTTATCCGTCATTGAATTTCAAATCCAAAAAGTGACACTGAATTATGACAGCTTTGATGAAAAACATTTTAAGTAAATTTAAAGATATGTTTTCTTTGAGAAAGTTTTTATTAGCGATAAAGTTTCGTATAGCATTCTACACTTCAGCAATTGTTTTACCCATGACGCATAATTCATAATTGTGCACCAATTTATCTATACTTATCTGTTCTGAAAGACGTTTTCTCATAAACACTGCAAAACTGTTGTCAGCAAAAAGCAGACAAATTGGCAAGTTTTTCATGTCAGTGCAAAGAATAATTCCTGAACAAGCACTAATAGCAAAACCGACATGAAGGTTTAAAATGCAACACGAAAATGTTAACTCGCGTCTGATTCTTGCGAACAGCGGGATGTAACTCGGTCTAACTGCAGGAAGAAAAAAATGTCATTGTAATTGTGGTAATGCACTCGAGAATTTGTCAGAATGCGTAAGAAAAATAAGAAATAAGATAAATAAAACTAAGAGTACTCAGAAGACATGTTGGCTGACTCGCCGAGATTTCACACGAGACTTGTTAGAAGATAGCGTCGGCAAACAAGAGAGTTCGTATATAAATGAGATAATGTAGTTACGTTTCTGCAGCTCCAATTTGCTTTTTAAACAAACCTGAAATAGGAAAAACGTTCAGTGTGGAAATGAAAAGAAAAAAAATGAATGAAAGAAAGAAAGAAATCGAAAAACCGAATACGTAATAAAATCAAAATATTCTTTTTCGACATCATAAAAGAAAAAAAAAACGGATATGCATATACATATGAGAAAGGGTATATATATATATATATATATATATATATATATATATATATATATATATATATATATATATATATATATATATATATATATGTATAGTTGTGTGTCTGTGTGTCTGTGTGTCTGTCTGTGTATTGTTGTCTGTGTAATATGAATAACTAGATATTTTTATTCTTACACAAACATGCACACACACACAAATAAAAATAAGAAAAAAATTTGAGAACACATTATATCTGTCTTTCCGTCTCTATATCTATCTATCTATCTATCTTACTCTGTTCATTAACTATCTATCTATCTCTGTCTGTTCGTATCTATCTATATCAGTCTGTTTCTTTCTTTCTATCTATCTATCTATCTTACTCTGTTCATTAACTATCTATCTATCTCTGTCTGTTCGTATCTATCTATATCAGTTTGTTTCTTTCTTTCTGTCTATCTATCTATCTATCTATCTATCTATGTCAGTTTGTTCATTATCTATCTATCTATCTTACTCTGTTAATTTACTGCTATATTTATCTCTGTTCGTATCTATCTATATCTATCTATCTATCTTGCTCTGTTCATTGACTATCTCTCTCTCTCTCCCTCTCTGTTTGTATGTATCTATCTATGTCAGTTTGTTCATTATCTATCTATCTATTTATCTATCTTACTCTGTTCATTAACTATCTATATATCTCTATCTGTTTGTATCTATCTATCTATCTATCTATCTATCTATCTATCTATCTATCTATCTATCTATCGATTTAAAAATATAAATGTAGACGCTGAGATCAAGTTTCATTAAAAACAACTGACAACGTACTGCGGTTAAATTAAATAAAATTAAATCCTCAGTAACTGTCAGTCTTTTTTAATGAAACTTGTATAAATAATGACGTAATAATGTCGTTTTTGACGTTAAAAAATACGTCAAAAAACGACATTATTACGTCATTATTTTTGCACCAACCTAATATAAAAAAGGGATTGCTGCCTAAATACACAATTATATATATATATATATATATATATATATATATATATATATATATATATATATATATATATATATATATGATATTTAAAAAAAGAATCCTATTTTATTCATGAAAAAGAAGATACAAAAGTATGAGGACGATTAAAACTTTAGTTACTTTTCGGCCGACACATTTTCAGAAAATGTCCGTAAGTAGAACTAAATTGTTGAAAAAGATAAATTATACCAAAACTAGAGGAAGAATCAAAAAATATTTTTCCTCGTTAGGAGTTGAATTGACGACCGATTCCTCGAACAAGGTCAACTTGAGTTTTAATTCTCTCTGCATACAAAGGGGTGGGGGGGACGTTGTTGATTAATAACAACCGACTCCAAGATGCCAAGGTGGAATCTGTTCCGTGCCTGTGCCAGACAAAGAACAACTCCAGAAAATAGTCCGTGCTGCAAGCAGCAGAATTCAAAAAAAGCTCACCGATTGCAGAGTCATGAGCCTGTGAAAACCCGGATGCTACAGGATCATGTCTACGTACTTGTCCCAGAACATGCTTGGCGATCCTAAAAAAGATACTATTGAACCTAAAATTGTGAAGTTCAATAGAGTTAAGGTATATGTTTTTCCTAAATGTCCAGTATATATAAGACTACCGTGGATTGGTCATTTTGAGGGGTTCTCTCCTTTTTTACACAAATGGACTCACCGAGTATAAACATATACTACGGCTACGTGAAGTCGAGAGCAAGATCAAAGAGTTGAATCCAGAGTGACAGAGTAAAAGGTTGTAGGTAACCGGAAGAGTGAGGGTGAGGTAACAGCGTTGTAGGAGTCACAGTGAGCGAGGACGTAGACTCAGTAAGAAGTCAGACAGCAATACTTCAATACCAAAGACTGTATAGATATTTTGCTACTAACCCGTATTCCTGGAACTACTAACTTGCTTTACCAGTTTGTATTATTACGTTAATACATTATTTTCATATATATTTATTCCTAGCGTTTGTTATTAGGTTGGTGCAAAAATAATGACGTAATAATGACGTTTTTTGACGTTAAAAAATACGTCGAAAAACGACATTATTACGTCATTATTTTTGCACCAACCTAATATTTATTGGTACCGGATTTCAACCCGGAATCCACAACAGGTCATGGTAGTCAAATATACGCCGAAAATTATCCTCTTCCATCAAAGGGTATGGGTGTTTTAATGTCGTATTGGTCTTGAATATTTTTTCTACCAGAAGGGTTTTTCCTGTCTGCCCATCAGCAGAGTTTATCAGTAGAAATATCGATGAGAGATCGACTATGTGTGCAAGACTATCCTGCAGTTAGAGGTTACGATCTCCAAGCTTCTAGATATAAGCCTGTAGCACCCCGGAGTGTTCACAATAATAATAATCCGTTTATATATATATATATATATATATATATATATATATATATATATATATATATATATAAACGGAATATTATATATATGGTGTATTTAGGCAGAAGGAATTTTTTCTAACAAGTTTTATTGGATAATAATATTGAATAATGTTGACAATGTCTATCTAATTTTTAATTTAAATAAAATGTTCAACAAATATCTTTAAGTATTATCCAATAAAATTGGTTTCAATATATATATATATATATATATATA
>OZ010609.1:5988642-6011142 GCA_963932145.1 Acanthosepion lycidas | reverse complement strand
AGGGCAAATTCTATTACGAGATATATTCCTTAGTTCCACTAGACTTGACTTTCACAGTCAAAACCAGATTTATCATGTACACTGGAACTAATCTAACCAAACACTTATCATATTCCATTAATAAGGAGGAAGTTCCATTCGGACATGCCATTCTACAGAAGAACCACTGCTTCGTGGACAAAAACTTCCGAACGGAGTATTCCTGGATTATAACAATCTTAATCTCTTCAAATCTAGCAATAACCGTTATCTTTTCTACAAATCCTAATGAACAGCAATTCTTTACACCTCTTACTCTCATACAACAATCTAATTCTGTAAAACTCTACCTTGAGTGGCTCTTCAACTCTAGTGTTATCTGTTATCTTTCCTACTGATCCGCATAAACTGCATTTCTTACCTCTTCCTCTTACAACAACCTCTTTCGCTAACCCTCTACCTTGAGTGGTTTTTGACCTTTTCAAGTCTACGGTTAACCGTTAGGTATCCTACTGATTTTATTCAATTAAACTTATTAATGCTTCTTTTTACGTACAACAACCTCCATCAGTAACCATCTAACTTGAGTGGCTCTTAGGCCTTGTAGTGATTTTTTTTTTAAATTGTGCTTCTTCTTCTTCCATTACTTTTATAATGGTAAAAAATTTTGCAACACGTTGGCATCTTCTTCCTTATCTACTGTGTCTCCGCAGGAATTAGGCGATCGAGCCTCTCGACAACTTCCTCGTCCTGGGGATGACAATTATCTACATTCGGCTGCAAGACCTCTGATCAAGAGGTGTTGAGGAGCGTAGAATCACTTCTCAATTGCTCTGACCAGTAGCTATAGCATTTATTAGGATCCCAACTATTGGCAAATAATTAACCTCTAAAGTGGGATTAAAACTCTATGAATGTGTAAGAATCGGTTTTGATCGAAAAATTAAGAGGAATATATTTTTGCAAAAAATATTATTTCCAAGAATACATTTCTGACAAAAACAATTACCAACAATACATTTAAAAAAAAAATACCTCATTACATCTTTTGAAAAATTATTTCCAGCAATACAATTTTGGAAAAAAATATTACCGGCAATACATTTGACTGTCGACAAAAACCATCTTTATAAAAATACGTCAATGAAACCTGTTCTAAAAACTGATTTCTTAGAAAGAATATATATTCTATTCATACAAATATATTGGAAAAATCTTTATAACCCATTGAAGTGTTGATATGTCGTAAAAAAAAAAACACAAACCAAACTGGGAGAATGGAAGTCAGCTCCCAGATAATCACGTCAGGAAGCCATGGTACTGGCCCTTGTACGCATTGGCCAAACATGAATAACCCACTTTTCACAGCCAGTACATTTTTCAGCGCATAAAGTAAGTAATGTTTCTTTTAAAATATATTAAATAAACTTTTAAATTTCTAATTTTGTAAAATTAATTTTTTAAAAAGTGCAATTGTTTTTTGAAATTAAAACGGAAAAATTATCTTGTGTTTACAAAATTGAAAAAAAATATGGCTGACGATCGATTTTTTTCGGACTAAAAAAACATGATTTTAAACAACAATTATGGACGTGCTCGAAATTATTAAAAACATTGAAAAAAATAATCAAAAAATACTTTGATCTTTTCTTTTTATAATAACATAAACATTTAGAGAAATAAAAATTATTTTTGTCAAGTTTAAGTCCGTTTTTATCATGGGGGTGCTCATTTTCCAGCGATCTCATACCAGTACCTATACAAAAATATATCAATGAAACCGGATCTAAAAACTGTTTCCTTACAAATAATATATGTTCTATTCATATGAAACTATTGTAAATCGTGTTGGCATTAAATAACCCATTGCGGTGTTGATATGCCATAAAGAAAACAAAACAAACCATTCACAATTTTCTGTCTATTAAATTTTGTCTTTCTATTAATTCTCTTAAGCCCTGTCCCTCCATTCATTTACTCAAGCTGATTCTTTTTCTTCTTTTTCTTCTACATGCTGTATCTCTTGAGAACGTTTGCAATCATGGCTCTCCACAATTTCCTGTCTTTTCTTGATCTTAATAAATTTTGTCTTTCCTCATAACTCTCCTAAACATTGTTCCGTCATTCATTTTCTCAAGCACTTCTTTTAGATGTTGTGTCCTCTCAGGATGTGACCGATCATGGTTCTCCACAATTTCCTCTCCTTTTAGCTCTAAATAAATTTTGTCTTTTTGTTATCTCTCCTAAACCTTGTTTTGTCATCCATTTACTCAAGCTCATGCTTCTCCTTCTATGTGACGTGTCTCTTCAGGATGTTGGCGATCATGGCTCTCCCCAATTTCCTGCCCTGTGTAGCTCGTAACAGGTTTAGTTTTTTTCTTATCTCTCCAAAACCTTTTTCTGCCATCCATTTACTCAAGTTCATTCTTCTTTTTCTATGTGACGTGTCTCTTTAGGATGCTGGCGATCATGGCTCTCCACAATTTCCTGCCCTTTCTAGCTCTTAACAAATTTTGTTTTTTTTCTTATCTCTCCAAAACCTTTTTCTGCCATCCATTTACTCAAGTTCATTCTTCTTTTTCTATGTGACGTGTCTCTTCAGGATATTGGCGATCATGGCTCTCCACAATTTCCTGCCCTTTCTAGCTCTTAACAATTTTTTTTTCTTATCTCTCCTAAACCTTTTTCTGCCATCCATTTACTCAAGTTCATTCTTTTTTCTATGTGACGTGTCTCTTCAGGATGTTGGCGATCATGGTTCTCCACAATGCCGTGTCCTTTGTAGCTTCTAATAAATTTTGTCTTTTTCTTTAGCCGTAAAATAAAACAAACAAACCAATCCATTCTTTCATTTACACGTTCTTTTTTGTTATATATTTCTCACCCCCCATCTTTCTTTTGATCTCATACAACTGCCCTGTCTGTTTATGTAACTGTATCTGTAACACGCTTCATATCACTAAGTCATACATACGCGCATGCATTCACTTATTGGGTATTAATTTAATCCCGTCTCTAAGCAAACTCCAGGGCGTTAATTGGTGGTCACGTCGGTAATTAAAAATCTGCCTTTTATATTGTGAAAACAAGTTTTCATTATTGAGTTTTTTGGCTGTCATAGCTAATTCTTGGAGACCAGCATTAAAAGAAGCACTCGCCAAAGAAATTAGCAACCATACTACAAGACAGGATGAAAGACGGTTGGGTGAGATATAAAGTAAAAAGCAATTGTCAGTTCACATGAGGATACCACACTATCCAGCTCCGTGACAAAAGGCAGGGCCACCTTCTCGGAGCATGAATAAAACTGCGTGAATAACATAGCATGCATTTGTAGCAAGTAATATAAAGTGAGCACTGAAGTCAACACCAAGCAGAGACAGTCTTCAACACAATTTTCAAGGCAAAAACAAACTATTCCCGCTTTGTGTTGACCTAAGTGTCGACTTTTATATTTACATACGCCTTATCTCTAATATGGAGCACTATAAATATAGCATAACTTAGAACTACACAGACACAAACACTCAGACACACACTCATACTTATATATATATATATATATATATATATATATATATATATATATGTGTGTGTGTGTGTGTGTGTGTGTGTGTGTGTGTGTGTGTGTGTGTGTGTCTCCGTGTGTGCTGCTGTTGTTGTTATTATTTTTATCAATATTGGCATATTTACGATCTACACGTGGTCAGGTCCTGCAAAATAAATTTTGCAAGGCGGTAAAAGATACCATTTGGGGCCCTCAGGCAGATAATTTTTTTCTCACAATTGAGGATTGGATGTACAGTATATATATATATATATATATATATATATATATATATATATATATATATATATATATATGTATATATGTATGTATATATATATATATATATATATATGCGTGCAATCTGTGGAGTTAAGCTTCAAGATAGGACATCTAACGTAGTCCTGTTTAACAGGTGTAATATTGGAGGAATCAAGACTTTTATCATACAGTCTCAGTTACGGTGGACTTGTCATGTCTTGAGAATGTCTGATGACAGCATACCCAAGATCCTAATGTACAGTCAGTTAGATCAGGGCTACAGGAATGTAGGACGCCCATCGGTAAGATACAAAGACAAGCTGAAAAGCAACTTTTCAGCAGTTAATATACCACATAACACCCTTGAGCGCTTAGCTTTGGAACTGGTAGAATGGAGATCAACGTGTTTTAGTAGACTCAGCAATTTTCAATCTGCTTGTCTGAATCATCTTCAAGAAGTGAGACCAAGATCTAAAAGGTCAACTAATCTAACAGTGATATCATCTCACAATCCTCACACTTGCTCCATATGTGGCCCCCTTTGTAAATCACTAGCCGGTCTTAAATGCCACTTAAGATTAGCGCATAAACTTTCATAACTGAATCAATAAGCTGGCAGATCCTCATACGTCGAAACCGACGGGAGAGTCTCTTTATATATATATATATATATATATATATATATATATATATATAATACGCTTCTTAATATATATATATATATATATATATATATATATATATATATATATATATATATATATATATATATATATATATATATATATATATATATATATATATATATATATATATATATATATATATATATATATTAAGAAGCGTATTTCCCCTTGAAAAAAATAATAAGATAATGGAGTAATGGAGAGAGGCTTGGATCGAGGAATCGGAGAGCCGAGTTCGAATTCCAGTCGGATCCATTACATGCACTTACGTGCTAATAACCTTGGGAAAGGTATGAATCCTCTTCTTCTCCCCCCAGCTATTGATAAATAGCAGGACAGACTGAGTTCTATAATCTTGGATAGCAAGATGAGAAGAGAAGGGAAAACTCTGAATTCAGAACTAGCCTGGAAAGGGTTCGGTTACGTCAGGTTGTCTTGTTCAAGAAACACCACTTGTACGGTGGTTTTGAATCACGGGGGAAAAATTAATAAGATCCTGATCTCTCTAACAATTGCAATATATGAAGTCCTTGGGAAACAAAATAATAACACAGACAGCATGTGAAGAATATTCTGGTGCGTGATAGTCAAATCATTGCGCTAGTATACAGATCTATGGACTTAACGGACTGTAGCTAAATACACTTGATGTTATTATATGTTTATACAACAGGGTGCACACTAATTATTGACAAATACTAATCAAAAGAAATGTGGTGTGATAAGTATAATGATGTTTGGCTATGTGAATATAAGTGGGGATGTGTATTGCATGGTTACGGTGGGGCTCTTCTTAGTTACTGGGCCTTTGAACAAAGTACCGGCTAGACCCCCTTTCTCAAAAGCCCTGTCTGCTGTAAGTAAACTTGGTTCACGGTATCGTGCCAGCTGTTTTTCTCATGGGAATCCATTCTGCACGTTTATATATTTCTTTAACAGTACAAAGCCCGAGAGACAGTCAAGTTAGATAGTTGCAGAGTAAGAGGCGCAGCTTCTGCGTGGAAGATACGGTTAATCCTAAACTTGAACAGGTTAAAATTGTTTTGATCGGGGAAGCATCCTCTTGAAAGACGGTTCCACCAGACAGTCGTTCTTGGGAAGAAGCTTCTTACATCTAGGCAATAGAATACAAAGGGGATGGGGAGTTGGCTCGTTATAATGTGCCTGAAGTTTAAGACTATTGTAACCAAAGTGTGGAATTCATCTGAACACTCTCCATAGAAAAATAGCGACAGAACAGCGAGAGGCTCGTGGCGTCTCGTCTGTTAGAAAGGGGTCGTAGGGTGGACAATAATTCATCGCCTGCAAGGACGTGGAGAACCTACAATTCGACTGTGCGTTGAATATTGCTGCCATTAATTACCTATTTTGAAAAATTAATCACTATTAAGTTTAAAATTATAAAATTACTGAGGAAAAAAGAAAAATATATATGTTATTCTATTTATTTTGTTTTCATTGAAATTTCAAATTTTAATTTTTTTATTTCAAATTTTTTCATATAATTTAATACTTATTAGTTAGAATGAATTCTATTTTAGTCTCACCCCAACATTAAGGCTTTAAATAGTTATTATAACCTTAGTTCGTTGTCAAGTTTTTTGAATTATCGTATACTTGTATTTTGATTGATCATTCCAGCTTATGTAAAAGCGTTTCCCCTTGCGAGGGGTGGTTAATTGATTTGAGACTTTTAAAACCCTTTATTCTACATTCAACACCATCACTTGATAAGACACCAGAAGTGTTGAAGCCAATTGGCTATTTTTGTAGTGATTATATAACATATGTTATAATTTTCGAATAAATAATTATATTCGCTCTACTCTGTACTGAGCACTCTTTTAAGAATACTAATTGTTGATTTATCCCGTATACACCAATCCTATACTTGGATATATATATATATATATATATATATATATATATATATATATATATATATATATATATATATATATAAAATGTCTGTGCATGAATTAAAATAAATACATTTTGGTATTTTAACATTAATTGTAATAATTCTATAAAATATAAACATATATCTATTTCAAAAAATCTAACCAGATATGCAAGAAGAAAAATGGAGGACAAAGTGTTTCATATGTTTGCCTGTTTAATTTCCCCTTTTCCTTTTTTATTGTTTTATAACCTGGTTATCAAGTCACTGTGTGTGTTACACAAAAGAATGAGTACTGAACCTCTACGTGATATCTGTCTTGCTTTACGGCAGCGAATCTTGGAACGGTCTCCTCAAAAATGAAGAAGAGACTAGAGGTAAAGGAAGTATGGTTCTCCAGAAGGATGCTAATAATACCATGGACCGAACATGGGGTTTTGAAGAGGACAAAACAAGGAGGAAGCTTATAATTAACACCAGGAAGAGTCAGCTGAAATTTCTGGGATACTTAAGAAAGGAGTGTTTGAACATTCTGATACTCACAGGGCGGATAGAGGGAAACAAGGGAAAGCAACGCCTGACATACCTAGCGGGTTTAAGCAAGTGCATGACTGAACAGGTTCTGGGATAAATAGCAAAAGTACAAAACATTGAGAACGAGAAGGGATAGAGGGAAGTGAAGAGCCATGATCGCTTACGTCGTGAAGGGACAAGCACATAAAAGAAGTATCAAGTCACTGATGGTTGAATACTTCTATACATGTATATGCGTTAGTACGTTTATGTATCTCTCTGTGAATCTTTATGATCAGTGCTGCTGACCGATATCTTATTTCCTCAACATTCAGTTAGACTCCTCAGCTCAACTCTCCAGTCGACGGGTTAATCTCCCATTTTCTTTGATTTTAGCCGAATTTAAAACGGGTTAAATTTAATTTGCCCTTCCCCAAAGATACATTCAGCTAAAAAAAACTTATACTGTCCGGAATAAATTTAATCAGAATAAACATTTGATAACAATAAATTGAAATAATCATGTGTTTTTTTTAAAAAACAGGGCACACAAATCATTGGAGATTTTTAAAAGATTATTTATGAAATTAAATCAAGAAATACATTTCCTATTAAGTATGTTTCCAGATTTGTATAGGGCCCAGTTCTATGGATTATTCTTTGTTCTTTCTTTCATCTTTATTGCGAACAATATCAACAGAATTTTTTTTTTTTTTTTTGAATTGGATATATTTGGATGTTGATCCATTCGGGCTGATCTCGACAAGCCCGACACCCGAAGTCACCACTGCCTTAAAACTTTAAAATTATAATGTATCAAATATATATATATATAAATTATAATGTATCATATATATATATATATATATATATATATATATATATATATATATATATATATATATATATATATATGTATGTATGTATGTATGTACGTATGTATGTATGTATATATAAATAAAGTTTACTTAAAAAAAAATTGTTACCTAATAATATACATATAGTTGATGCTAAAATAACTCTACATACTATAAGGAATTCTAATACATTTACTTGTTCTTAAAAGAAATATAGTATATTAAAAATTAATAGTGAAAATATTTTTCAAATTGAAGTTAAATAAAACGTATTTCTAACCTGAACACCCCCCGCCAAAAAATACCTTTAAATATACAAATAGAAAAAATGCCATAAGATTTTTTGCCGTTAACAATAAGATTTTTAAAAAATCCAGACGACATGCATTTAACGGATGTCAGATTTCATTGAAGAATACATCCCTACCACCCTATTAAAACGTAGCTAATAACGGATACATCAAAATACAGACATAATGAACACGCAAACACCCCTGTCTAATGGAAGTGAATTCATCTGTAACCTTGGAAACGTGAATTATGATTTTAGCTGTGTCTTTAAAACCCAGTAAATTTAAAAGTTACTCCAAAATTCGCTTGAGGATGAAATGGAACTAAAGTCTTTAATTTAATTACAAAATTAAATACGGACCTTCCATTTTTGAAACAGGGTTTGAACTGTGTAGCGGAAAAACCATATTTTAAATCAATTAATTTATAATTATTGGAGTATATATATATATATATATATATATATATATATATATATATATATATATATATATATATTAATTTATAATTATTGGAATATATATATATATATATATATATATATATATATATATATATATATATGGTTATAATATATAACTGCGCCAACATTGCGATAACCATATATATATATATATTTCAATTTAAATTATGTAACGGCCAGCCAGTCTATACTCAGGACCTGGTATATATGCTATGTTGCGCTATTTATAGTTCATTTTATTTATTTTCGGCTTTAATTCTATTATATAAATGGTTCATAGGATGTTAATTTTTCCGTATTATTATTTTTATGTAATATAAATGTATTTTAAATCAGCATATGTCTAAATAATTTCACTAAACCTGTTTCAACGACAAATATGCTGCTTAAATATATATAAAGATCGAAACATATAATCATTATTTCTTTTAACTTTTTCCACAGTTACCGGGTTATTCAGCCTTAATATTTCTTAGTATTTGTTCTTGTACAACTAAACATGAAGATCGTTTTACTTATTTTTACATTCTTTTTTTGCTTACCTAAAGATAGTTTTGGTGTTAGTAATGTCTAAAACGTAGTATAAATGATTTTATTCTATAAATAATGTCTTCATGATTTCCGAGTATTTTGCATTTAAATCCCGATTTAGAATTCTGTCTTTGTGTTATCTTTTTGCTGAAATTAACAAATTTTTCCATATTTCTGTTTTTACGACTATTTCGTAATTTGTCTTGCTGTCAAGTTTGTTTTTTCCGAAAGGTTTATATAAGTAAATAACCGTAAATTCTTCAGAGCTTCTAAAACACGTCATGTGTATAATGTTTATATATTTACATTATATATGTTACAAAGCTTATGATAGTCGGGGCTAATAGTAGGAACAAGCTCCTAGTGTTTATAAAATGTTTCCGTTGTATGCGTCTCAAAGAATCTCTGACAAGTAGATAATGGGCAAATGCGGACAAATAGTGCCTCATAACCAGCTCTTTCGAGTATATGGAACCCGACAGCCTAGGAAGGCAGTCCATCTAGAGGAAGGAAAATAATTTTAAACCACTGCTTCCTTGCGGTCATATCCAAAGACGGAAAAGGCTATGGTAATAAACAGAAAACTGGATTACAAAGGAGGTTGTCTGTCACCACTAACAATTTTCGGCAATTCCTGCAGCCAAGCCGTCCCAAAATGTAATGGCTTGTATTTTACGGACGAGAGAGCGGGCATGTAGTCTGGACAGTGCAAGACCCCCAAGTACCATTGCTCAGGTCTGCTCCCTAGATAGGACAATCCACTCTCACCAACAAAAAAGTGAATTTCGACCAAATAGGAAAGATACCTTTATCTCATGAGATAAACTGATGCCTACTACACACATACACACACAAACATATATATATATATATATATATATATATATATATATATATATATATATATATATATATATATATATATATATAACATCTCCGTTAAAGGAGTTTTTGAGGAATAAAAAGAAAAGAATAAAATATTAGCTACAAGATTGATGATATTTATTACATATGACTATGCTTTGTGACTAAATTGAAGCACGATGAGAAAGATTTTGAAATCGGAATTTTCGAACACGCCTGTGTCTTCTTTCAACGAAACGAGAAATAATCAAAAAGTGTGACTCACTCTTCCGGAGAGTGTTTTTCTTGTTGTTGTTGTTGTTTTATTCCCTCGGGTGTTTTACTTCTGTAAGAAATTTGATTTTGGCTTAATAATTCGTCAGGATTAGGGTTTTGTAAGGTTTATGGAGGGCTCCCTGTGGAAACTATTCTCTGAGTAAACCCAAATCTATGTTTTATCTGTATATCCTTGGATATGTGATTCTATTTTAAAAATGTATTTTAACACCAATCTGTGTCTTTATGTGAGCTCTTAAATGAAGACGGTAAATTATGCCATTGATGTTATGAAATGGTTGGTTCAACTGTGCAGCGACAGGAATTGTTTTTGTTGCCTTGATGTTATTTTATGGTTGAACCGAATATAGAATTTCGTTTTAATTTATATATGTTACAGGATGTAATGAATAAATGACGCTAGAATAAAAATAAGAGAGACATCTCATTTTAACAGATATATTTACCAAAATTACACAAAATATCTTGATTTACTTATTCAATAAAATCGCCATATTTCCTCACGGCCTGCGGACAACTTCGGAACCTCCTGCATCACTTCAGCACGGTCTCCTTGTTTAAGTTGGTGAATGCTGCCATAATCCTTGCCTTCAGGTCATCTTTGGTGTCACAATGAGTTTTGCTGCTCTCATATGTGCCCCACCTATAATACAGAGGGTTACAGTCTGGGGAGTTAGGTAGCAAGATGTAAGAGGTGATGTGGCAGCAGAAATTATTAAGTTCGCCTGCTTGTGTGGCATGGTGCAGAGTCATGTTGCCAGACATAGAGTCTTCCAGCAGTCACCCTCTTGGCCCAGGGCAGCAGAGCTCCTCAAAGAACCTGATATCTCGGTGTTGTTTGAGGACCTCACCAACTGGCTGATCAATCAATGAATGCCGTATGTTACATTATAAGGCAACGGCTAATATTACCATTAGAGATGAGGAGAACAGATGCTACACTTTGATCACATCCTGATGGCCAAGGAGTGAAGAAAAGCGTAAAGAGTAGCACTGGCTGCTCTGTCAATGAATGCCGAATGTTTCATTATAAGGAAATGGCTAATACTACCATTTGCATTAGAGATGAGGAGAACAGATATAACACTTTGATCCCAGCCCAATGGCCAGACAGTGAAGAAAAGCAAAAGAGTAGCACTGACTACACTTTGACCCCATACCGATAGCCAGGGAGTGAAGAAAACCCTTACTTGTGTAGCACTAGCTGCTTGATCACATGACTGCAGAATGTTTCATTATAAGGAAATGGCTAATATTAGTATTACCATTCAAGCAAAATATGTGAATGAATTATAATTTATTATTTTTAAGATATATATGCTTATATTTGTATCAATTTTAGTTTTCTATCGATCAAAGCGTGTCTTCCTGGCACACATAGCATGACTTTTGCCATGTTTCACTTTATGGTAAAAAATGCGCATGCGTCATCAAATTCCCGTTGGTAGTGTGCATTTCCCGCCCTAAAATCAGCCGGTGTCTTCGAAACGGCTAGTAGAACTTATTCTGATTTACAACTGAGGTCCAATATGGCATCCTATCTCAAATAACACATTTCACTGCCAACCTTTTCAGGCATCTTTTTAACCGGCGCATTTTTCCCCGCTTTCGCATTTAATCCAAAATGGTCTCTTATCTTGCCAGCGCACAGCTCCAGCAATCAAAACCAAATGTATCGCCCCGAACCGGTTACAGCCAATGAAATCAACGGCGCTTAAACTTTTTGACAGAATATATTTTTTATCTTGTTATTATACTTTTCCTTTCTGCTTACAACTCCGACTTTCTATTTATATAATTACTGTCCTTATCTCCATTTATTATTATTATTATTATTATTATTATTATTATTATTATTATTATTATTGTTATTATTATTATTATTATTATTATTATTTCCTTTGATTTCTGGCGTGTTCACATTTCTTTCCGGGTTCTGCACAGAGACCTAAGGTTAGAAATGGCATCATGACACTTTCCACTGACAAAAAATAAATAAACAAATAAAAAATTAAAAAAATAAATAAAAAATAAAAAAATAATAATATTTTACATAAATAAAGCCTTCCGTAAGGTGTGGGCTGTACTTGTGAGAACAATGTTTTGTATTTCTTTGAGGCATGGGCTTCCAGGAATCCCTTCAATTAGTCTACTGGAATCTTTTCCAACCAGTCCTAGGGCTCCAACTACAACAGGGATTGTTGATGTTCCCATGTGCCACATTTTTGAGATTTCGATGTTGTTGTTGTCATTATTATTATTATTATTATTATTATTATTATTATTATTATTATTATTTCCTTCCGGGTCCCAACTAGAAACCTAATGTCAGAAATAGTTTCATAACATTTTCCACTGCTAAGTTATGTACCCCTCCCCCCCAAACCCCCCCCTAAAATCACACACAGTTTACATCGATAAAGCTCTACGTATATTTCCATGAATTTTAGTTTCCGATTGGTCAACGTGTCTTCCTCGCACACATTGCATGACTATTACCATTGTTTGCTGTAACTGTGAGTACAATTTATTCTATTACTTTTACCCTAGCACACTAACCATCAGCTAAAGTTAAACCACTACTAACCATGGGTATATTATACCCGATTTTGAAAATATCAAAATATATATTAAATATAAATCTTTATTCGAAATATTTTACATGCAGACACTTCAAACTTTGTACTTTGAGTTAACATTAATAAGAACTGAAAAACATTATTTAGGTAAGAAAATCAGATACTGAAAATTGTAATTAAAAATAGGAAAATTTGTGCTGGGTACTATATACCCATGGTTAGTGTTCTAGGGTTAAGGCATGGGCTAACGTATTCCCTTCAATGACTATCGGAAGCAATCAGTCTGAGGGATCCAACTACAACTAGAATTATCATTATTACTATTTCTTTTGATTTCTGTTGTATACGGATTTCCTTCCGCGTCCTGGCCAGTGACCTAACATCAGAAATGGATTGATAACTTTTTCTAAAGATCATTTATGTCAAAAAACAAAACAAAAACCCTGAGATAACACATATTTTACAAACATAAAGCTCTGCCTAATATGTCAGCTGTACTTGTGAGTACAAGTTTTGTATGTCTTTGAGTCATGGGCTACTAGGAATCCCATTAGTCTATAAGAAACCGTTCAAATCAATCCAAGGGCTCCAACTTCAACTGGAATTATTGACGTCCTCAGATGCCACATTTTTTATGTCCACTTCAAGGTCGTTGTATTTTGTTAATTTTTTGAAGATCTTCAAAGAGACATAAAAATCAGCAAGGACTGACATGTCAATAAAAAATCACATACTGTTTTTTTGTGGTCTGGTTTATTAGCTTGGAATTCTTTGGTCTGAGTGTATTGTAAGGTACCATAAAATCGGTACAGGTTCTATCCCCGACTAGGTGATTTCTTTTGTGGATATTTTTATGTCTGCTCAGGCATCCGTTTTCTCCAGTTTTAGATTTGTCTCACACCTTTGTATGGGCCTCACCTGCACAGAAATCAGAATTAGTATTTCTAATTTTATAAGTGGTAGTGTATTGACACAACAATAATGTTCAGCTATGGCTCTTGTTTATGGTTGAGGCTTAGAACTTTTCGAAAGTCCCTCGCACCCGCTATGTCTTGGTGTATCTATTTTCAGAAGTTCGGCCTTTCCAATGTTTTTTTTTATCTTAAAGTAACACAAGTATCCTTTCATAGCAGTACTTGGTGCACTGGTGTGTAAGCTTGTTTTGTCCGATCATTTACGATCCTCGATGATTTCCTTCTGATACTTTCGGCCTTGTTCCACATCAAAGCCATGCTTAGAAAATCATCATAGCAACTCTTTGACACAAGTTTGAAGTCAGGGCGATTGCTCTCCAAGTTTATATCATTCAAGATGGCCGTGTATTTCACAAGATTCACTTGCTTATTTTCGGCAACTGACGTGAATGAATGATCGCTCTGTTGGGATCCATCTAACCAGGTTTTAATTCCTATCAGAGTGTCAGTATTCCAAACATTTAACAACGTCATATCTTTTAAAAAATAAAAAGGTTATTCACTGACCGAAAAGTAGAAGCAGAACACCAGTTCAAATAATATTTATTATTTTCAAAAATATGTAATAGCAAAAAAAAAAAGGTTAAATTTCCCTTGCAGTGAAGTTTGTTTTATAAAGTAACTAAATGTTCTTAGTAGGGCGTGTAGCTTACTGTGATTGTGAGTTCATGGGAAAAGGCGGCGGCTGTTGGTTAGTACCTTCTATTGTATGCGTGGACAAGGCCTTAGTCAGCAGCTGCTGACTGTCGTCTCTTCCATTGTGTGCGTATGTGGGGGTTCGTGTGTGTGCGCGCGCTTTGGTTGCTTCATCCTTTAATCTTAAAGGCACATTTCCTCTACATTCATCGTAATGCTTATGTACAGAGATACATAGTTATTCAGCATCGAGGGGACCTGCCCAAATGGTGAAAAGCGTCATTTTTTTTTTTTATCATTTGATAAACTCTCAGAGTCTTAGACGTTTCAACTGAGTGATGGTTATGAGCTCCTACCCGCTGAATAGAGACACAAAACTCACCCAGCCAGTGAGCTGTGCCAAGCAGGAGTTTCGTTCAAGCCTCTTTCAGGATCATTGGAAATAATCCCGAGTGTGCCAACCACAAAAGATACAACTTGAGAGACCGTTTACTTATTATTATTATTATTATTATTATTATTAGTCATTAAAATTTTCAGAGTATTAGAGTAATTTTCCTCAATAGTTCAGTGTACTCTTTCCGATATTGTTTTTACTAATACTGACGTCAGGATCGTTTCAATTGTTTTTCTAATTTCTAATTCTTTCAGCCTCGTTTCAAAATTCTACCTGACTATTCTAAGAGTTTCCTTCATATTGGAAAAAAATCCACGGGATATTTTCATGCATTTTCTTAGCTATTCGTTTTCCTTCAAGTTTAGTCTATGGTCCCAAGTTTTCATTTTCTTTTTGTTCAGTGAATAGGTCTCCTGCTTCGAACAGAGTATGAATATTATTATTATTATTATTATTATTATTATTATTATTATTATTATTATTACTATTTTAATCATTTCACCGTATCTGTAAAAAAAACCCAATGAATATTTACAATGATTACAATTTATCCTCAGAACAATGACCATGAAAGTATTTATAGAAATGTTATATTTGATAGTAGTGGGAAAGGGACTGAAACTGAGATGTCAGGTCAGGACCAATAATATTGCTGATTCTTTGAATTTTATCAAGAATCTCTAAATATATAGTAGTAGCAATATGTAGCATCAATATTCAAATCATGGATGTATGGTAGACTTATGAATATGTAAGATATTTTCATGCATTTTCTTAGCTATTCGTTTTCCTTCAAGTTTAGTCTATGGTCCGCTGAAACGACGGTATTCCCAAGTTGTCATTTTCTTTTTGTTCAGTGAATAGGCCTGGTCTCCAGCTTCGAACAGAGTATGAATATTATTATTATTATTATTATTATTTTAATCATTTCACCGTAAAACAAGACGATAATGTGATAAGGTCTGGGATTATTGCAAGTGGAAAAGAACGAGAAGACATTAATGATGAGAAAAGAACAGCCACAGGAAGATAAATGACAAAAGATGGCGGTTGACGTTACATTTAAATTTTGAAGATTGTAGTTGGCAGTTAAGAAGAAACCGGAAGAGAGTTCTACATGTGAGGAGTACGAGAAAAGAACATATTAGCATAAAATTGAAGGTTACATCTATCTATTTAAAAAGTAAAATGATTAGCCCTATTTGTCAATCTATTATTACGCTTAAGTTGATGCGATCGATGTGCAAGCGAGTTAGAAATGTCCTGCTAATGTCAAACCTATTCCGCTTCTGCTCTGGTATCAACATCAGACAGTTTGCTCTTCTCAAAGATTTCAGTTAAATCCAGGGCTAATGCCGTTGGACATAGCTATCTGCTGAGCAATAAGACGTCTGTCATCCCAAACCAATGAATGGCATCAACTTGTTCCTCAGTGGATGAGGTTTTTGAACGACCTGACCGAGGGCCATCTTCTGCGCTGTCTTTGCCCCACTTGAATCCCGGTGCCCATTTTTTTACATTTGCAAAGAATGTCCGACTCTTAAATTCATGCGGTCGACGTACCATGGAGGATAACTCAGGAGAGAAAAAAAAAAAAAAACTCCCATGAAAATATTTATACAAAAAACAGAAGGAAGCCACAAGTTAAAATGACTGAAGTCGAGATGTCAGGTCAGGACTAATAACATTACAGATTCTTATTTGAATTTTTTCAAGAATCTCGAGATATACAGCCATTTCTCTAAGCCAGATATGTCAGTAATAATCAATACACGCAAGAATAGTAGATTATTATTCATACACTTTTTTTATTTGGCCTTATTCTATTCGCTCGTGTATTTTCCTGTTAACACCAAAAGTCTTGTGGTTAAAAGAGAGACAGAACCTTCCCCAGTATCCTTGTAAACCTCAATACTACTGTAGTGGTATGTATAGTTTTAAATCTTCATTAAATTTGTCATTCATCTAATCGCGATTCCAGTAATTTTGCACAGTTCTAAATGATCTTTTTTTATGTACACAATTCTAGACTTTATATTTAATAAATTTTGAGCTCCCGGGATTGGTTCATATTTTTTACTATATTTTAGAAATCAAAGAAGAATCTGCAATGTTATCAATTCTGACCTGGCATCTCAGTTTCAGCGACTTTCTCATCGTCCTATAGCAGCTTCCTTTGAGCTTTCAATATGTTCTTGGTAATTTGTCTGATAAAATTTCCTCTTTAGATTTCATGAATTTAAGCGCAGTACTAGATTGGCATCTAGGTCCCACCGTTTTATTATTGAGATGGCTAGATGTGACCGCAAGTTTTATTCTAATAGTTACTTCTTCCACACTTCTCGCTTGGAGAAATCTCTTCCAGCTTCTTCATTTCCTATCAACTACAATCTTCAAAATTTTAATGGGAACCTCAATAATCATTTTTGTCGATTTGAATTTTTTTATTTTGATTTCAATTTCTCTCAGCAACGTTTTCTCATTTTATTATAATAATTTTAAATGCAACGTAGGTCGATATCATCAATCATGCTTGAATCCTGTATTTGTGTAGACTTTTCTTCTCAGTTTCCATCGCTCCCAATCACCCCCCCCATTGCGTCTTAGGGGCTTTATCGCCTCGTTTGGGATGAATTAATTCATTCTGTATCTTTTTTGTTTATCCTCAATTATTCATTTCACGTATTTGTCTAGCACAATTGTAGACGCGTAAAATGACCTTTACCCAGGCGAAAAGGTTGCTATCCTGTCAGCGGCTCTTAGAATACGCCTTCTAATTACCCTATTATTATTATTACTATTATCATTATCATTATTATTATTATTATTATCATTATTATTATTATTATTATTATTATTATTATTATTATTCACTTACAAAGCAGCACGCAAACTGAATGACGCCTGTAATACAAATGGACATGACGTTTGTGTTCTATGTTTCGTATTCTTCGATTTCCTGTCGCTATTCCGCGTTAAAATAAAGTCTTGCGCATTGTTGTTACTGGGTACACACAAAAAAAGACAACTCACTTATTATACTGTTAATCATACACACGCTCTTCTGGTTTCTGGATTGATAGTAACGTAAAACACTGCCCTAAAATCCGAAGGCGAAATAAAATAGGGAAAAATGCCTTCCAGAATTTAAGCAAAGTACTAAAAAAACAGCAACATTTCATTAGAATCCAAGCAGAGTGCACTGAACCGTTATGGAATATCGGAACTCCTATACGGCATTGAATGGTGGACAATCTTCTTGCAGATGAAGAAAATGTGGTTCTACAGAAGGATGCTGAGAATGCCATGGACTGAACATGTGAGTAACGAGGAAGTTTTTTTTTGTGATAATAGAAACAAAAAGAACAGAAAAGAGTCAGAAAGAGACAATTGAAATTTCCAGTACATAATGTGAAAAGAAGGCTTGGTGAATATGACACTCACAAGACATTCGAACGCAAGAGAGAAAAAAGAAAACAGTGAATAACAAAGCTAAGGAGCTAAGGATAAAATGTTTGGCGAAACAGCGATTAAAACTATCAACTACAAAGGGAAGGAAGTTGTAGAGCGCCATGACCGCCCATACCCTGAAGGGACACAGCACATAGAAGAAGAAGTAGAAGTGTAATCAGACATATTCCCAACTAATGTATCCTTTTTTTAATAATACCATTTTATACCGGACCTATGTCTACCTTTTTTTAATTCATATTCGAAATTATATATCAAAGGATGGATTGGTAAGTCTTAAGTAACTTATCATTTTTTTTTTTTTTAGCAACCCCCCCCCAAACAAAGCAGGAGTGCCGCTAGTATGCAAGAGGTTACAGAGAGTGAAAGTAAGAGTAAAGAGGAGTGTTTGGGAAAAGGATAAAATGAAGGACAGGGATCAAGGTTAAGGCATCAGTAGATGTCGATTGACATTACATTTGAATATTTGAAGATTATAGCTATCAGGGAACCACGTGATAGGACGGGAGTTACACTGACAAAAGGTGCGATATGAGAAGCTGTTGGAGTAGAAGAGACGGTTACATTTAACCGTTTCAACAGGGAAAGGGTGGGGCCGAAATGCCAACCTAGTAGCACGTTTAAATTCATGCAGTTTGGAATCAAGTGAAATTAGCTCGTCAGAGCAGTTGCTATTAAAATACTTGTAGAAAAGACAGAGGGAAGCCATAACACGTCTGTGAGATAGCGACTGCAGACGGGATGCCAGATCAAGACCGATAACTTTGCATATCCGTCTCTGGGGCGAGATCAGGACTAACCACGTTGCATATCCTTTTTACGAATAACTGTTGAAACAGTAAACTATATAAATAGGATGCAAAAACTGCTTCCCATTGAGTAAAAACAGATATTTTCGGAAGACTCACACACCGGGAACTGTGCAAAAAAATGATATCAGCACAGACCAAAGATTGACGTAGAAGAAATCGTAGATGTATCTCCCAAAATTGAAAAATTGTAAAAGTAGCAGGACCTTACGTGAGAGCTTATGAAACAAAGGAACATAGCGTTGTGTCTGTAAGAGTTGGCATATTCAAAAACGCGAGAGTCAAGAATGAATGAATAAAACTGCGACGAAACCAATGAATGTAGTGGAGATTTGGAGAGACTTATTGTCACTCTCAGTTATTCAGCGACAGCCACTAGACAATCTCTAATGTGAAGATACGAAACCGTTATATATTATGATGATTGCAATTACTTGCATTATTTATACTAGGATAAAAATCCTTATCCTTGTTGTTGTTTACTTTATTTACATTATTCGGACGATTGTCCTCATCCTTGCCGCCATATTTATCACAACGTTTTGGCCGTTGTACGCTCCGGCCTTCTTCATGTGGTTGGAATGTCAAACTGAACCCTTTATTTTGCTCGCTGGAGTAGACTTTTCTAGTTCCACGTGCCATGTTTTTTTATGGATGTCAGTTATCAGTTATCTCCGGTTAACTTCCCTCTCCAAGTTCTCCACTGCCTTAACGAGGTATTGAACTCACACTCTTTGAGTCCTGTCACTGAATCTAACCAACGCCTTTATCCAATGTGCCATGTGTCCTTGTTATTATCACAATGTTTTGGCCGTTTTCGCTTGTGGTCTTCTTCAGGTGTGTGTTGATCCGACTTCAGGGAACTGAACCCTTTATGTAATCTACGGAGGTAGAATTATTTCGGTCTGGTGACAATGTCTACGGTTATCTCGTCGAGTTCTTATTTAATACTGCTCAATAATTGCAAGTTCTGTTTGCACTGATGTTTAGGCTTTACTACCTGGTTCAGGGACTGAACTCACAATCGAATGAAAATTAAGTGAACGAGGATAACTCCATATTGCCGAAATTCACAGAGACTATTGCCTGACGTGCTTTTACCGATTTCGCCACAGAGGAGCGTTCGGTTAGCAAGTTCGGCATTCATTGGGTGCATGGTGATTTTCTAAGCGTAGCTTAGATGTGGTACAAGTCCTAAAGTATGGGAGCACCCAGTGAGGATCGATCTCACTTCTCAGTCGTAACTGCTCTAGCGCAACAAGCTTACTAACCCTTATACCACGTCGAGGTGGCCCCTTCATCGGGTTTATGTTGATCCTAGTGAGTCTTACGGGGGTAGACCGTTTGACTGTCCATGTCTACATATATATCACCTTGTTCTTATTCTTAGTATTGCTTAGTTATTGCTCTCGTCATGTTTTTTACCGAGTCCAATTACACACTGCCCGATCTAGGGATTGAACTCACAACTCTTATGTCTCCAAAAAACGAGCCATCGTTTTAATCTATAAAACTATTGTTCCATGGAGAACTTGGAGCCTAAGGGCTTAACCTTTCTGCTGATGAGTGCTTCTGAACCATGTTCGGCTTGACCGTAATATATATGGCGTTTCTTCTTGCAACCCACATTCATACTCAGTTCTCCTTTAAGCGCGTATTCTTTTGGCACGGGTTTGAAATAACGCAGTCCAAAAAAACAACAAAAAAAAAAATGGATAATTTTTTTTCACTATTTTCTTTTTACTTTAACACGGTTTAAACATCTGACGTTGTGTGACCACCGAATTTTAAGTAACATCAATCAATTATAATTTACAAAATGCCGAAACTCTACGTAACATGATTAAGTAAGAATTTAGCGAAGTAAAATAGAATCCAATCTATATTTCCGTATAGTGAACCCCGAGTCTCTGGTGTGTCGAAAGGTGGGTCAGGAGATAAAATTCATCGGGCGCTTTCAACACAATATGGCAACAATATGCGACCGTGTAGAAGTGTGTTTGAGAGGATTGAGAAGTTGAAATGTTGCCAGGCAAGCGTGATACATGACGTCACACCTCCACCACTCACGAAAAGATTCAGCCAGCTCGATTAATAACAAGGGTGCACCGGCCAAGTTAACATCGATAAGGTTGCATGTTCTCTGTTCTTCTTTGTTCCTTCTTGATGCACACTGCTAACGAGGCGGTCATGTAAACACTGTAACTGCAGCAATAAAACTGATGCGATCAAGCTCAAACTTCGAACACGTGATCACAGTAGTATCAACTATAAGCACGTATGAGTAGAAAGCAGTATGACATACTGTAGTGACACTGAATGACTGAATGGTTATGAATGCTTCTGCTTGACTGTAATATATATGGAGCTTCTTGCAACCCACATTTTACACTCAATTCTCTTTTAGTGCGTATTCTTTTGGCACGATTTTGAAATAACACGGTCAAACAAAAAGAACCGATTATTTTTGCACTATTTTTTTTTTACTTTAACATAGTTTAAACATCTGTAGTTGTGTGACCACCGAATTTATGGCAAATAAACTATAAAGAAACATCAAACAATTATAATAATACTGCCGAAATTCTACGTAACATGATTAAGTAATAATTTATCGAATTAAAATAGAATCTAATCTATTTTTTTCTGATTAGAGTTCCCCCAATCTCCGCTGTGGGCGGGGACTATGCACTGTAAATACCTCTGACTGCGTGTAACCGTTCCGTCAGACGTTACGCGGCGGCAGTCATTAGCATCTAGAAGGCCTCCAAATAGCCAATAACCTAGGAAATCATTTTCTTAGAAATGATAACAATGTTGAACGAGCTGTGCAATTCCAACGTGATTTGAAATTATGATTATAGCACGTTATGAAGAATCATTTAAAGAACTAACAATAACAAAATGACGGCGTCTGATGACTGAATTCGTACTGAAAACCAATGAAACAAAAGAAAAAAACATGATGTTAATTTTATTCAAGGTACACATGAAGATATATCGCCATTAAATATTTCCATTGACGAGAACGATTTTACGCCAACAACAAAAAGCGTCATATCTCTCTCTCTCTCTCTCTCTCTCTCTCTCTCTCTATATATATATATATATATATATATATATATATATATATATATATATATATATATATATATATATATTCGAACAGTTTTTATATAATTTATCATATGAAAAGAAAAAAAAATTATTAGATTGCATGGGAAATTGTATAAAAAATAAATAAAGTACCTTGCCTGTTCTATTAATTGAAATGTGCATGAAAGAAAGATTGCTGCTTAAATACACAAATATATATATATATATATATATATATATATATATATATATAGATAGATAGATAGATAGATAGATATCGTCAATATATATATATATACGCACACACACACACACACATATATATATATATATATATATATATATATATATATATTTTGAACAATAAAAA
>OZ010609.1:5961142-5983642 GCA_963932145.1 Acanthosepion lycidas | reverse complement strand
CTTAATAATAACATAAACATTTTGACGTTAGAACTTTGTTTTTATAAAGTTTGGGGCCTTTTTTCATTATGGTATGTTCTTTTTTTTTTTTTTTTTTTTTTTTTTTTTGTCTAATGTAATTCACACCCGGAAAACATTCAACACTTTTTTTTCATATCAATCAGGCTAACAAAATTTTAACGCCAACTAGAAAGAATAATATTAAAATTTCTAATTGCCTTAATTCACTATTTTTTAAGATATAAGTTCTGTTATATTAGGTTGGTGCAAAAATAATGACGTAATAATGTCGTTTTTTGACGTTAAAAAAATACGTCAACAAACGACATTATTACGTCATTATTTTTGCACCAACCTAATAGGTTCACAACTTAAAATCTTGCCATAATCAATTTTGAGTTCAATGTTATATAAACAAATTGTACTGAGTTTAACTCGGCTCGGTATTAATTGGTTTTACCTCGAACAAACTGTTAAACAAAACCTGAACAGTAAACAGTATTTACTTAAAAATCTTGACGCGTAAACAATAGTTCTCATTTTCCTTCTTGTATTGAGCTAATCACTGAAGATTCTTTGTGAATAACAATTGAGAAATAGTTTTAGCGTAATTTTCTCTAATGTAAAACTAAATACGTTTCAGCCATGAAAAATAACAGCGTCATAAATTATGGGGTTTAATCATATTTATTTCATTCAAATATTATTTATTTCCGCTATTTTATTATTACTTGGTAAGACAATAAACTACATTCGACAGCAAGGGAAGTTTGATGGAGCGTGGACGCACCTCTTGATTGCAGTTGTCCTCAGGTTCATCCTGACTCGGGGTAGGATAACCTGTTAGGGTCCCAGCTCTGGGCAAATAGTGACAAAAACAAAACACTATGAAAGTATAAAAATACATTTTTATAGTAAAATTACCAACAATGCATATTCATAGCAAAATGACCAACGATACATTATATAGCAGAATTACCGACAATAAATTTTATCTCTAGTTGAAGCTATAAAATTGTGTTCAGAATATTTAGATTTCGGCATTAAATAACCCATAGAAGTTGATATGCCAACGAACAAAATCAGTCAACTATGTTAAACAACTTCTTCTTCTTCTTCTTCTTCTTCTTCTTCTTCTTCTTCTTCTTCTTCTTCCACCTCGACATTTTCTTCTTCTTCCCCCTCCTCCTTCTTATTCTTATTCTTCTTCCTCCTACTCTTTTTCTTCATCTACTTCTTCTTCTCCTACTCCTCCTCCACCTCGACATCTTCTTCTTTTTCTTCTTCCTCCTCCTCCTCTTCCTTCTTCTTATTCTTCCTCCTCCTCCTCCTTTTTCTTCTTCTTCAAAAAATCTTCCTCCTCCTCCACTTCGACTCTTCTTTTTCTTTTTCTTTTTCTTCTTCCTCTTCCTCCTTTTTCTTCTTCTTCTTCTTCTTCTTCTTCTTCTTCTTCTTCTTCTTCTATGTTCATTGTCTCTTTAGTACGTGGGAGTCCATGGCACTCCAGTTTTCTGTCCTTTGTCGCTCTTAGTAAATATCTTTAAGTTTTCTCCTAATCCCTATATTTGATTGATTCATTTTTTACGGTTTATCAACCTCTCACAGGATATTTCAAGACGGAAAATATTTTTTATATTATAAGGATTTTTTAAAAATAATAATAATTTAGTGATATCATTTTTACTAATTTACCCATAGCTGGAGGGAGAAGAGATGGATTAATATCTTCCCCAAGGCTACGTGTGAGTGAATATAACGAACCCAACTAGAATTGGAACTCGAATCTTCGATTAACAATTCCAAGCCAATATCCATTACGCCACCCGCACATCTAAGCTCACAGCACCTGGTATTCACCAGCATTCACCCATCTAGCTAGTGGCCAGCTTCGGAGTTGCTTAACGTCGGTGACCATACAGGAAACGGTGTTTCAGCGTGATTTAGCCGTAGTCTAGTCTAGTCCCTGTTCTGCCAATCGTTTACACAATTTCGTTTGGTAGATTCGGCCCTGATTTTTCTTTGTTCAGCTTGCCTTTAATGACTTGTCAATGTCATGCTTTCTAAGCCGCCTTTCCTCGTTATGTACTTGAAAATTATTTATAAACAAATAATTTCATTTTCATTAATCAAGTTTCACTTTCCTCTCAAAGATTAAAATGATTGTTTTACAGGCGAATGAGAACTGAAGTACAGAAGTCTCGGATTTTTTTACAAGTAGAATTTCTGAGAAATTGTCTTCGCTGATATTGCAAAATAAATAAGTCTTTTTTTTTATTTTCATGTTTTGTAAAAATACTATAAATTCTATATTTATGTTAAAAAGGTGAATTTTTGAATATGGGGCTGTTGCCATATATGGCATCATGAATATGGATCTGTTACCATATATGGTATTATGAATATGAGACTGTCGCCATATATGTCATCATGAATATGGGACTGTTGCCATATATGGTATTATGAATATGGGAGAATTGACATGTATGGCATTAGGAATATGGGTCAGTTGTTATATATGACATTATGAATATTGACTACTGTTGCCATATACGGCATTATGAATATGTATCTGTTGCCATATATGGCCATATGAATATGGGACTTTTGCCATATATGGCATTATGAATATGGGACTTTTGCCATATATGGCATTATGAATATGTATCTGTTGGCATACATGGCATCATAAATATAAAAGTCTTGCCATATATGGGCAGGAGTTGCGCAGTCTTCACTTTAGTGTCTCTGTAGAATCTATACAGGCTTTTCCAACCTTGTGGTTAACAAACTGTTTACTACTCTACAACCATTACGATCTTAACATTTACAATCTATTATCAATCTGTTATCTATCCTACAAATCCTCATCTACAATTCTTACGTCAATGAACTGACTTCCAAGAAGATGCTTCCCTTATCACTACATTCTTAATCTATTCAATTGTAGAGTTTTCTTCGCCACATATTTCCTTAAACTGTAGCTCTTATTAAGTAACCCTCTACCTTGATTGACTCACGGGCCTTTCGAATTTGGCAATGGGTTTCGTTAAATTACTTTTTAAAAGTAGACTGTGCTCATTTAATTGACTAGAAGAACAATTTTTGGTCTTCCATCGGGCATGGCTGATGCCAACCTTCATGTGAGTAGATCATTGTACATTCTAGTTACTTTTTCCTGCTAACATGAAGTGGAAAGATTATATTGAATCATATTCCATGTTTATTGCTAAGAAAATTGATTTTCTCTCCAGAATCTATCTTACATATTTGTAAGAGTACCATTCATCCATGCTTTGAATATTGCTGCCACATTTGGTCTGGTGCTTTTGCTATATATTTAGAGATTCTTGATAAAATCCAAAGAATTTATCTTTCATATTTATAAGTCTACCATCCATCCCTGCTTTGAATATTGCTGCCATATCTGGTGTGGTGCTTCTGCTATATATTTAGATATTCTTGATAAAATCCAAAGAATAATCTATCTTCCATATTTATAAGTCTACCATTCATCCCTGCTTTGAATATTGCTGCCATATCTGGTGTGGTGCGTCTGCTATATATTTAGAGATTCTTGATAAAATCCAAAGGAGAATCTATCTTAAATATTTATAAGTCTACCATTCATCCTTGCTTTGAATATTGCTGCAACGTCTGGCCTGGTGCTTCTGCTATATATTTAGAGATTTTTGATAAAATCCAAAGGAGAATCTATCTTAAATATTTATAAGTCTACCATTCATCTTTGCTTTGAATATTGCTGCAACGTCTGGCCTGGTGCTTCTGCTATATATTTAGAGATTTTTGATAAAATCCAAAGGAGAATCTATCTTAAATATTTATAAGTCTACCATTCATCTTTGCTTTGAATATTGCTGTCACATCTGGTCTGGTGCTTCAGCTATATATTTAGTGATTCGTGATAAAATGCAAAGAAGAATCTGAAATGTTATTGACCTTGACCCGTCATCTCGACTTCAGTCACTTTCCCACGCAGTAAAAAGCAACTTCCGTGGGCCTTTTCTATAAATACTTTCATAGTAATTTCCGTCATGGTACCTAGACTTTATGGGTTGAAGTCCGGTACAAGAGTGGCGACAAGGTCTCATCGTTTAAAAGTTGAAATAACGGATAGATATAACCATAAGTTCTATGTTAACACCTTCTATTTTCGCATTTCTCGCTTGTGAAAATCTCTTATTTTCTTTCTTTCCAGTCAAATTTGATCTTCAAAAATTTAAATGCAATGTCAATCGTTATCTTTTGTCTTTTTAATTCCTGTTTTAATATTGTTCTCTCTTTTCAATATTGCTTCTTTTCTTTTTCTTACATTCTTTCAAATTTAGTAGCGCACTGAGTCATAGTGGCTTTATTCACTTTCTTGAGGGGAAATGATTATGAAACAATTGGCCAAATACTAACGGGGTTTAAGACAAGGATGTGTTTTCTCGCCGGACTTATTCGAACTTTGCGGATAGTCGATTCTGAAAGAATCTGACCAGGATTATTAGCGGCCACAGAGGGCGGAAAGAGTGAAACTGTAATCCGAAGGCGTATTGCGAAAGACAAAGAAACATTCTAAAAGTTGATCAGAGGAATAATAAATAAAATAGTGGAGAGCCATGAATGGCCATGGTACATAGAAAAAAAAGAATGAGTTTCAGTAAATGGATGGTGAACAAGAGTGAAGAGCGATAACAAAAAGACACAAATGATTAACAACTACAAAGGACAGGAACTTGTGGAGAGTCATGATAGTCAACGTTCTGAAGGGTCATGGCATCTGGAAGAAGAAGAATGATCTTGAGTACTTGGATGACGAAACAAGGGTTAGGAGAGATAAGAAAAATGCTAAATTTATTAAGAGCTAAAAAGGACAGGAAATCGTGGAGAGCCATGATTGCCAACATTCTAAAAGAACACAGCACCTAGAAGAAGAATGATCTTGAGTAAATGGATGACAGAACAAAATTTATAAAGATTTACAAAAGAGAGGAAATTGTGGAGAGCCGTGATCGCCAACATACAGAAAATACATGGCACATAGAAGAAGAATAAGCTTGAGTAAATGAATGGCGCAACAATGTTTAGGAGAGATAATAAACCGACAAAGAAATTGTGGCGAGCCATGATCCTCAACGTCATGAAGGGAAAAGGCACATGTAAGAAGAACGAGCTTATGTAAATCGTTGAGAGAACGGCGTTTAAAAGAGAGAAGAAAAAAACAAAGTTTATTAAGAGCTACAAAGGATAGGGAATTGTAGAGTGCCAATATCGCCAACGTCCTGAAGTAAGGTTCCATAAACATCCGTTCTGAAAGTCCTCACGAATGAAAAGTCTTTTATCATTGACATGTTGTTGCTAATTTGCATTGGTAACAGATCAGCGCCAGACAGAAACACAGTACAGTTAATGTTTGTACATTTTTTTATATTCTATCCTCGTGTGGTTTGTAAACCTAATTCGATATTTCGCAGGTCGTTTCTTCTTTTACGAACTCAACACACGTAATTTTACATTTCTGTTTCTCTGCACGTATAACTAATTCAACAAATCAATGAATTGTCTCTTATATTCCGAAGATATATATTTACAGGTAGGTTTACTTAACCTTTCATTTCTTAATGAGTTTCCAGATATTTCTTCACACCTGCCGATTCCCTCCTAAGGGAATTCAATTCTAATTTGGGTTTCTCGGTAAATAACATCTGTTTATACTGTGTCACGTCGCTTTTTTTTTTTTTTCGTTTTGTTTTTCTGCGAAAATTATTGCAATATATCTTCTCAAAACATCGAAATCTTCATGAAACAAAATATTCAAATAAAATTACTATTTTAAACGTTCCTGGCGGTTTTATAGAGACTTCACTTCCCAAAAATTCATAATTTGGATGATATAAAAAAAAATTTTACCACAAGGATATAGAGATTTTCTAAGCGTAGCTTAGATGTGGCACAGTGAGGATCGAACTCATTACATAATTGTAAATGTTATAGCAAGAAAAGCTTCCTAACATTACACCATACCGAAGTGCCCAACCATAGGGATATAGTGCTCGATGTAAACACGTCATTAGGGCAGAAGCAATATTAGAAAATAATTGCGAAATTACTGACTCGCACTGACATGGTCTATCAGATCAGATCAAGAATGAACTATTGCTGCAATATTTGGTCTGGCGCTGCCCAATCTTCACTGTCCAGCATTAACGGAGTCACAAAATCGCTTACATGGATAGCATGGGTTAAACGGTGATGAATTATTCTCCACCATGTAACATTTATCACACTGACTAAACGGCTCCAGCCTTTCAAAAAAATTATCGATATTGCCAGTCAAATGTTCAGATGAGCTACATTCCTTAGTGCCACCAGTTCAGACCTTTACAGCTAAACCTATCTCTACACTATCGCTATTGCCATGGCAAATGTTCAGACGAGCGACATAACCTTCTGCCACTAGTTCAGACCATTACAGCTAAACCTCTCTCTACACTATCGTTATTGCCAAGGCAAATGTTCAGACGGGCTACATTCCATCGTGCCACTAGTTCAGACCCTTACAACTTAACCTCTCTCTACTCTATCGCTATTGCCATGGCAAATGTTCAGACGAGCTACTTTCCTTAGTTTCACCAGTTCAGACCTTTACAGCTAAACCTCTTTCTACACTGTCGCTATTGCCATGGCAAATGTTCAGACGAGCTACATTACTTAGTTTCAACATTTCAGACCATTACACCTAAACCTCTCTCTACTCTATCGCTATTGCCATGGCAAATGTTCAGACGAGCTACATTCCTTAGTGACACTAGTTCAGACCTTTACAGCTAAACCGCTCTCTACTCTATCGCTATTGCCATGGCAAATGTTCAGACGAGCTATATTCCTTAGTGACACTAGTTCAGACCTTTACAGCTAAGCATCTCTACCCTATCGCTATTGCCATGGCAAATGTTCAGACGAATTAAATTTCTTAGTTGCACCAGCTCCGAACTTAATTCCCCATGACCACAATTGTAAAACATCAAAATCCCCTTCGTCTCCCTTTGATAAATTCCAAGTTCCTCTCAGATAGTTTGTCCTCAGATCTGCTAGGTTGCGGTGAGACCTAGGGCAAGTCTTAGCAGACACGAAGCTTCGCGTGCCAGTTGAACAGTACTAATTAAAAACGAAAACTAGACAAGATATCCCGAGATATCAGCAGTAACACGAGAACAGTCTAACCCTTTAGATTAAATAAAGAATTTCAGTTCGGAATTTCCTGTAAATGACCCGGATCGAGGGTAAAACAAGCGAAATATTGTAAACAATGATGACGCCCTATCCCAAAAATTTAGACCTAAAATATCTCTTTTACGCATCTTCTGACAATTCGATTACAAAGCCGAGAAGTGTCTTTAGAGATTTTAGCAGCGACATTCCATTCGACACAAGATGGCGTTGTAGATCCAGAACTATGTCATCTATAAAAATGGTTGCATGAAAAATAGAAAGGTACATTTCAAAATATTTTACACAATATGAAACTCAGCTCACAGGACACATGGCACAGTGGATAAAGGCGATGGTTAGATCCAGTGACAGGTCTCAAAGAGTGTGAGTTAAGTCAATGGAGAACTTTCAGAGGGAAATTAACAGGAGATAACTGATAACTGACATCCTTTAAACATGGTACGTCGAACTAGTACAGTCTACTCCGGTGAGCGAAATAAAGGGTCCAGTCCGACATTCGAACCACCTGAAGAAGGTCGGAGCGTACAACGGCCGAAACGTTGTGATAAATATGGCGACAATAGTCCGAATAATGTAAATAATGTTTAATAACCTCCTAGTGTACCATATTTCTTGGGACTAATTTTATATAAATGTCTAGATTTTTACAAATATTTCTTTACTACGTTTGATGTTCCCCAAATCTCTTTTAATTTACTACTGTGTATTGTTACTAACATTTCTATATTTTATCCTTTTAAGTAATCCAATTAAATTAGTTTCAAAGTTATCTAACTCTTTAATGCGGCGTGGGTAGGTATTGGTTTAAAAGCTATAGTTTTCAGGGGTTTCTTGAGAGTTATTCTGGTTATTCAGAAAGAAATGTGCTTTCCATCTCATGTTAGAGATGAAAAATTCAATCTTTTTAAGCACAGTAAGTTGGTACAAATTCTTATTGGGCCAGGGGATATTCTTAAAAGAGTAATCAATATTCATTCGTTCCATAACGGTTAATTTAATAAAGTGCTCGAAAGATTGAGATAAATCTAAGGTAAACGTCTATATATATAGGCACGGAGGAGTAATGGATAGCGGATTGGATTGAGGAATCGGAGAGCCGAGTTCGAATTCCAGTCGGATCCATCATATTCACTTACGTGCTAATACACTTGGGAAAGGTGGGAATCCTCTTCTTCCTCCAATAATAGGACAGACTGGGTTCTATAGCCTTGGATGCCAACTGGCCTAGGAGAGGAACTCTGAATTCAAAACCCGCGGAGGGTCGTTTGGGAACCTTGTGAAACGTAGTCCCTGTATCCGGCCCTTCAAAAAGTTTGGATGGTCCTCCACGAAACAGTCACACTATAATCAAATCTCATGTGCTATTGTCGTGCTGTCGGTTTCCTAGGAACTGATCTGATTGACACTCATACTTCGAATTCGACGGGAGAGTCGATTATATATATACATATATATATATATATATATATATATATAGTTGTCCCTCGCCACTTCACGCTTCGGCATTCACGGCTTCGCTTTATCGCGTTTTTTTTTTCTTTTTTTTTTTCAGACTTTTTCATGAAAAAATCTTATCCCGGTTCCTACAGTCTACTGTATGGTTGGAAAAAAAAGGTCTTGCCCAGACACTCAATCGATCCTTCAGTTGGTCGAGACAGTGAAAATAATAGAGCGCGCGCTTGGTTGTCTGAGTCAATTATGCGTACCCGTATTCAAATTACTGTATGTCTGTGTATTCAGTCACCCCCGCAAATCCCTCAACGCCAAATGCAGCGCTCGAACACTCCTTGTGTGTGGGCAAGAACATTTTTCGAGGCCTATATTATTCAAAAATCGGGGGTTGTGAAACCAACGCAATCAGAACATGCTGTTCACTCTTTGGCTACCATTTCCGCCGGTGTGTTTTAGATCTACTTGTTGGTGATGTCTTTGACTGCGTTTTAGTACAGAGGAGTCTACAAACAAAATTGTTCCGAAGTTAGTAAGCAACAACCGAGTAGAAAACAACAAAGCAATAGTATTTGATTAAAATAAAATACAAATTATATTTTTGGTAACAAAATCAAAACTACATACAAAGATATTTATGCAAACCAGATAATTGATTTCAAGGAGGTGCTGAAGAGAAAACTTCAAATTATGCATATTAATCCTTCCAAAGTATAAAGAAATGTTTATGCAACTGATTTAGAGAAGGAGTAACCATTGTTGTGCAGTACATATCTTCATTTCTTCATCATTGAACAAGTTGCATTATTCGCACTAACCTAGGAAAATAATGCAACTTGTTCGATGTTGAAGCTGTGTACGTTGTGTATGATTTTAATGTACAATAATAATAATAACAATAATAATAATAATAATAATAATAATAATAATATTAGGTTGGTGCAAAAATAATGACGTAATAATGTCGTTTTCTGACGTTAAAAAATACGTCACAAAACGACATTATTACGTCATTATTTTTGCACGAACCTAATAATAATAAGAATATTTGTAACCTCTGATATATCTTATTTTCTTTTATCTTGTCTAATATATTGGCAAAGGATAGAATTGACGACATAGGTGTTATTTTATGGCTAGAGAGCTCTTACAATGTCAAAAACTGTATTTAGAAGGTCATGAACATGTTTTCTATGCTTTATCTACGATAATATTCGATTTATAAATAAAGAATCTTATTTTGTGTAAATTCAGTAATCGCGGTGGGGTCTGGAACTGATTAACCACGATAAAAGAGGGACGACTGTGCATAATATATATATATATATATATATATATATATATATATATATATATATATATACTTATTTGTGGGCATATATTTTACTTCGTATATATATATGGAAGGGAGAGAAAGGTCTCTCAGGTGATTAATGGAGAGAAGTTTAGTTTTTGAGGCATTAAAATTGACAAGCCATCTTTTGTCCCAATTAACGACGTTCTTGAGATCTTTTTGTACAAAAAATGCCATATACACACGCACACATACATATATATAAATATATATATTCATATATATATATATATATATATATATATAGAGAGAGAGAGAGAGAGAGAGAGATCGATATATATATATATATATATATATATATAATAAAAAGGCTTAAACACTAATATTCCATGGTCATAATTTATTCCATTGGAATCGTAAATACGATCCAATTCATCAGACCTACAAATTCAAAAAGAAAACAGAAAAAAACCCACTCCGGAAATAAAAATAGAATTTAGAGAGAGAGTAATTATGAGAGTGTGGGACGGATGTTAGTTTATAAGAGAGGGGTTTAACAGAGAGAGTTTTATTTAAAATTAGGTGTGAGTGGAAGGGGGAAAAAGACTGTTGACGGATGTCTAAAACAGTATAAGGATACACATCGACGTGACAATACACACACCATGGCCGATCAAATCTTAAAGAAGGAGGGGGAGGTAAGGAAGGAAGTGGTGGGGAAGAAAGATGGGGCGGGTGAAATTAAAATTGCAAGGGACGCTGTGTAATTGAGAAAATTTGACAAAAATAATATCGACAGCAGGTTACAAATAAAATATTATAAACAATAAATATGAAGATTATCTAATCTGGCGAGGACCTATATTTTTATGTTCAAAACGCATGCAAAACCATACATACATGTATATACTACACACACACACACACACACACACACATATATACATATATATACACATACACACATATACATGTACACACACAAACACATATAAATACATACACACATACACATACATATACATACATATACATACGCACACATATATACACGTATATCCACCTATACCCTATACACACATTTTCCACATACATATACATAAATACACATGCACCCACATACACATATATACATACACACACATACAAAAACCAGATATATATACACACACACACATATATATATATATATATATATGCATATATATATATACATATATATACATACAAAAATGTACACACATATACCTACATATACACACATACATCCATAGGCATCCACTCCTTACCCATTTACACACACTTGTACATATGAACATGCGCATAAACATATATACCTAAAACCTTACATTTCTAACCAATTAAAAAAAAAAAAAAAAAAAAAAAAAAACAATGTATCCCTATATATCGATTTAATTAAAAAGATTAAGTTCAAGAATCATAACAACTACTTCCTGACTAAAATTGGTAGAGACATTAAAAACATAAAAAAATCCAATAAATTATGGATTAAAGCTGACAAATCTAAAAATTTCTATAAAGTTACACCTTCTGAATACGACAAAATCGTCACTGACAAAATTACCAGCTCTTATAAAAAAGACAAAGACAATAGTACCTTATCATCTATCAATGAAGACATCTGCAAATTTGCTAACAAATGTGGAGTTGCTGACAGAATGGGCAAATTTGGTTTGAAAGATGCATACATTCTCTTCAAAGACCATAAGCCGAACTTCATCAATGGCTTGCAGTCCCGTCTAATTAATCCCTCCAAATCTGAGTTGGGATTAATTTCTAAGAGTATTATTGAGAAAATTACTTCATGTGTCCTGGAGAAATACCCTGCTAACCTTTGGAAAGACTCGGCCGAGACGATTAAATGGTTCCGAAAGATCCCTAACAAGAGAAGAGCCACTTTCATCCAATTTGACATCTTGGATTTTTACCCTTCTATTTCGGAGGAACTATTAAGTAACAGCCTTAATTTCGCCAAAGGATATACTGATATAACGGATAATGATCTGAACATCATTTTACCGTCAAGAAGATCAATTCTTGCATACAATGACGCTACTTGGGTGAAGAAAAATAATGGTAGTTTCGATGTACCTATGGGGGCCTTTGATTCCGCCCAAATTGCAGATCTGGTGGGCATATATATTCTCGACACCTTGAGTAGAGTAGTTAACCTTAGCCAAGTCGGAATTTATAGAGATGACGGCCTAATCATTGTCCCAAATAGCAATGGCCCCTTGACTTCTAGCTTACATAAGAAGATAATTAGGGCCTTCAAATACTTAGGCCTTAAAATTGAAATATCTTCCAACATGAAAATAGTCAACTTTTTGGATATTACACTAAATCTATCTAATGATACCTTTAAACCCTTCCATAAAGTTGATCAAACACCCCTATATATCAACGTCCACTCTAACCACCCTAAACATGTGATAGACCACATCCCTAAAACTGTGAATACTAGAATAAATAAGCTATCTTCTAGCCAAAAAGTCTTTGATGATAATAAATTTATATACAATCAGGCCCTCAAAAATAGTGGTTTTAGACAGGAATTAAACTATAACGGAGAACTTGGAAATCAGAACAATAACAGATCTAAAAATAGAAAGAGGAAGGTAATATGGTTCAACCCACCATATTGCAAGCTCTCTAATATTGACATAGGAAGTTTTTTTCTGAAATTAATTGATAAGCATTTTCACAGTAAACATCCATTAAGTAAAATTTTCAATAGGAAGACTCTGAAAATTAGTTACTCATGCGTTAGTAATATGGAGAAAATCATATCTTCCCATAATTGCAGAATACTTAGAAACTACCATTGTAATGTGACTCAATCAAGTAACCCTACCTGCAATTGTAGGAATAAAGATCATTGCCCTATCGGGGGTAAATGTAACTACAAAAATGTAATATACGAGGCAACTATCTTTCCCGAGGAAAATATAAACGAGAAAAAAAGATATATAGGTATATCCGCCGGTAATTGGAAGCAGCGTCTATACAACCATAGACACTCTTTTAGATATAGATGCCTTAGAAGTCAAACTTCCTTATCCAAACACTACTGGGATCTGGTGGATAAGGGGTTAACCCCACTTTTGAAATGGAGATACCTATCAAGAGCCAAAACACCTAATAACTTCCGCGATCGGTGTGATCTGTGCTTGGCGGAAAAAATTTTTATTATCAAAGATAAAAATCAAGATGAACTGTTGAATCTTCGTAATGAGATATTTTCTAAATGTAGACATAAGAAGAGATTCAAAACATAAACACCGTTTTGTAACTTTCTGTCATTTATGTCAGTTCCATCTTGGTTCAAAACATCGGGCATGACATTTTAACGGAATGACTATTATGTTTATTTTGTTTATCTCTATATAGATCATTGTGTGTTTTTGTGATGCGCTATGGTGTTTTTTTTTTTTTTTTTTTTTTTTTTTTTTTTTTTTTTTACGCCCAAATTGTTGAAATTTTACTTAGTTCTTAAATTCTAATTTATATGTATGTATTTGTACGTATTTGTATGAATGTGGGTATATGTGTATATATAAATTGTTGAAATTTTACTTATTTAGTTTTTAAATTCTAATTTATATGTATGTATTTGTATGTATGTGGGTATATATATATATATATATATGTGTGTGTGTGTGTGTATATGTATGTATGTATGTATGTATGTACTTGACTACGGGTATATGTAGGTATATATTTAGGGGTGTGTGTATTTGTATATATGTATATGTATATGTATGGATATGTGTGTATGTGTATATATTCATGTATACGTATGTGGGTGTAGGTATATATAGGAGAATATATATGCAGGGATGTGTGTATGTGTATATATATATGTATATATATGTATGTATATGTATGTGTGTGGGTGTGCGTATGTGTTGGTGTATATATGTACCCATATGTATGTATGTGTATATATATGTGTGTATGTGGGTATAGATGTGCGTGTATATGTGTATGTATGTATAGCCTAACGGATAGATATAGGGATACATTGTTTTTTTTTTTTTTTTTTTTTTTTAATTGGTTAGAAATGTAAGGTTTTAGGTATATATGTTTATGCGCATGTTCATATGTACAAGTGTGTGTAAATGGGTAAGGAGTGGATGCCTATGGATGTATGTGTGTATATGTAGGTATATGTGTGTACATTTTTGTATGTATATATATGTATATATATATATGCATATATATATATATATATATGTGTGTGTGTGTATATATATCTGGTTTTTGTATGTGTGTGTATGTATATATGTGTATGTGGGTGCATGTGTATTTATGTATATGTATGTGGAAAATGTGTGTATAGGGTATAGGTGGATATACGTGTATATATGTGTGCGTATGTATATGTATGTATATGTATGTGTATGTGTGTATGTATTTATATGTGTTTGTGTGTGTACATGTATATGTGTGTATGTGTATATATATGTATATATGTGTGTGTGTGTGTGTGTGTGTGTGTAGTATATACATGTATGTATGGTTTTGCATGCGTTTTGAACATAAAAATATAGGTCCTCGCCAGATTAGATAATCTTCATATTTATTGTTTATAATATTTTATTTGTAACCTGCTGTCGATATTATTTTTGTCAAATTTTCTCAATTACACAGCGTCCCTTGCAATTTTAATTTCACACGCCCCATCTTTCTTCCCCACCACTTCCTTCCTTACCTCCCCCTCCTTCTTTAAGATTTGATCGGCCATGGTGTGTGTATTGTCACGTCGATGTGTATCCTTATACTGTTTTAGACATCCGTCAACAGTCTTTTTCCCCCTTCCACTCACACCTAATTTTAAATAAAACTCTCTCTGTTAAACCCCTCTCTTATAAACTAACATCCGTCCCACACTCTCATAATTACTCTCTCTCTAAATTCTATTTTTATTTCCGGAGTGGGTTTTTTTCTGTTTTCTTTTTGAATTTGTAGGTCTGATGAATTGGATCGTATTTACGATTCCAATGGAATAAATTATGACCATGGAATATTAGTGTTTAAGCCTTTTTATTATATCCTTACTCTGTCCTGGACATTGAGTTCTACCTGGATTTTATCCTCTCGGAATTTTTTATTCTAAATATACATGTGTATATATGCACCTGTGGATTTTGCATATATATGTATATTTACCACTAATATTATCTATATATATATATATATATATATATATATATATATATATATATATATATACCTGCTGTATATATTTATATACTGTTATGGTCCGGTTCCTTGTACCACGGTAGAACCAATAAAGAAGAACTCGAACACAGGCATGGAATAACACAGATATGTTACAAACTGGAATATATACAGAGAAGTAGAAGTGTTAGTATGAACAATCAGGTTTAGTAGAGAGAACAATGTAGTCTCGACTAGTATCACTATTCCAATGTCTTGTAGTAATTGTCTGAACGCAACTCTCTTTCGGACTGCCTCTGACTCGACTGACTGACTCGCTCTCTCTGACTGACTGACAGACTCCTGACCCAATTCTGACGGACCTCACTCCAGACTTTAGACTGAACGGTATTTAATCACCCACCACGAGGGCATCATGTGGCACAAGGCCGGTTTAACGTGGGATCTCCAAGCCCATGCTCTCGGCCAAAAATATGCCCTTTGAACCCGTATAAACTGTTTCAGGGTCGGTCTACCACCTCGAAAGAGACTCCGCCCTTCGGCGTAGCCTCGTTTGGGTTCCTCCCCGCCCAAAGGCAGAGAGTTCAACCGATCAGCCGGTCCGCCGGTCGCCCGACTTCAGACTGAACACCGTGCTTCCTGTTGAGGCGCAGTATTTATTACGTATGGAATAGTCCATTATGTTATTATGGGTAAGATCCCATAACATATACAGTGTTTGCATATATATATATATAATAATATATATATATATATATATACTTTTGTTTGCATACATATGTATAATTGTTGCATATATCTATATGGTTATATGTATATATATGTAAACGTATATATATATATATGTATACGTATATATATATATATATATATATATATATACTTATATATACATATGTATGTATATATCATATATATATATATATATATATATATATATATATATATGCAAACACTGTATATGTTATGGGACCTTACCCATAATAACATAATAGACTATTCCATACGTAATAAATACTGCGCCTCAAAATTATTTACGAGTTCAAATGCCCCTTAAGAAACTGATCAAACCAAACTCATAAATAATTACATTGGTCACACTATTACATGCCTATCTTGACGATTTAAATTACACCTACGCGATCCTAGCTTTATTAAAAAAATCATTTAAACATATACAAAAACCTAGACTCTATCTGATACAAATTGGTAGAAAATACAAGTATAATATCCTCATCCACATGTAAAAAAGATTAAAAATAATGGAAGCCGTAATAATAAAAAAGAAAAGCCAACACTCAATGACAATAACTATGAACATGGCCACAATGTGCCGACCGTGTTCGGAAAATATAACAATCTTATATCTTTAGATACAGACAATAATAAGAATAATGAAAGTCCTACTTGAATTAATTGCAATTTGAAGAATTTCAATTGTACTAAGAAAAATGGATTCATTATTTAAATCGAATGATAAAAACTATAAAAATAAGGATATTAGTCCAAATAATTGGTACAATAACTTCGATTCATTTAAAAACTACCGAGGGTATTATTATGATCACAACTAAATCTGTTGTAAGACTATGATAAAAACAATAAAGATCAGGATAATAGTCCTAACGAGTTATGAAATAATGAGATTCAAAGAAAGAGAAAGATAAAGAGAGAGAGAGGGTGAGAGAATGTCCGAGTGAAATACTGAATAGAAATATTAAAACTGATAAGAATAAAGAATAAAAAAAATACAATAGACGAGAAGCAATATAACTTAAGATAAAAAAAAAGCATATCAAAATAAAGAGAAAATTAAAATGAAAGTGAAAGTAGACATAAGTGTCAATGACACAGATTATCACTGTTCCCAATTTATTTTTGACACCTGGCGTCTATTGAATAATCTTTGACAGTATTTCAACTAATTACGAGATAAAAGCTAGAAAAGGACAACAAAAACTGGACTATTTTACCTCACTTCAGGCAAGACAGAATTGTCTTTAGTGAAGTACAATTTCAAATGTCTTCTTTTTTTGGGGAGAGACAAGATTCATCAGCGTTTCCTGTGAGCTTCCCCAATTAAATCAACCATTGTTCTATGAATCTGGAGGAGAGAGCAGCATTGAAATATTTTTGATATACTAACATCGACCACTGACCCTCAGGGTGAAATTTCTGTCTGACGTTGATGCACACCGAGATTAAAACATTGATTTGCAGGGGAAAGGTCAACTTCCTTATTCTGAACGCCAAGCTGAGTTGAAATTCCTATACAGAGGTGAAACTAGGATTGCAACAATTGCGTGTATTCGACGTTGTCTGAATTATTAAAAACTAGAAAAGCTGTGAGAGAATATATATATTAATTTTAATTCTGTATAAATGAGTAAAGATGACGTAATCGAATATATATATATATATATATATATATATATATATATATATATATATATATATAATTATGTAATGAAAAAAAAACACTTTAAGGTACCATTACGATAATTTATTTCACCTAAATCCTTTTTTAAGGATTCTGGATCATCAGATAAAACTTCCAACAACGAATTGAGAGGAAAAATGGGATTAGAAATTGGTGGGTAGTGTAATTTTTGTAATTTAATAGAGGGGGTTGAGAGTGGTAGTTAAACAGACAATATAAAGTATAGGGAGGGGTTAATTTTATATCTCTCTTAAGTATGTTTTATTAGGTTGGTGCAAAAATAATTTCGTTTTCTAACATATGTTACTATGTGAAAAAACGAAATTATTTTTGCACCAACCTAATATATTGGAGTAGGAGGAGTGACAGAACCTTGACCTCTTTAGATGGTTAACAAAACGGAAATGAAATGTAGAAAATGTATAGAAGTGAGTCTTATGGTAAAGAGAGAGATGGAGAGGGGAAGAGAGATGGAGTTGTTATAATTTTGTTTTAACAAAATAATGTAAAAGATAGTTTACAATGTTTGATAGAAAATTCGATATGTAAAAAAATGTTGTTATTAACTTAAATCTTTAATTTTTTAAGTAAATAGTTTCATGACTAAATATAACTATTATTGTAATAAACATATTTATCTAGGACATAAAGAAATATTTAAAATTTTAATAGTTTATTCACCCGACTAATTGTATTTCCACAATATAAAAATAAAATAATAACAATAACATCTATTTTAATATTTAAAATTAATTTATGAATGTAATTTTTATTTATTATATTGGTAAACTAAATTAAAGATTAGGTTTCATTATTTAATAGTATTTGAGGGTAATATTAATTTTCATTTATTCATATATGTCTCACAAATGTATTCATGTGAATCCCTACATACACACGATCATTAACAAGTCCAAAAAAAAACACATAGAAACACATGAGATAATTTACACAAAAATTCATTTAACCTCGTACATAAACTATAAATACATTTTACAATCTTTATCTCTATTTTAATATTTGAAATATATATAGATTTTGGTTAAATTCCATAGTTAAAATTTAATTTTAGGTGATTTCGGAAGTGTCTCAATTTAAAGGAATTTAGCTAATATTATTAGTATTATTAATAGTCAAAGAATGGTATATTTAAATTTTAATTATCATTTTAGAAATGAAACTCCCTTCAGAAGATAACAAAATTTAAATTATAGAATATTACAAGAGAAGGATGTTACAAATTAAGAATAGTAAATTTAAAATGTCATTAGAAAGACCCAATATTTCATTTAAAATCAATTCATGCACCTACGCACATATATACATACACACAGACACACATACATATATATATATATACATATATACATACACACACACATATACATCTATATATATATATACATATATACATACACATATACATACATATACAATTCATATATCCATATACAAATCTATATATCAAAAAATTTATCTAACCATTTAATCATCTATATATATACATATATATAGACATACTCATATACACATACACACTCTTAAATACATATACATTCATATATAAGCACAAAAACCTACATACAAAAAAAGATATAAAAAGAATATATATATATATATATATATATATATATATATACACATAACACCATACATACACACAATTATATATATATATACTGTTATACACCCATTTACATACATATACATATGTATATTTTCCAAATATTAATTCTAAGGTAATTACGTCTATATACATATATAGATTACAAGTAGTTAAATCCATAAAAACACACATATTTAAGTACATGTACACACATATATATTCGTACCTACATATATAATATACATATACATACAAAACAAACGTAAAAACATTTATACATATACATCCACAACCATGCAGCATACACGTTAAAAAAAAATTGTCAGTATTGAAACATGCTTCATACTAGTATATTTATACTCACACATGTGTATATCTATTTATACATATATATCCATACTACCATACATATGTGTCCACAATATAAATACATAGTTACCCTTATCTATAATGTTCATATATATATATCTAAATAAGTTCACATATAAAAAAAATTTTAAGTTCAACAACACATTTATCAAAGAGCACAGTGTCAGTATTTTCATATATTCATTTAAAACAATTTATATTTTCTCTTTATATATCTACATATACTTTGTTAAAATGAGGTGATTTTTATGCCTACATTTACAAATCAACTCATTATGTCTGTTCAATAGTATGTCCGGATCCTTATGTTTTATAATTAGTATTTTTTCCATAATGCTGTAATGTAATGTAATGTAATGTAATGGACAAATTCCGACAATTATTTTAAGACATTTTTTATGTTTAACATTCTTTATATAGATACAAATATTTAAGTAAATGCTCTGTTTATAATAAACAGTATTAAACAACATTTACCGGCCTGAATGTCCGAGAAATTTTCATAGAAAATATTCATCCTCCGACAGGAATCGAACCTGTATCCTATACGGAACCGTATTATAGCCTGACGTGCCTTAACCGATTGGGCCACAGAGGAGAGTTCGGTTAACGAGATTGTAGATTAAAGACAGTAAAATCGGTAAATGTGATTTATAAAGCAGGTCTCATATGGAGCAAATACATACATATATATATGTAGCTTTTCCACTTTGTTTCATGATGTCTCTATGCGCTGCTTGGTGCAATGTTGTGATAATCGATTAATATACTTTTATCTTTCGGCGCGTAAGTGGTTAACGTATAATGTGAAACGACATGCTGCTATTGTTAGGATACACGCATAGCAAAGCGAGGCTGAGATTGCACGTTTGTTTAGGAAGTCGTTCGGTTGATTGTGTGCACATATTTCGGAAGGAGTTGTAAGCCACCGGCATGTATATTGTTGCCTGCAACGAACAGTAAGAAGCGTTCACAGCGTTCAGACAGTATCGAAGAACCACAATTCGTACCGAATCCCGGAATAAGGCTGATGAGGGCCATTGCCGGAGATATATATATATATATATCAATATATATCTCCAGATATATGTATCAAATATGTTGTATAGATGAATTAATATTACAATGAATCGTTTATACAAAAAAAAATTTACTAATCTACTTTTTGTATGAATGATTCATTGTAACACACACACACACACACACACACACACACACACACATATATATATATATATATATATCTGTGTGTGTGTGTGTGTGAATATAGTTTAAGGTGTGCTATGTTAATGGGATAAAAAGTGTTCAATATCAGAGATAGAGCGTATGTAAATATAGATATAAAAGTGAACAGTGAAGTGTTAACACTCAGAGGCGACAGGCTGTTTCATGCTGGACGCAATCGTCAGGGTGGCCTGACGATTGTATATATATATATATATATATATATATATATATATATATATATATATATATATATATATATATATATAGCGTGGACATTGAAGTTAACACCCAGCGACGACAGTCTGTTTCATGCGTATACGTAATAATCAGACAATGGTCAATCAATGTGTACGTTTATATTTTTATATATTTATATTTATGTAAGCTCTATCCGGGACACTGATCACTTTAACCCATAAATATAGCATACCATAAAACCACATTATATCACACACACACACACGCATATATATATATATATATATATATATATATATATATATATATATATATATATATATATAGGCAGCGAACTTTCATGTATATTTCAAATTTCTCAAATGATCTAATAATTTTTTTCTTTTCTTTTCAGATGATGAATTATATAAAATTGTCCGAATGTTCTTTTTTTCCGAGAGCTTTTGGCTATACATTTAGCCATTTCCATGGATGAAATATTTTAACTGTTAAATGAATTTTCAAATCAAGGTCAAGATATTGTGTCTATGTTCATAGTTGATATTATTAAGTGTGTTTTTTTTTACTTTTATTAATAAGGCTTCCATTGTTTTTAGCCTTTCATGCATGTAAATGATGCTATTATATTAGTGTTGTCAGCAAGTATGTTACGAATAGGGTTTAATAAGCCTCTAAAAGTATTTAAATAAGATGTAATTGAGCTATGATCAGAAAGGTGTAGAGTGAGTCTGCGTGCCAAACATGTTGCAGTATAGCCTATATAATTATTTATGAATTTTGATTGATCAGGAATACAATTCCTTAATCGTCATTTAAAATTCGGACAATTTTTATATAATTTATCATCTGAAAAGAAAAATATTAGATCCTATGAGAAATTGTATAAAAAATAAATCAAAGTAACTTGTCTGACGTATTCAATGAGATGTGCATATATATATATATATATATATATATATATATATATATATATATACACACACACACACACACACACACACACACGAGGTGTGTTCAAAAACTATTCGACTTTATTTTCTCCCGCCAAAACTAATACTGCGTGGTTAAAATCCTTATGTTAGGCGGTGACGTCGGCTTTTCTGCGCATGCGTAAAAAATCGCCCCGTTAGGCCGCTATTATGACTATAGTAAACATATCTAGTGATTTTCGTTTTCATGCAAGATGACCGAAAACCTCGAACAGAGATATTGCGTCATTTTTTTGCCAGAAGCTGGGTCATACTGAAGTTCAAAACATCGAGAAGTTTCAGTAGGCCTTTGGATATGATGCCATCGGCAAATATCCGGTCAAGGAGCGGTACAACCGCCTCAAACAAGGCCGTATCTCAGTGGAGAGCGAGGCACATTCAGGTGTGAACAGAATGCTTCTTTGATAAATGAAACCGTTTTCTTCAATTTCTTTATCTGTTTTTTTTTTATATATATTTTTTGTTTTGTTTTTTTTGTTGTTTTTCT
>OZ010609.1:5861142-5956142 GCA_963932145.1 Acanthosepion lycidas | reverse complement strand
ATATATAGGCGTCGGGATAAGGATTTAATTCATTATGGCAGCAATAACTTAAGAGGCAGGGCGGAGTAATGGATAACTGCTCGGATTGAGGAAAGGAGAGCCGAGTTCGTATTCCAGTCGAATCCATTACATTCATTTTCGGGCTAATGCCCTTGGGAAGGGTATGAAACCTACTGCGGAAAATCTGCCTCGTCAGTCATGTATGGAAAGATTCATGATCGATTAAGCGTGTATCACGCAAAGCACATAACTGACTCTCAAATATTTCTACTGATACAATTAGATTTTGTTCTAAACGTATTGTTGAGTAGTAGATTAATTATTCCATCGTTCGAATTCCAGTCGAATTCATTACATTCACTTATGTACTATTACCCTTGGGAAAGGTATGAATCCGTTTCTTCCCAGCTATGGGTAAATAGCAGAATAGACCGGGTTCTATGGACTCGGATTCAAACTGGTCTACTGCAGAAAGAAATGGCAACCTTCTGCTGGAGAAAAATCTGCCTCGTCAGTCGTGTATCGAAAGATACATGATCGCCTAAGTGTTTATCACACATGGTACATAACTCACTGAGCAATGACTTGAAAAAATAGCATTTAATTGGTCAATTAATTTATGTTAAATTATTTTATTAGTATGATTAAAGTTAGTTAGAATGTTCATACTAATACTCTTAGGGAAAATTTCTCACCCATCGTGGCGAGGAGTAAAATGGTTGGACAGACTGGGCACTTCCGGTGTGATTGGCAATCAGTATAAAAGAAAGACAATTTTGAACTCAAAACTGTATTTGATACTCGGCGGTGAGTCAACTCAAAATACGGTCGGCTCAGTATAGCTACAATATAAAGATTGGTTGCGTGTCTTCTGAAGAAAGGTTAATCGACCTGAGCTGATGCTTATAAACGAACAGCCATGTTAAAGATGAGAAGTTACATTGATATGAAGTGTGTCGAAACATCACGGATTATGAATGAAAATATTGGAATGTCGGAACACACTAGGAAGGCCATAGAACGCACCGGTCAAAAGATGAGCTTACTATATAATAATGAAAATATTTCCTTTTTGGCATTCAGACAATATTGTGTTGCTAGATGCTAATTGTCAGAGTTAAATGAATATTTGATAAGTTGTGTCTGTAATTTCATTTCGATGAAAGATTGGATATATATATATATATATATATATATATATATATATATATATATATATATATATATATATATTAATAATAAGACATTATTTATTCAATAATATTTTTTCATTTATAAATGTTTTCATTAATTTCTGTCACATTAATTTGTTTCTATTTTCTTATTATCTGCATCGTTTATTAACTGTCTGTCTGTGTGTCTCTAATTTACCAAATTATACTGTTTTCATGAAAACAACCTGACTTCCAACGTGAATGAAGTCAATTCGTTTGCCACCGCTTCTGAGACTCAGAAGCAGATAAACAGATATTAACTGACTGTAATAGATAGATAGATAGATAGATAGATAGATAGATAGATAGATATACATGAACAGCTTGAGACAGCTTGATACATATGAACTAAAATAGATATATAGATATTTACGCACAAACCGATATATATATATATATATATATATATATATAGATAGATAGATAGATAGATAGATAGATATGAAAATGAGAGAAAGAGATGGACTAAAATTCCACTTTTCGTAGCATTTACTTTTTTAAAAGTCCCCAGAAGAACGTAGAGCGAAATATTCTTAATATATTTTTATTATAAGAGATTCAATCGCTATAAAAATTCTTCCATGTTTCAATAATTTGATTGTATTTTTTCAGGTGATGTCAAATGACTGGTCTTTTCCTAAATTTAAAGATGGTGGTCAAATAAGTTCAGAATAAAAAATATACTTGTGGTTATATCTTGATTAGCTAATTTAATGTCAGATCTACGCTTGATAGAAAAGTAAGCAGAGACGGCGGATGTGGGTAAGTTATTTTTTCATGTCAGGATAAACCGGAACATAGACATGCCAACATTGGCGATTACGGAAAATATACCAGCAACAAATATAATGTATGATACATACATATATATATATATATGTATATGTGTGTGTGTGTGTGTGTATTTATATAGAGAAAGAGTGTGAGTTATATTTTTGAGTTTCTATCCCATCTTTTTAAAATTTTCTAAAACATAATGTCAGCAGTTGTTTTCAACTTCGCCGTTTAAGAAAAAAAACAGGGGTTCGAAATACAGTAGGTGCAAGCATTCAAAGTACCATTTAATGTGATATGAGTTTAAAAGTCCCCATGCAGTTCGGCTTTTAATAAGTGTACTCCTGTAGAGAGATAATTGGGCTCCGGCCACAAACTAAAAGAACCCCTGCTCTAGCTTAGAAAACATCAATAATAATTTTGAAGAAATAATTTTGAACACTTCAAATACACTCCATGAATCATCAAGACATCATTTGAACTCTGATTCGTGCCATAAGACCCATTCGAACAAAAAAGATATTTGAGGCCGAAATTCCAATTCAGTCCGAAAATTGTGATCTTCACAAAATCAGAAAGTCCCTGGAACTTCAACTGAGTTGAGTTCTTCAAGTCACAGACGAGAAACTCTTCAAATCCTTACGTCACGGAACCTCTCACTTAACGCTGATTTCCTCCATTCACAAAGTTTTGAGGATATTTTAAACTAAATTTAAAACAAAAAATTGAAATATACAAAATTTTGTCTTACTGCAAACTCAATATAAATTAAAAGCTATTAAAATCACTATTTCTTTTCAGTTATTTTAAAATTTTAATTTGTAACTCTTCATCTGGACACAAATTCCAATGACGCATGTTCAAGCTGAAGGGCAGTTCTACAATCCTTGCATCATCCTGATTCCGAAATGGTATAATACATCTATGCAGAACAAGTGTGGCCTGAATTGGAAGTATTTCAGATGGAGAAAAAATTTACCATTTATTAATTTAGATAAGAGTCACATTTTGCTTTTGGATTTCATATTATATTTAGTGCAAAAGGTCGGCCGCACGAATTGTCAATTGACAACGAGAATCCATGCTGAGTCATAAATAATTTCCATTTTTGTAAATCACAATTATGTTTAAACTAATTATATAATAATAGAAATTAGATTCATACTCCTCAGTTGTCTGAGAATTTAGATAGCACAATATATATTATTATTGATTTGTGACTAGTATTTCTTTCATCTTATTTCTCTTGCTTTTGCACCAAGTAGTAATAGTCTTAAGTTGTCTGAATTTCTTAGATGAAGCCTTGGCAATTATTACTCATTTTTGACTAGTATTTCTTTCTTCTTATTTCTCTTGCTTTTCCACCAAGTAGTAATAGTCTTAAGTTGTCCGAATTTCGTAGATGAAGCCTTGGCAATTATTATTCATTTTTCACCAGTATTTCTTTCATCTTATTTCTCTTTCTTTTCCACCAAGTAGTAATAGTCTTAAGTTGCCTGAATTTCGTAGATGAAGCCTTGGCAATTATTATTCATTTTTCACTAGTATTTCTTTCATCTTATTTCTCTTGCTTTTGCACCAAGTAGTAATAGTCTTAAGTTGTCCGAATTTCTTAGATGAAACCTTGGCAATTATTATTCATTTTTCACCAGTATTTCTTTCATCTTATTTCTCTTTCTTTTCCACCAAGTAGTAATAGTCTTAAGTTGTCCGAATTTCTTAGATGAAACCTTGGCAATTATTATTCATTTTTCACCAGTATTTCTTTCATCTTATTTCTCTTTCTTTTCCACCAAGTAGTAATAGTCTTAAGTTGCCTGAATTTCGTAGATGAAGCCTTGGCAATTATTATTCATTTTTCACCAGTATTTCTTTCATCTTATTTCTCTTTCTTTTCCACCAAGTAGTAATAGTCTTAAGTTGCCTGAATTTCGTAGATGAAGCCTTGGCAATTATTATTCATTTTTCACTAGTATTTCTTTCATCTTATTTCTCTTTCTTTTCCACCAAGTAGTAATAGTCTTAAGTTGCCTGAATTTCGTAGATGAAGCCTTGGCAATTATTATTCATTTTTCACCAGTATTTCTTTCATCTTATTTCTCTTTCTTTTCCACCAAGTAGTAATAGTCTTAAGTTGCCTGAATTTCGTAGATGAAACCTTGGCAATTATTATTCATTTTTCACCAGTATTTCTTTCATCTTATTTCTCTTTCTTTTCCACCAAGTAGTAATAGTCTTAAGCTGCCTGAATTTCTTAGATGAAACCTTGGCAATTATTATTCATTTTTCACCAGTATTTCTTTCATCTTATTTCTCTTTCTTTTCCACCAAGTAGTAATAGTCTTAAGTTGCCTGAATTTCGTAGATGAAGCCTTGGCAATTATTATTCATTTTTCACCAGTATTTCTTTCATCTTATTTCTCTTTCTTTTCCACCAAGTAGTAATAGTCTTAAGTTGCCTGAATTTCGTAGATGAAGCCTTGGCAATTATTATTCATTTTTCACCAGTATTTCTTTCATCTTATTTCTCTTTCTTTTCCACCAAGTAGTAATAGTCTTAAGCTGCCTGAATTTCTTAGATGAAACCTTGGCAATTATTATTCATTTTTCACCAGTATTTCTTTCATCTTATTTCTCTTTCTTTTCCACCAAGTAGTAATAGTCTTAAGTTGCCTGAATTTCGTAGATGAAGCCTTGGCAATTATTATTCATTTTTCACCAGTATTTCTTTCATCTTATTTCTCTTTCTTTTCCACCAAGTAGTAATAGTCTTAAGTTGCCTGAATTTCGTAGATGAAGCCTTGGCAATTATTATTCATTTTTCACTAGTATTTCTTTCATCTTATTTCTCTTTCTTTTCCACCAAGTAGTAATAGTCTTAAGTTGCCTGAATTTCGTAGATGAAGCCTTGGCAATTATTATTCATTTTTCACCAGTAGTTCTTTCATCTTATTTCTCTTTCTTTTCCACCAAGTAGTAATAGTCTTAAGTTGCCTGAATTTCGTAGATGAAACCTTGGCAATTATTATTCATTTTTCACCAGTATTTTTTTCATCTTATTTCTCTTTCTTTTCCACCAAGTAGTAATAGTCTTAAGCTGCCTGAATTTCTTAGATGAAACCTTGGCAATTATTATTCATTTTTCACCAGTATTTCTTTCATCTTATTTCTCTTTCTTTTCCACCAAGTAGTAATAGTCTTAAGTTGCCTGAATTTCGTAGATGAAGCCTTGGCAATTATTATTCATTTTTCACTAGTATTTCTTTCATCTTATTTCTCTTTCTTTTCCACCAAGTAGTAATAGTCTTAAGTTGCCTGAATTTCGTAGATGAAACCTTGGCAATTATTATTCATTTTTCACCAGTATTTCTTTCATCTTATTTCTCTTTCTTTTCCACCAAGTAGTAATAGTCTTAAGCTGCCTGAATTTCTTAGATGAAACCTTGGCAATTATTATTCATTTTTCACCAGTATTTCTTTCATCTTATTTCTCTTTCTTTTCCACCAAGTAGTAATAGTCTTAAGTTGCCTGAATTTCGTAGATGAAGCCTTGGCAATTATTATTCATTTTTCACCAGTATTTCTTTCATCTTATTTCTCTTTCTTTTCCACCAAGTAGTAATAGTCTTAAGCTGCCTGAATTTCTTAGATGAAACCTTGGCAATTATTATTCATTTTTCACCAGTATTTCTTTCATCTTATTTCTCTTTCTTTTCCACCAAGTAGTAATAGTCTTAAGTTGCCTGAATTTCGTAGATGAAGCCTTGGCAATTATTATTCATTTTTCACCAGTATTTCTTTCATCTTATTTCTCTTTCTTTTCCACCAAGTAGTAATAGTCTTAAGTTGCCTGAATTTCGTAGATGAAGCCTTGGCAATTATTATTCATTTTTCACCAGTATTTCTTTCATCTTATTTCTCTTTCTTTTCCACCAAGTAGTAATAGTCTTAAGCTGCCTGAATTTCTTAGATGAAACCTTGGCAATTATTATTCATTTTTCACCAGTATTTCTTTCATCTTATTTCTCTTTCTTTTCCACCAAGTAGTAATAGTCTTAAGTTGCCTGAATTTCGTAGATGAAGCCTTGGCAATTATTATTCATTTTTCACCAGTATTTCTTTCATCTTATTTCTCTTTCTTTTCCACCAAGTAGTAATAGTCTTAAGTTGCCTGAATTTCGTAGATGAAGCCTTGGCAATTATTATTCATTTTTCACTAGTATTTCTTTCATCTTATTTCTCTTTCTTTTCCACCAAGTAGTAATAGTCTTAAGTTGCCTGAATTTCGTAGATGAAGCCTTGGCAATTATTATTCATTTTTCACCAGTATTTCTTTCATCTTATTTCTCTTTCTTTTCCACCAAGTAGTAATAGTCTTAAGTTGCCTGAATTTCGTAGATGAAGCCTTGGCAATTATTATTCATTTTTCACCAGTATTTCTTTCATCTTATTTCTCTTTCTTTTCCACCAAGTAGTAATAGTCTTAAGTTGCCTGAATTTCGTAGATGAAGCCTTGGCAATTATTATTCATTTTTCACCAGTATTTCTTTCATCTTATTTCTCTTTCTTTTCCACCAAGTAGTAATAGTCTTAAGCTGCCTGAATTTCTTAGATGAAACCTTGGCAATTATTATTCATTTTTCACCAGTATTTCTTTCATCTTATTTCTCTTTCTTTTCCACCAAGTAGTAATAGTCTTAAGTTGCCTGAATTTCGTAGATGAAGCCTTGGCAATTATTATTCATTTTTCACCAGTATTTCTTTCATCTTATTTCTCTTGCTTTTCCACCAAGTAGTAATAGTCTTAAGTTGTCCGAATTTCTTAGATGAAACCTTGGCAATTATTATTCATTTTTCACCAGTATTTCTTTCATCTTATTTCTCTTTCTTTTCCACCAAGTAGTAATAGTCTTAAGCTGCCTGAATTTCTTAGATAAAGCCTTGGCAATTATTATTCATTTTTCACTAGTATTTCTTTCATCTTATTTCTTTTGCTTTTCCACCAAGTAGTTATAGTTTTAAGTTTTCTGAATTTCTTAGATGAAGCCTTGGCAATTATTATTCATTTTTCACCAGTATTTCTTTCATCTTATTTCTGTTGCATTTTTACCAAGTAGTAATACTCTTAATTTGTCTGAATTTTTTGCATGAAGCGTTGGCAATTATTATTCCTTTTCACTAGTATTTTTTTCATCTTATTTCTCTTCCTTTTCCACCAAGTAGTAAGAGTCTTATGTTCTCTGAATTTTTTACATGCAGCGTTGGCAATTATTATTCATTTTTCACTAGCATTTATTTCATCTTATTTCTCTTGCTTTTCCACCAAGTAGTAATAGTCTTAAGTTGTCTGAATTATTTGCATGAAGCGTTGGCAATTATTATTCATTTTTAACTAGTGTTTCTTTCATCTTATTTCTCTTGCTTTTCCACCAAGTAGTAATAGTCTTAAGTTGTCTGAATTTTTACATGAAGCCTTGTCAATTATTATTCATTTTACACTAGTATTTCCTTCATCGTATTCTCTTGCTATTCCATCAAGTATTAACAGTCTTAAGTTGCCTGAATTCCGTAGATGAAGCCTTGTCTATTATTATTCATTTTTGTGTAGTATTTCTTTCATCTCATTTCTCTTGCTTCTACATCAAGTAGCCATAGTTTTAAGCTTTCTAACTTTACTGGTCGCTATAGTAATTCGAAAGGCCATGTTCCATTTCCATTCTGGTTCGTTAAATTCACTCACACACAAATGCACTTGGGAAAGTCATGAATCCACCTCTTCTCCTTCCAGCTATATGTTAATTAGTCGAACTTGCAACCGTGAATCATTTTTATAATTCCTTAATTCGTAATATTTAACAACTGAATTATTAAATATAATGAAGCCCATTTTATATAGAATCCCGAAAAAATTAATCCGAAACATTTGTTTATCTTTTATTTTTAATATCATTTAGTGCGGGAAAAGGTTGGAGTATGAGAAAAATCAGTGCACAGAAAAAATAATTAAATTAAATATCGTCAACTCTGCCGAATCGTTAAATGCGTAAGTTCGTCGAAGGCCTTCGTTCGGCGTCATCGGACGCCCGAATGCGCCTTTGAAGGTAATTGCTTATGTCCGTCGAAGTTGTTGGCCGGACTTACGCACTGACCTTCCAAGGCGCATTACGTGCGTCCGGCGACAGCGAACGAAGCCCGGCCAACAAGTTGTTCTAATGTATTTAGAGATAAATTGCAACTACGTTTCTTTATTTTGCTTGTAATTCCAACAGAATTTTCTCGGACAATAAATGAAGGAAGTATTTTTAATTATTCAAATAATAAATCTTACCTATGATATAACAATAATAATAATAATATTAATAATAATAATAATATTAATATCATTGGCTACGTAGTGCAGGGTTGAAAGCTGAAACTGAAGGTTTTATCCTTGCTGCACAGCACCAATGCTCGCTAACTGGAATTATCAAGCACTTATACTAAAATATTGTGTCAGACCAAAATGCAGATTCAATGATAAATATCCAGAAACAATTGATCATCTTGTATCAGGTTGCACTATATTGTCACCCACTGAATATAAAACCCGGCATGACAGAGTGGGCCAATATCTGCCCTGGAAATCTTTAACAAAGTGTTACAAAAAATTGTTCTCACAAGTACAGCCCACACATTACGAAGGGCTTTATCTATTTATTTATTTATTTTTCAGTAGAAAGTGTCGTGATATTATTTCTAACCTTAGGTCCCTGAGCGGGACCCGGAAAGAAATGTGTAAACGCAAGAAATCAAAGAAAATAATAATAATAATAATAATAATAATAATAATAAAGAAAATGATTGACTTAACTCCAACAGTGCGATTTAAGAAAAGATAAAGAAAAAAAACACTGTTTGACAATGTTAAACAATATTTCGACAGTATGTCTGCCTTCTTCAAGTTATATTTTAAAAAGTTTTCAAGAATAAAAATATATAAATATACAAAAAATTATAAGTCTTTGTACAGACGTTGCCTGTAATGAAAAAAAAAACGCCTGTACTTGTAATAAATTTGTCAAAATGCATGAAATGCCGCCATCGTATAGACATGCAACAGAAACGTTCGTAATGTGATAGTGATCTTGTTCGTCTTAGAATTATCTGTTAGTTGATTATTTACTAAGAACAATTAATCAAAAAGTTTAGTATAAATCCTATGGAACTGTCCTGTCATCTCGTTTATTCCCCGGGCAGGAAATTAGTAATTTCCATACATAACTATACTCATGTGTTTTAAAGGTTGAAACTTTGATGGATTCTGAAATTTTTTTCATCATTTTCACTTTAGAATGTTTGTCAAAATTACAGTCTTTTGTAATAAAATATTCTACAAGCTCCGTTGATGTTATATGGTTTTGTATGACATTGTACCTGTGTCCATTGAATCTTTTATTTAAATTTTCCGTTGTGCAACCAAAACATAAATCAAGTCATGTTTGGTACATTGGCCGGCGTATTTTAAATGGAAATCAGCACAATTTCCACCCTTTGTAGAAATTGTGATGTTTCCCTTTGAATTTGTAAGAGAATTAACTCGACTCATGTTAAAAGGGTTTTCCTTTTCCTTGTGAAACACAGTGTTTTCCCTTTTCTTCCTTTGCTTAAATTACACCGTTCCCTTAACTGTAATAATAATAATAATAATAATAATAATAATAATAATAATAATAATAAAATTCTATGGGACTACACAATTCACACTGACAGAACAATCAAGGCCAACCGACCAGATATTGTTATTAAAGACCACAAACAAAAACGGTGCCTCCTTATTGATATGGCAGTCCCTGCTGACTGCAATGTATCTTTGAAGATATTCAAAAAGCTGTCAAAATACAAGGACCTTGAAATAGAGGTCTCGAAAATGTGGCATATGGGAACATCAACAATCCCTGTTGTAGTTGGAGCCCTAGGACTGGTTGGAAAAGATTGCAGTAGACTAATTGCAGGGATTCCTGGAAGCCCATGCCTCAAGGAGATACAAAAAATTGTTCTGACAAGTACAGCCCACACTTTACGAAGGGCTCTATCTATGTAATTTTTTTTTTTTTTTTTTTTTTGTCAGTGAAAAGTGTCATGATGCCATTTCTAACCTTAGGTCCCTTGGTGGGACCCGGAAAGAAATGTGTAAACGCCAGAAAGCAAAGAAAATAAAAATAATAATAATAATAGACAAACCCCATACATATCAGTGATTAGGTATTGCAAGATTAAAAGCTGAAACCGAAGTTTTTATTCTTGCTGCACAGGGCCAATGCTTGCTAATTAGTAATTACAAAGCAAACACCCTGAAAAGTTGTGTTAACCCGAAATACAGCTTCTGTGATGAATGGTATCTTGTATCAGTTTGTATGATATTAGACTTTACCGAATATAGAAATCGGTATGACATGGCGGGTCAATATCTGCAAGGGAAAATCTGTAACATTTACAGCAAGAAAACTGCACGAGACTGATATGAACACTGCGCAGACCCGGTTGTACACATAGGACCTATAACAATTTTATGGGACATTGCAATACACACAGAGAGAACAATCAAAGCTAACTGCTCAGGTATAGCGATTAAAGACCTTAAAGAACAGAAGGGGCTTTCTTATTTACATTGTAGTTCTTTAAGACTGTATCTTTGAAGATTTTCCTCCCAAAAAAAACATTCCAAATACGAGCATCTTGAAGGGGAAATCTAAAATATGGGGTGCACAATAAAAACAATAATTCCAGTTGTGGTTGGAATCTTCGGATTGATTGGAAAAGGTTTTCTGATAGACTCATTGAATAAATATCTAGTCGCCTATGCATTAAAGAAATACAAAAAATGTTCTCAAACCTTACGAAGGGCTTTATCGAGGGAAAATGAGTTTGATTTTAGGCTGTTTTATTTTATTGTTATTTGTTTTACAAAAATGTTTAGTGAACATGTCATGGTGACATTTTTTACCTCTGGTTGGGACACGCAAGAAAATGAGTATCCAAAAGAAATAAAAAGAGATAATAATAATAATAATAATAATAATAATAATAATAATAATAATAATGTGTTTGATGCTACCCCAACCAAGGTTCTCGGGGGTTATAATCTTAATTGTCTGGAGTTGTTAATATGTTCATGTTTTTTCTTGGAGCATTTATATACCTGATGATATATATATATATATATATATATATATATATATATATATATGAAGAAATATACTCTTAAGGTGTGGTATATTTATGCGATAAAGTGCTCAATATCAGAGATAGAGCGTGGCCTGACGATTGCGTCTAGCAGGAAACAGCCTGTCACTTCTAAGTGTTGACTTCAATGTTCACTTTTATATATATATATATATATATATATATATATATCGTTCAGTATTATATACTTAAAACTTTTTTAACTTCAAGAAATTTGGCATGGCCTACAGGCTCTGGTGAATATCTATTCACGAATGGGATTTCCGAATTATCATCTTGGCTGGGTGTTGAAAGAATTGTTTTTGTAAGTTTGTAAGATGAGGCAGCCAAGGCGCTTAGGAGTCACATCTAGATACTTTTAAACTCAATCTGAAACTATCTGAACAAAGTCGATTGAAGGTATTTCTAATCAGGTTTCACTTGCAAGATGATGTGTTGCTTCTTGGCTGTTATGCATGTCCCTAATATACACTTATCAGACCAGTTGATGGAGAGATATTGGGTTTCGCATATACGAGGTCTGATCAAAAAGTATCTGTACTGTTGCCATGGTAACGGAGCTAAAGTAAGCAGAGTTAATCTTGAACTCTGTTGCACATACATACTAAGTTACAACGTTCTTGCTCACTTACGTTGTTTAAAAGAGTACCTGGAAAGAGAGGGTGTAGAGTGAGGTCGTTTTAACGCACCACAGATGTTCCATAACTCGTACAGCGGTTTTTGCCTAAGACAAACATTCCCCAGGGCAGTCAACAACATTATTCTACAGTTATCATCCCTTGAAACTTTTTCCTTTTCAAAAATCAACCTCCAAGTGAAAGGAACAAGGGTTCAAGATGTCGCGGAAAGCGAAGTGACCAGGCAGTTGTCCGCTATTTCCTGGAAAAGGAGATTCGGGAATGCTTTCGTCAGTGGGGACAACGCTAAATGAAGTGTGTCAATTCAAAAATAGACTACTTCGGAGGAGATTAAATGCAGAATTGATATATGTTGTAGTTTTCTTTTTATAGTAACAGTCCCGATACTTTTTGAACAGATTTTGTATGTACTTCCGCGTTACTTTATTGTCATAATTCTCTCAGGCTAAATAATAATGATTATTATTTTCTGGTTTCTGGCATAATCGTTATCTAAGATTTACCAATATGTTTTATACAAAACTGCAAAGATGCTCCATTGGAACAAGTTCTGCAATTAAAAATCAAAAGATATTGCTATGGTTTAGAATGAACGGAACTGCCAAAGATTAAAGTAAAAGGCAAAAAAAAAATAGCGTAAGTAGCGAATTTATAAATGGCAAACAACATGCAATAATTTGCTTTTAAATTTGCAACTGTACTGGAATTTGTAGTTATTGATTTTTGACGAAAAAATAGCGTGTTGGTAGGTGATAGAAAATCTATCATATTATGTAATTATATTTTTTTAAATATAGAACTACAGTGATGTCTTTACCGTACGGTCTGTAATTATGAACATTTTTGCTCAGAGGAATTGTAGCTGTTGTAGAAGAGACATAATAAATTGGATTCTCTATTTTACAGCAGACGCTTTAAGATTTAAGTCTGGTGTTGGTGAAACTGTCAAGACAAACGCTTGAAAGCACGAATTCTGGTGCAAAGGTTTCGATGTTCAGATTATAACGTCGGGCCATTCAAAGAAAATGAATGACGTCCTGAAATAGAGACAAAGCCATCGTTCGTTTCGACTGAGGAAATCTCTAAATGGCTTCACCAAGAAAATGACGATATGGCTGGACATTTTATGTAAACGAAAAGGCAGAGAAGTAGTAGTGTAAGATGTGAGGACAGTGAAGGAGGAAAAGAAGACGGCAGAAGAGCGAGAAAGCGGGAATTCTGAAGGGAGTGGGGAAGAGAGTAAAATCCTGAGGACAAAGAGGAAAAGCCGGGGCGAGAACATCGAAGAAGAACCGAAAGACCAGATGAAAGTGAAGAAGAAAGTTGGGGATAAAAAGAAGAGAAGATAACAGTGAGGAAGCTGGAGACAAGTGGACAGTGACGGAGAAAAGAAAGAGCCGAGAAAAAACGGGTATCAAGCAACAGTAGACGATAGAAAAGGGGCAAAGAAATGCGAGAACATTGAGAACATTAGTTAAGAAGCGGAAAGCGATAGGTCATACGGTAAGAAGAGGAAGATATCAGAAGAATTAAAAAAAAAAGAAAGGATTGGTTAAAATTCATGTGGCAGGTTGCACTGAGATTTACCAAAGTTTCTTAACTACAAAATGACATAGGCTTTTTAGCACACTAGCTATGAGAGAGAAATCGGTAGGATGTATATAGTTCACCATTTCTACTTTTAGTTTTATTGACCACAAATGTTATACTACTGATTATTAGCCGAAGCGTACGGTTAATAATGCTCATGATGATTTTGTTCTTGGAACCTTTCACCTCCAAACAAGGCAATAAAGCCACTAAGATACAAGGTTGTTACCGAATGTGAGAGAATATAAAAAAGGAAAATATTGTTAAGGTGAGAGGGAAATAAAAGGACAGGAATTAAGAAGACAGAAGATAATGATTGACATTGCATTGAAATTTTGTAAGATAAAGGCAATAAAGCCACTAGGATGCATGGGGGTTACTGATTGTTAGAGAATATGAGAAAAACTACTATTAATGAGAGAGGACAATAAAAGAACTGGAATTAAGAAGACAGCAGATAACGATTGACATTGCATTGAAATTTTGGAAGATAAAGGCAATAAAGCCACTAGGATGCAAGGGGTTACTGAGTGTTAGAGAATATGAGAAAAACTACCATTAATGAGAGAGGACAATAAAAGAACTGGAATTAAGAAGACAGAAGACAACGATTAAACTTGAATTTAATTTTTTTAACAACTGAACTTGGAAGCAAGAAGCCGGAAGAGAAGTTTAACAGCGAGAAATGCGGGAGAAGAAACTGTTAGCATACAACTTACGGTTACATAAAATCAATTTAAACTGAAAAAAAAACCTATTGAATCCGTCAAACCAGGTTTTAGTTTCTATCGGATTGTTGGCATTCAATACATTTAACAACAGCAACGAATCTTACAAATGAAACATAAAAATGTTTATTTTCTAAAAGAAAGCAGAACACCAATTGAAAAAATCTTTATATATTCTTTTCAAAAATATACAATAACAATAAAATGTTAAAATTTTCTTTGCAGTGAAGTTTGTTTTATCAAGTAAGTATTATTAGCCCGCTTACTTTATGATGGTCAGCCTAATAGGTTTGTTAGTTAAAAAGACAAAGGCTTAGTAAATCGTTGCTGGTGAATCCCTTCAATTAAGTTCATGGACAAGACTTTAGTCGATGTCTGCTGGCTGTTATTTCTTCCATTGTGTGCATGTGTGTTTGGGGGGGGGTTCATGTGTGTGTGCGCACGTATAGATCAATTTGGCCTCCGAAATTGTTTCGAGCACCGAGAGGCTGTATGCTTAAATTTTTAAATCCGCAATGGAGATCCAAAATCTAATCTCACACAGAGGTGTGAACTTTTTGGATACAACCTTTTCATTAGTTAGAAAATAATTTCATACTGACTCGAGAAAATCATTTTCTCGAATTTGATGGAGTAGTGAAGAAATTATTATTGTTATTTTTTAAGTGGCCCCAAAATAACTCGCGTTAGGTCTGCAAGTACGTCCGCAATTATTTGGGGAGTATTTGTTGTATCAAACTTTTTGATGGAACTTTATTGGTTGAAGAATATATACGATTTAATTTTTACAAACGATAAGAACTTGCCGACAATCTAGTGCTTAAATTCAAAAAAATCTATGTACTATGAAGCAAAGTTAATCAGAACAATTACTACAATATATATAGAAGAGACATAGGGAGGCTACGTTATGACAATGGGAAAGTGACGGAAGACAAGATGCCAGGTGAGGATCAGTAACATAGCAGATTCTTCTTTGGATTTTATCTAATACCTCTAAATATATAGCAGGGCCACCGGACTATATTTTAATATATCGCTGTAAGTTTGGTTCCAGGACAACTTAAATAAATCCCGAGTTCATTCCCAACCAACTGTGGTAAGGATAATTATCCTATTGGAAGATATCACCGCCATCAAAGGAGACTGTTATCACATATTTTCCCCACATGAATGTTTACAATATCACGATACTTATTAATTTCTTCCAGTGTATCCTGGTACCATCAATTATTCAGTATAGCGACGCACATATACAATGTAGACCATATTATTCAGCTCATTTAACTGTACATTCATTGATGCAAAAATGTCGTTGTAAGCTGTATTGTAACGTGTGATGATTTTGATTAAAGCTATATTTACCACAGTAGCCATTCCGTTGGTTCGTACTTGACCTTCTTAACTCGATAAGTTCATCCAACGCCTTTGATTTTAACCCGCTCGAATCAATATTCCGAAAATGGCACCGGGGCGAGTCGTTAAAACTTCCGCATTCTGACTATGAAACCTGGATTCGAATCTCACCATGTTCGATTTGTCAGAGGGGAAACTTCCTGATGTAATCGGACAGGAGGGGTTCGATCCCAGCGTGCGGTACCTTTGGAAAGTACCTGAAAATCATATTACGGGTTGACTCAATCATTGTGAGTGAAATTGGGTCAACGTAACCCTTGGGGACCGTCGATAGCTGTACTAGCACGAAGTCACATGTCATAACACGCTCTTTTCTAGAAACTATAACTGATGGAGGACAAAAACGGTTCTCTGAGACGATTAATAGAGAGCTGTTTTGTGTTTAGAGGTGTCAAAATGAACAAGCTATTCCTTGCCTCAGTTAACAACTGACTGTTGATTATTTTTGGATTATCTGCCAATTTGATTTGATCGAACCAATCAGTTCATTCAAGCACTTTTTTCATGGTAGTAGTGATAAAGCCATGAGAGACTTTCCATATCCCGCCTATTAGAAAGAGTTTGAAGGGTGGAAACTAATCCTCCTCCAAGGACTCGGAGACGCTTTTGAACTCTATCGAGACTGGAAAGTGAGATTTGGACAGCTCCCACCCAAATATGGCAACAGTTTTTTATTTTAAGCCTGATGTGTCTGTTATCAACGTCTTAGATTATTTTAATTTTCGTACATTATTACTAGACATCTAATAAGCTGACCTGCCAATTTGTCTTATTCTAAATTAAAGTAGACGATTGTAACAACTTTTTGAAAACACCCTACTAAACACTGCCTGTCACAGTTGACAAGTCGGGACGTAAAGACAATTTGGAAGCTCACTATGCAAAAATGTTCTTGGCTGATAGAGATGGTCATCAAAACTATCCCTTACCCTCCTTACAGTCCAAACATTGATCACTAACTTTTGGTTATTCCCCAAGCTGAAGGAGGACCTTAGGGAAAGTCATTTAAAGACATTGATCCTTGTAATTTCTGGACGTTCCCCAAGGTAAAGGAGGACATTAGGGAAAGTCGTTTTGAAGTCATTGATCTCTGCAAATTTTGGTTGTTCTCCAAGCTGAAGGAAGACCTTAGGGAAAGTCGATTTGAAGACATTGATACCTGTAACTTTTGCTGTTCCCCAAGCTAAAGGAGGAATGTAGGGGGTCATCGTTTTGAAGATATTGAAGAGATGAAGGAGGCTGTGATAAGAGTTCTAGACACCTCTGCTTTGTTTGAATTTCATGAGGTCTTCACGGAGTGGCTGCAGGGCTACAAGAAGTGCGTTGGACTTACAGGGTCCTATTTTGATTTGAACTTTGAAATGAATAACCGACTTTCCTAAAAGAATCTTAACATTTTCTTGAATGTATCCCGTATGTATTTAATAACATAACTATAAAGTAAAAATAGAGAGTTCTTTCTTCATATTTGATTCCACTATACATAACTAATGCTTCTAAAATCTATATCCTATTTGAAAAATTGCACTTCTTTATCTGAATTTTTGTGATGAAGAGTTATCATTATTTACACTAATTTTATTCAGACTATTGTCCTCATTTTTGACTCGTTGTGATTTGTATCTCTCCCCACAAGTTAAACCATGGACGAGAATAAGGAGAACACATCTAAGCAGCTGATGGCAATCCCGAAAAAGGAGTTTATAGACTGTTTTTAAAATTAGAAAATACACAGATAAATGTTTGAGATTCCACGGGAGTTATTTTTATAAAAACAAGCCGCTTCTAGCCTATTTATCCGAGAATGTAAAATGGCAGAGCTCTTCTGGAATAAAGTTGGATGTATGACTCTGAGGAGGGAACACGATTACAAATTTAGTAAGCATTTATATTGAAGTTATAAGTTCTGAGATAAATGATCATGGCTTTCTGTTACTGTCTGCGGTGTACAAAACAGATCAGAAACGAAAGGAACTTACAGTCATTTAAAAACCGGCTTTTACAGTGACAAGAAGGAAAAGAGTAGAAACTTGCCTCATCAGTGGCAACAATTTTCACCCATGTTTATTTCTTATCTATGACAAAAGAAAAGCCAGTGGTAGATGTTCACAGAAATAAAATAAAAAATCGGTTGATCTGTGAAGTTGTGGCAGTTTTTGAAAAAAAAAAATAAATAAAAGAAGGAAAACCCAAATATGGGATGATATGTAGCGTGCCTAGAAAGGAATATAATTTTTCTTTCTGGGAGAGCTTTTGATGGAAATACTTTAAACGAATTGTTTATCAATGAGGTTGACTACTTTGACGGACTGTCCAGGGCTTGACGTTTTCATCTTTGAGAAGGTTGATGTGTCAGGTCGGTTCGAACTTGGTACGTCAATCGGATCAGTAGTTGCAAGAATAAGGGCCACATTCTGATCGTTCTATGCCAGATAACCTGACAGATTGATCAGAAGAGAAATATTGGCTTACGGATAATTGCATGTTACAGATTTCTCCGTTATTTTTTTATAGAGAATCTTGTTGTCTTGTTGATTCATATGTATCTATTTCAATTTATTCAAGATCTAAATATTGCAATCTGTTTATGCAAACAGAGAGGGGGGCACACAGGATACACACAGACACACACATACACACACATATCTATATATATATATATATATATATATATGTGTGTGTGTGTGTGTGTGTGTGTGTGTGTATGTGTGTGTGTCTGAGTGTCTGTGGGCATCAGTCACAATCTGTTCCATTCTGTTAATTTATCGAATGCATACGTTTATGTATATACAGTGTAACCCGGATATAAGAGAGTTGTTGGGACCGGAGAAGAAGTATCTTATATCCGGGTTTGGTCTATTTTGTTTAGGTAAGTATGGCTCTGTATAAACATATTGCATTAGATAAATTGACATATATATATATATATATATATATATATATATATATAAATTGACGTAAATATATATATATATGTGTGTGTGTGTATTAAGACATTTTTTGTTTATACGTTCTTTTTATAGAATATTCAAGTAAATGCTCTGTTTATAATAAATAGTATTAAACAATATTTACCAGCCTGAATATCTGAAAATTTTTTTTCACAGAAAATATGCTTCCTCCGACAGGAATCGAACCTGTATCCTATACGGAACCGTCATAAAGCATGACGTGCTTTTACCGATTGAGCCACGGAGGAGCTTTTCCTGTCGGAGGACGCATATTTTCTATGAAAATTTCTCGGACATTCTGGCCGGTAAATGTTGTTTAATACTGTTTATTATAAACACAGAATTTACTTAAATATTTGTATCTATAAAAAGAATGTATAAACATAAAAAATGTCTTAAAATAATTGTCAGACTTTGTCCATTTCATTACATATATATATATATATATATATATATACAGTTATATGGATATGATATTGTGATCCTGAGTTTCACGCTTTTGTGATCATCAGACAAACTGGTTTATTTTTTTAAAATTGGATTTATTTATGCATGCGTGAATACGTTTGGTGGTGAGAGGGGGAGTTTACTTCTGTGTTTGTTTCGGGTGACACTCTCATATGCATAGACACACATACATACAGGTGTACGCATTTTGGTTCACACAAACACATCCATATAAACAATGCGAGGCTAGGTGCAGATACATATCCATGCGTTGGGACATACATACATATTCTATTTCGGTGTTGTGACCGTAGCTTTTATATATGTAGCGATGTTCCTTTTAACAAGAAGCGGGTAAGGGTGTTCTTGACGCTTTTCTGTTCTACCGACTTCGCCGTCAGAGAAACTCACATTTCCTCATACCACATGCAGGTATATAGTCGCGCACATACACACCTTTTGGTCCGGGGCTTCCACCATCACTTTGGTTAATCTGGGTTGTGTTTGTAGGCGTGGTGATTATGATCTTTGTATTTTCAACGCAAACGAATATGGTGATATAGTCGCAGAAGTTGTCTGAGTACCAAAACTGGGTTCGATTGCTTGTGTGGCATGGTACAGAGTTCTGTTGCTTTCACTACCTCCAAAAAACATTCAGGTTGAGTCTGAGGCCCTCATTAATAAATCTGGAAGTTCTTTTCTTATCAGAACGATAAGAGTGAGTTTTCCGAGCTACTGCATTTTCGTAATCGCCATTAGACTCAACCAACCCTTTCCGAATCCTCTGCACTGTCATCAGGTTGACACCCAAACACTGTGAAATATTCGTATTGAAGCTTTTGGCGTAAATTCCAAGCACTACAGCATGTCGTTTCCAAATTTCTGGCGTTGTGAATAGCGACATAATGTTCTATTTCTCACAGAGGATACCCAACTGACCCTACTATAAGGTGCAGTCAACAAAATCATAAACAAACAAAGCGCATGCGTGAAATTAAGATTATAAAATGGCGACAATTTACCCATCTCACCCAGTATATATTGTTCTATTCGCTAACTATATTAGAACTACAATTGAAAATTATTTCTTTACACTGGACGTAAAGTTTATCACAACTACGTTTAAAACAATAAAAGACTTAATTAATACAAAACAAAATAATAAGCTAAGATTTGAAGGAGGAATTTACTCTGTTACGTGTAATGATTGCCACAAGGAATATATCGGAGAAACCTCAAGGAATTTAAATACAATATTATATGCACAAAAAAGGGATCTTTTACAAAAGAACACATTAAATGCATTAGTTGCTCACCGTAACGAGACTAACTATAATTTATATTTTAAAAAATTCTACTCTAATCAAAAGAGAAAGGAATTAATTAATTTGTGCCTTAATCGATAGATCATCCACTGTAAATTTGCGTTCAGGTTCATCCACCTTTTTAACAGTCTTGGGATATTTAATAACAAAAATGAGGGAAACATGCAAAACAAAAAAGAATATAAATGAAACCGGCTAGATTATATACCGAAAAAAAACATGCGAAAAAACTTCTTAAAATTTATAATTCCCAGCGTCTCTCGTTCGTGCGCATGCGTAGTTGCATCAACGGAAACATAAACGTTATCTGATGAAGCCCGAAAGGATGAACAGCCTCAAACGAAATCTATTCCTACTTTGTCATACTTATATTCCCTATTTATCTTTCTATCTATCTATCTATCTATCTATCTATCTATCTATCTATCTATCTAGATCAGTCTGTTCCTTATCTATCTATCTATCTATCTATCTATCTATCTATCTATCTATCTCAGTCTGTTCATTATCTATCTATCTATATATCTCAGTCTGTTCATTATCTATCTATCTATCTATCTATCTATATATCTATCTATCTATCTCAGTCTGTTCATTATCTATCTATCTATCTCAGTATGTTCGTTATCTATCTATCTATCTATCTATCTATCTATATATATATATATATATATCAGTCTGTTCATTATCTATCTATCTATCGCAATCTGTTTATATGTCTAATAACGTTCAATACTTATCGAAACCCGACTCAGAATTTCGTAATTTATCCCAGTTTGCTAATTATATATATATATATATATATATATATATATATATATATATATATATATATATATATATATATTCATATATATCTTTAACCTAGTTTTTGCATTGATTCTTTCATATTCTTTGTAGGCCTAGAATAGAAATAAATACAATATGGGAGCCGCTGATAAAGTAAGAATGACAACTGACGAGAGTCTTCATCAGTCAAAACATGGGCAGTGGTAGCAATCAAAACATAACGAACATTAGTAGTATCAGATGCAACCTAATCAGCAGCTAGGTTAGGGACAATGGCCTAGTGGGTAAAAGTGTTGGTTTCTGAATTTGGTAACATAGTGGTTGCGTGTACTTAGAAATGGGAGAGCAATAACTGGACAGTAGTAAAAACTAGGCGATCTCACTATGAGACATGAGCAATGGAATCAGAATAGATTAAATGAAGGGTTCAATTCAGAATTCCCTGTAGGTTACCGAGATCAATATACACCTGAGGAAGAAGTTAGTTGAAGAAGGAATTGTGTAAATAAGATAAAATAGTTATAAATATATGATTTACGGATACAAAAAGCGAACAGACAGTAATAAATTGATCTCTTAAAATAAAAAAAAATCTCATCTAGAATATATAACCACGACTCTCTCTCGAAGACTCGTGTGTCATAATTATCACTTATATACCAAACCGAACAACATGGGACAAAAAACCTATAAATGATGATCAATGACAGTGTCTAATGGATGTCAGTTAGTAGTTATCTCTTGTTAATTCCCCTCACCAAGTTCTCCACTGCCTTATTGGGTATTGAACTCACACTCTTTGGGTCCTGTCACTGGATCTAACTAACGCTTTTATCCACTGTGCCATGTGTCCTTAAACATGGCACGTGGGACTAGAACAGTCTACCCCAGTGAGCAAAATAAAGGGTTCTGTTCGACATTCCAGCCACCTGAAGAAGACCGGAGCGTACAACGGTCGAAACGTTGTAATAAGTACGGCAACAAAGATGAGGACAATATTCCGAATAATGTAAATTGTGTACATAATACGTCATCTCAAAAATATAGACAGATACTGAAGGGCCAAAATGTTGTAATAAATATGGCGACAAAGATGAGGACAATAGTCCGAATAATGTAAATAGTGTACATAATACCTCATCTCAGAAATATAGACAGATGCTGAGGAAAGCTGGATCGTACAACGGCCGAAACGTTGTAATAAATATGGCGACAAAGATGATACCTCATCTCAGAAATATAGACAGATAATAGTGATTGACGTTGCATTTATATTTTTGAAAATTGTAGTTATCAGGGAAGCAAGGAAACCGAAGAGAGTTTCACTGTTTGGAAGTGCAAGAAAAGAAACTGCCAGAGTCGAAGTAGCGGTTACATTTAGCTGTTTCAACAGTAGAAAGGTGGGACCTAAATGCCAATCTAGTAGAACGCTTGAATTCATGTAGTCGGGACACTGGAGAAAAACTCGTCAGAGCAGTTGTGATGAAAATATTTGTGGAATTTCAGAGGGAAGCCACGTCCCTTCGGTGAGAAAGTGACTGAAGTCGAGATAGCTGGTCATATCCTTTTTGGATTTTTTCAAGAACCTCGAGATAAATAGCAGAGCCTCAAGACCAGATACAGGCAACAGTATTCAATACACAGACAAATGGTAGATTTAGAAATGTGCATGATGGTTCTGTGACGAGAGAAACCTCCTAATTATTGTCTTAATCTAAATATATTCTTCTCCTTCAAACTCATTGTGATAAATGTCCCGTGAATGTATGCACAAAGCCGGTAACTTCTGGTATGTGTGAGGCAAAGTGCCATTTACATCTCAACAGCGAATAATGACACGTGTTGAAAGAAAAGCTTACCAAGTCTAGTGAATGTAACAAGCTCGACTGTACCTCGAACTCGGATCTCCTTTCCCACAAACTGAACCGCAATCCATTACTCCACAGTGCTTCCTTCTGGTATATAATAATGATAATTCTTCATCGCAGAAATTCCAATATAAATTACGCTGATTCTAATAACATATTTAATCAAGAAATAGGAATTGTTTTATTTTTTTAATAAGCCAACGTTTATATATCTTCATGAAGTACCGAATTCAACTTTAATTAGATATCTACTTATTCAATATTATTGCAATCAATATTTTATGAATTTCGTTTCTTTATTCATATTTGAAAAACAAAAATATTAAGAAAATTAATTTTAATTTTTTGCTAATTACATATTATCTGCTAACATATTTTTCTATGTTACTTTCATTTTGCCTTTTCTTCCGAAAGTATTCAGCCATTTTGAATATCGAGAAAACCTGTAGCGTAACCTTGCTAAATCGGTCGGTTGTATATGGATACGCATGAGTGAAAGCAGTGTGAGAAGTTGTGGGGTGAGGCTTTTTCTCGAGTCGTCATTGGAATCCTCCAGGAGCCAAATAACCAGAACACTTAAGTCTGGTGCAATGTCTTTGAGAGAATATCACAAAACATTGGATCTGTAAGTTCCTCGGTCCCTACAATGTGAATTAGACTGAAGAATGGTTTCTGGCTTTTTCCTCAATTCATCGTCGTCGACGTTATCATTATCATCATCGTCGATGCCATCAACATCATCGTCGTAATCATTGTCACCATCGTAGTCATCATCACCATCATCATCGTCGTCGTGTACTTAATCATCATCCTTATCGTCATCATCACCACGATCGTCATCATCATCGTCATTGGGATCATCGTCGTCGTCATCATCATCGTCCTCATCAAATTCATCATGATCATCATGATCATCGTCATCATGAGCATCGTTATCGTCATCATCACCACGATCGTCATCAGGATCGTCATCATCATCGTAATCGTCATAATCGTCGTCATCATCAACATCGTAGTCATCATCATCAACATCATCTTCATCAAATTCATCATCATCATCATCATCATCGTCATCATCAACATCGTCATCATCATCACCATCATCGTTATCGTCATCACCACCACGTCGTCATCAGGATCATCATGATCATAATCGTCATCGTCGTCGTCGTCGTCGTCAGCAGCAGTCCCGTGACCGTGTGCGGTGGTAGGGTCACTTAGCAAATGAGAATCTAATCAATTCGCTCCACATATCTGGATTGAGAGGCGTTTTTTTTTTTTTTTGCTAAGGAAACGGCGTATCCCATCCCCCTAACCCATCAAAGCACAGCCGATGGCCTCCAACTTGAAGGTACCAGATAAATAGCAGAAGCCCCAGACCAGATATAGGCAACAGTATTCAATGCACAGACAAATGGTAGATTTCCAAATGTGCATGATGGATCTGTGACGAGAGAAACCTTCTAATTATTGTCTTAATCTAAATATATTCTTCTCCTTCAAACTCATTTCATAGTCAACCGGAGGAACCCTTGACCCTGGCCGTCGACGCCGTGTCATCGCCACGTCTATCCCTCGTTGTGCCAGAAGCGGCCTTTGCCACTACAAAAAGGATCAGCGGCCTTTTGACAGGCCTTGTTTTAATCCTGTTTGCGTGGCCTCCCCATCAGAACCTGTTTAGCTGTCGATGACCCGACTATATGACAGGTATTAATGGATTAAATGGTACCAGAAGAACTCGTAGATTTACCTGAACATAATTAAACCTCATGGATGAGATTAAGGAGAACGTTACGAGGCAGCTGTAATCCCGAAGGATGGCAAGTCGGACATTTTTTTTTTTTTTTTGCAAAGTTCGAATACTTATTAGCTTCCAAGGGAAGAATTTTGAACAGTATTAAAGTGTCATTGTGTTAACAACGTTACTTTTCATTAATATTTAATAGCTGAATCATTTCCGTACAGATCTAGCTTAAAGAGATAATATTCTGATGATGGTGAAAATAAAGCCGGAAATATTAACAAATCGAACGAAAAACTCGATTATTAATCAAATATTGGTTACCTCTACGTAATTATTTTAAAAGGCATTGTCACCTTTTTTATGCTTATCTCAAATAAAAAGAGACAGACCGGAGATGTTAAGCCTACCCATTAACCGAATTATAGCAAGGCTTCTGCAAAATGTCTATAAATTCAAAGAAAACATATTTGCGAAAAACGCTAATTAGGCATTTTGAATTTCATGGAACATTCTTTTTTTTTTTTGACCGGGAGAGAACAAAGCTTGTTCGATTGTTGCTGACCACCCGGGAGACGACCTAATAACGACCAACAATATAAGTGTTTGTTTCTTTTTGGTTTTCTTTTGCTTCACTGCAAAAAAAGTGTTTTTGCCGGCGTTGTTACGCGTTCTTTTGATATATTTCGTTTGAAAACTAATTAGATTTCCACCGGCTTACATTTTTTATCATTGTTATGCTTCTTCATCAATAAAACTGTGGCAAACTTTGCCAGGAAGAAATAGTCAATATTTCAGCAGTGGTCACCAAAATAATTTGAAAATGTAATATTCAAATAAGGCGTGTATTTCTAACTGTCGCTATACATTTTTCCAGTTCATAAAGAATCGGTAAATTAGTGTACTTGTAAAATCTGAATAGTCGTGTGAAGAGATATTGATTGGACTAAGCTTAATTTAAGTAAAGGACCTGGAGAGAAATTAGTTCGGATCATGCTTTCTTGTCCAACAACGAGGGAGGCAAAAAAAATGATGCGCGGCAAAGCAGAAAAAGAGGAAGTGCTTGACAAGACATCCTCCTCCTCCTCCTCTTACGCAAAGCACAGATACATACAACAACTGCGAAAACAAAGGCGGTGATACAAATAAAAATCTCAGTGGTAGGTCGGGTGTCTCAGTATCACTAGCCAGGGAAGTCAAGAAATCTATCTCTCTAGGTAGCTATCACTCTTTTATATATATATATATATGCCTGTTCATTATCTATCTATCTATGCAGGTTTATTGTATATCTATCTATCTGTTCGTATCTATCTATCTATGACTGTTTATTGTAAATCTATCTGTTCATTTCTCTCTACCTGCCTGTGTCTATTCATTATCTGAGTCTGTTTATTATCTATCTATCTATCTATCTATCTATCTGTCTGTCTGTTGTGGATTCCCGATTGAAATCCGGTACCAATAAATAACAAACGCCAGGAATGAATATAGGAAAATAATGTATTAACGTAATAATACAAACTGGTAAAGCAGGTTAGTAGTTCCAGGAATACGGGTTAGTAGCAATATATATATACAGTCTTTGGTATTGAAGTATTGCTGTCTGACTTCTTACTGAGTCTACGTGCTCGCTCACTGTGACTCCTACAACGCTGTTACCCCACCCTCACTCTTCCGGTTACCTACAACCTTTTACTCTGTCACTCTAGACTCGACTCGACTCTTTGGGCTTGCTCTCTCGGCTCTTCACGTAGACGTAGTATATGTATTTACTGGGTGAGTCCATTTTTGTAAAAAGGGGTGGACCTCTCAACATTATCTATCTATCTATCTATCTATCTATTTATGCCTATTGTGTATCTCTCTATCTGTTCATATCTATCTATCTATTTGCCTATCTATCTATCTATCTGTATATGCCTATTCATTAACTAAGTCTTTTTATTATCTATCTATCTATCTATCTATATATATATATATATATATATATTTATTATATATCTGTCTATCTATCTATCTATCTATGTTAATTATCTATGTTCATTATCTATCTATCTATCTATTTATCTATCTATCTATTCTTATCTATCTATCTATCGATGATTCATCTATCTGACTAAGTTTGTTCATATCTATCCATCGCTGATTATTAAGGTTGTCAACAATATTTTGTGGCTATAGAAAGACAATTTCATGGATATATATGAATAGAGCAAATAATTATTGACTTTTGTCAACAAACGTAATCTCAGAGTTAAGCAACACTTTACCAATTCCGAGATACCAACCGCATAGGAAGAATAACGAACTTCAGTTGAAGATTTCTAGAAAATCTACCAGCAAGAATTTTTATTTCCACCGCTGCAATAGAATACAATCTGGAATAATTATAGGATTCTAGTTTAGATCATGTAGTAAAAATAAGTCTATTGCACTCCCAGCAGTCACTTGTACAAATCACAGTATCGCTGGTTCAATTCACCGTTCTCGCCGTCTTCACACGTCACTACCTATAGTGAACGTTTTTTTTTTCTCCCCTTTTTCATGGCTCCAGCACTCTTTTATCAGGCCAACACCGCGGTTCCCAGCCAATCAGCTTTCTTCGTTGTTATTCTCGGTTACACAGGCAAATTGCCTCCTCCAGTTCCACCAATCAGCACACGACTTGCTATTGGTGGAAGCATTCCAAACTGTACAAAAAAAAACCTCATTCTTGCACATACTGCTAGAATGGCTGGACGGAAGAGTAATGCCATTTTCACAAACTTGATGTCACGTGCTGCCCGTTAAGATAAGACCCTTATTCTCCTATACACCAGATGCAAGCCACTCTGGCTCGCTTGCTTCTACGTGACTGTTCACCACAGATCACTAGGTCGATTTTACTGTTTTTAAACTTCAATCTTCTATGAATCTCTCACGTACATTCATATCTGCGTATCAAATGTAATCAAATGACGTCACACATTATGAAATGGACAAAGTTCGACAATTATTTTAAGACATTTTTTATGTTTATACATTCTTTTTATAGATACAGATATTTAAGTAAATGCTTTGGCTTTCAATATATCCTGTGAGCGTCAGATTCTCCAGGCCCTCTTTCCTCATTATGTGTGGTAGACACTTCATCTGTCTCTTCAACAACCTAGTGAAATTTATTTTTGATTTCGTGCATACACTCGTTAAAATCAAATCTGTAGTCTACACAGACTAACTCCGAAAAAATACATGTTTATCATGAATATTTGGGTAAAAGATATTCTGTGGATGACCTGGATAACCATCGAAACTCACTAAAATAAACACAGATGTTTTATATATTCCAACTGATTATAGATCATATATATATATATATAATTTAAGACATTTTTATGTTTATACATTCTTTTTATAGATACAAATATGTAAGTAAATGCTCTGTTTATAATAAACATTTACCGACCTGAATGTCCGAGAAATTCTCATAGAAAATTCGTCCTCTGACAGGAATCGAACCTGCATCCTATACGGAACCGTCATATAGCCTGACGTGCCTTTAACCGATTGAGCCACAGAAAAGCGTTCGGTTAGCAAGGTCCATTTTACTGTCTTTAAACTACAATCTTCCATGAATCTCTCACGTACATTCATATTTGCTCAAAGCGTATCAAATTGTAAATAAATTACGTCACACATTATGAAATGGACAAAGTCCGACAATTATTTTTAAGACATTGTTATGTTTATATATATATATATTTTTTTTATAGATACAAATATTTAAGTAAATGCTCTGTTTATAATAAACAGTATTAAACAACATTTACCGGGCTGAATGTCCAAGAAATTTTCATAGAAAATATTCGTCGTCCAACAGGATTCGAACCTGTATCCTATACGGAACCGTCATTTAGCCTGACGTGCCTTAACCGATCGAGCCAGGGGAAATCGTTCGATTAGCAAGATCAATTTTACTGTTTGTTTTTAAACTTCAATCTTCCACGAATCTGTTCACGTACATTCATATCTGCTCAATGCGTATCCAAATGTAAACAAATGACGTCACACATTATGAAATGGATAAAGTTCGACAATTATTTTAAGACGTAAAAATAATTTATAAACATAAAAATGACTTAAAATAAAAATAATCACATCCAAAACTATTATGGATATGATTAGAGCCAAAACTGTTACAAATAAACTGTTACAAGTGCTCCTCACAATCAATTCTTATTATGGGTCATGTCCTTTCAAGACGTAGGCGTCATGACTCTGTAGCTCTCAACAAGTTCCTTCCCTCTGCTTTCTCTCCTAGACCACGTTTTGTCATCCATCTGCTCAAGCTTGTCAGGTATTTCTGCTTCCTCTTGTCTCTCTTTCCCTCTATACGACATGTGGGTATCAGATTCTCTAGGCTCTCCTTCCTCATTATATGTCCCAGAAATTTCAGCTGCTTCTTCCTGATATTAAGTATAAGCCTTCTCTTTGTTTGTGACCTATCTAAGACCTCATCGTTGCTCACACGTTCGGTCCATGATATCCTTAGCATCCTTCTGTAGAACAACATCTCTGTCGCCTCGAGTCTCTTCTTCATCTTTGAGGAAATCGTCCAACATTGGCTGCCGTAAAGAAGGACAGACGTCACGTACCAACAGTTCTTGTCTTTGTTAGCAAATATATCCTCCTGTCTCGTCATACTTTGCTCGGCTTTTGGAATGTGTCATCCCAATACGTCTACGGATCTCAGTGTCGCACTCACCGTCCCCTGACAAGACACTTCTCAGCTTGATTCTAACGTTTCCGACCTTCAGATCGCATTTCAGGTTCATCCTCTTACTGACGACCATGCACTCCGTCCTCTTGCTCATCACAATATATATAAATAAAAAGTTACAACTGCTCCTCACAATACATTGGTGAAACGTTCAGAAATTTAAAGGAATAACGTATCTAAGAACACAAAAGGGATCATATGCACAATTTATCAAATGAATTTTCGATCTAAAGAATGCCAAACTTATTAAGAGAGAAAGTAACTTACTTAGAAGGAAAATTCTAGAAAGTGTTGCTATCGAATCTTATCAAAATATAAATCCGCGCATTGGATTTTTTCAAATCAGAGCAACGGGATTTTTAGATATCACCGTTTTTGAACGAATTTACTTCTTTTCTAAGCCAACATTCGTCACTATAAAAATGTTAACAAAATTCAAAGAAGACCGTTAAATTCATAACGACCTATTATTTAAAATCTATAACGCATAAATTAATCCGCAAATAAATAATTAATATCTAAATTTGCATAAAACATCTCACTTTTAATCACTTTCGTTTATTAGACATTAAATCATGTCTTTTAAATCAAATATGCGGCGCAGATCAATTTATATTAAAATCAATCATTCATACAAAAAGTAAATTAGTAAGTTAATGATATAAAATTGCGAAATCCCTTCGCTAACAAAATTTTAGAGAGTCATTAACCCACCAATCACTCAATGAATGTTATGATCATTGTTTGTTTTTTTAATTATAAGCTGTATTTAAATGTGTTAAATACACAAGTACTTTCAACTTTACATTCAGTCATCTTTCTTGGAAAAACACAGGTAACAACCGAGACGAAAAAATATAATCTGAATTGAAATATGTTTTTTTTAAATGTGTTATTGATAACGGATACGAAATTGATAGCGGATAAAAACAATATATATATATATATATATATATATGTACACACACACACAGCTGGAGGAAACAAATATTCGTACACGTACAATTAAATGAATAAATAGACTTCATTTAATTAACTGTACACAGATGCATAAATAAATATGCTTAGAAAACAGAAAAAATCGATTTCATAGAAATAAACATATATATATGTGTGTGTGTGTGTGTGTGTGTGTGTTACATAGAAGAGAAATCCAAATTAGCTATTTCCGCCTACAAGACTTGACATTTTCAACATAGAAGTGTAAAGAAATCTATATGGTCTTTTATAATAAATACAGAGATTCACTTGGATTATATACCAACGGTTGATTACCTCTCTCTCTCTCTCTCTCTCTCTCTCTATATATATATATATATATATATATATATATATATATAAATGAACATTGTAGTCAAATTGTTCCCGTTAAAATAACCGTTAGAACTAATAAAAATAATAATAAAAATAAGCATAAAGATGGAAAAACATGTAAAAATAATCAATCCAAACAAATAAATAAATAAAATAATAAACAAATTAAAAATTGTCCCGACCCCCGCCAAAATAGCAGAATAGACTACGGCAATTGATACAAAAATTAAACGAATAAATAGCTTTATCTACCCAGAACAAAACAAAATATTAAATAAGCGACGTAAACAAATTCCCCAGAAATATTTTTATTACGTTAATAAAACAACAAAAACCGAAAAGAATAATAAAATATATAAAATAAAAGGATGAACATAAAAAGCAAGTAAAATAAATTCAGATAAATAAGTAAACAAGCCACTCCGACCAAAATAACCGCCAGAATCAATTACTCACAATGCACAAGTGACCCATATATATAAACAGTCGAGAAGAAAATCCAACACTCGCGGCCTGACGATTGCGTCTAGTATGAAACAGCCTGTTGCCTCTGAGTGTTGACTTCAATGGTCACTTTGTTACTTATGTTTACATACGCTCTATCTCTGATATTGAGCACTTTATCCCATAAATATAGACCTTAAAACTATATATATATATATATATATATATATATATATATATATATATATATATATATATATATATATATTGTTGGATAGATGTGAGTTTGTGACCCTGGGTTTCACGCTTTTGCGATCGTCATTCTTGTCTGACGATCGCAAAAGCGTGAAACCCAGGGTCACAAACTCACATCTATCCAACCAAATATGTTAGCTCTGTCTTTGATATTGAGCGCTTTCTAATAAGTACCACGCATATAATATATAAATAATTATATATATATATTTATTTATATTTATATACACACACTTTTCACACATACACATATATATATATATATATATATATATATATATATATATATATATATTGTCATCCAGATATATATGGGCGTAGCACCTTTCCGAAGTGTCTGTAAACAATACCATGGGTTAACCCAATCCGTTTGAGTAAAATTAGGTAGACGGAAATCTCGTGGACCGTCGATAGTTTTACTAGCACGAAGCCACAAGTGATCGTGGGTGAGGGCTTGAGCGCGCTGGTCTTGTTCAAATTGTTGATCACCCTAGAAACCACGCTTCCTACCAGAAACTGTAACTAAGGTCTGTTCATCATAGTTGCAGTATAAACCACTGTAGTTATTATTTACTTTTTTACATATTTTTCCAATGAAAGCTGACCCAATGCGCATGTTATTACTTCGTATGTCCATTCAACGAAGTCATTCCTTACAGATTGACTACACATTCTCGATTGAATTTAAATCAGGGGAGTTTCCGCTCTAATATACAGTAATTTGATTTGCTCAGTGGTAAGGCTTGCCAGTGTCTCTCTGCAGTGTTACAATTTTCCTAAGCTTTCTTGGAGTAACATCCACCGCAGAAAATGGTCGTGGGACAACTAATCGACAGTTAAGACAATAGTGTCTTCACCTGATGAAAATCTGAAGCAATCACGGATGACGTAATATTTTTCAATGTCAAACAAATTTCATCATACACCCCGAGAATAGATTCATATTACTGCACGCCACTCCAAATGACCTAATCTGAGGACCAAATATAAATCGATTACACACTGTCACTCCAGTGGGTCTAAAACTGATCGTATGGTGAATGAAAGGAAACTAAAGCGGTTGTTTCAATTAATTTGCACAAGGATGCATGAAGAAAAATCAGGAAGTCAATAGATTTTTGAAGATCAAAGTTAACTTTGAATCTGCCACCAGATCATCTTCGTCTTTGCATTACTCTGTATGATATACAGCTATGAAACCCAAACGGCCGGCAATATGAAACCTGTACAAGTGAAGACAATATTATATTTACAGTTGTATTTACTGTGCGACAGTTTGTTAGAAGTAACAGAAACATTATGAAATCTCCTGATTGGAAATCTGATGAAAAGTATAAAATCCAGACTATGAAACACCCACCAAACCCAATGATTTGGGGAGGTATGTCCGAACCTAGAACATCTAGGCACTAGGATGAAGTTACTCGCTTTTAATTGTTTCTGACGAAATATTCTTGTTTCTAATTCCTTTTTTTAGTTTTTGGTATCTTTCAATAGACCACCCCGTATTCGAATTTCGGTATCACATTACTGACATCTGTTAGGATACTTCGAGATATTTAAATTTCTGGCTTGATCGTGACGTCTTCATTTCGATTCTTGAGCTATCTCTTTTGTTAACGACCATAATTCCATCTTGAATTAATTGATAGTTATTCCTTTCTTCCTACTTTTCTTTAATACCTTGTGAAGCAGTTTTATTACTGTGTCTCTCATAAATCAACAGGAACCTTATTGGTGGGAGATTACATCGATGAGGAAGCTTCGTCATCCTCACTATCATTATAATTGGAAGTGATCAGCAAAGAAGAAGAAATTAAATTTTGCGACACATGTTAAAGCCGCCGCTGTCAACGACGAGATCAATTCTAATGATGAAGTGAGGATGACACAACATGTGAGTACAACAGGATAAGAATTAGCCGTAATATTTCTGCGCCGGGGTTCAACATAGACAAGTAAAAGAAAGCTAGAAAAAAAAAATAAACAAAAAAAACGTTCATTTCAGCATTAATTATTTGATTGAAGCATAACGAAAAAAAACAAGACAAACGAAAAAAGATAAAAAGAAAAAAAATGACTAACTAAAGTAGGAAACAGAACTGAAGCAATGATTCATATAAGCAACTGAACCACGGCCAATGTATAATCAGATAAATGTACAATAACTGGATACACCTTTACTCCTGCCGAAATCTCTATCTATAAAAGGCAGGAGGTGTATGTGTGTGTGCAACAAATGCACCGCCGCAATCTTTGACGGATTTGTACCCAAATTTACATGCACATGGTCCAAGTTAGCGGGAAGACTAAGACCGACTTTGCATTTCCCAACTCCCATCTATAGTGGAAATAATCGATTTCATGCTTCTACAGCAGTTTTCATGTAGTTTGCGGCCATTTTTTACTGGCCAGAGTGAGAGCCTATAGCTGGCTGCCACGAAGAGGCAGGAAGATTCAATTGGCCAGCGTGAGAGCCAACAGCTGACTGACACGAATGTTAACTATAGCATGCTAGCATGCAAAAAATCAATAGCTGCATTCGTCACAAGTGGGAAAAATTTAAATCTGCATGACACTTTACTCGAATTGGCTCATTCCCTTGCTTAAACTCAACGTTGATTCTGATTCCGCAGAACTGGGATGGGTGTGAAAAATTATTTATTGTTAAAATTTTCATTCGGTTTTTCCAGTTACGAGTCCTTTTTTAAAGCTGATCGTTTTGTGTTCATTTTGTTTAGTTCTTTTTTCGTAACAGATTTAATGTTTCGTTTAGAGCTTAGAAAAAATTCGCAGTGTGAGGCAAGAAGTAAGGGATGTAGCAACATCAGCACGGCAAAGGGCACTGCTTTAAAGGCAAGGAAGGCCAAAAATATTTAAGTCAAGTGATAGCGATTGCTGTATGAGTCATACGATTTTTGAATCAAGCACGGGCAACCCCGGGCCAAACTGCTAGTACATTATATACTAACTAGATACTCTGCATTTGAAATAAATGCCCAATTTTTATTTACACTAATCACATCATTCAGACTGTTGTCATCACTTTTATTAACATATTCACAACGTTTCGACCGTTTTACGATCCAGACGTCTTCAGGTGATATTTTTAGAATTTCAAACCGAACCATTTATTTAGTCCTCGGGAATAGATTTTTCTAAATCCACAGGTATGCAACTTTTGAATATCTCAGTTAATTCCCTTTAGTAACTCAACTTTCTTCATCTCTGCTGTGATCAAATATTGAGCGCCTCGTGGACGCATGGCCGAGAGGATAAAAGCGTTGGCTGAAATAATCTCCAAAAAGTGACAGGCACCAAAGAGTTGTGTGTTCAATACCTGGCCACAGTATAGTTGAGTTACTTTCTATGGTGTTTTTTTATTATTATTAATGTTCATTCTATACAAGGCCGAAGATCCACCCAAGCTTTTTGTATTAACTTAATAATAAAGACATAATATGTCTATATTATTCAATGAAACATGTTTGAATGGATATATGCAGCGCACACACACACACATATATATATATATAGGAGGACATTTTTATGTTTAAACATACAAATATTTAAGTAAATGCTCTGTCTATAATAACCAGTATTAAACAACATTTACTGGCCTGAATGTACGAGAAATTTTCATAGAAAATATTCGTCCTCTGACAGGAATCGAAACTGCATCCTATACGGAACCACCATATAGCCTGGCGTCCCTTTAACCGATTTGGCCACAGAGGAGCTTTCGGTTAGCAAGGTCCATTTTACTGTATTTAAACTTCAATCTTCCATGAATCTCTCAGGTACATTCCTGACATTCAGGCCGGTAAATGTTGTTCAATACTGTTTAAATATTTTATCTATAAAAAGAATGTTTAAACATAAAAATGTGTTAAAATAATTGTGGAACTTTGGCTGTTTGATATATATATATATATATATATATATATATATATATATATATATATATATATATATACCCAAGTATATGATTGGTGTATATGGAATGAATTCCAATAACCAACAATTACTATTCTTAAAAGAGTGCTCAATACAAAGTAGAGCAGATATAATTATTTATTTTTAAAGAAAAAAAAAATTTATAACATAAATATGTTATAAAATCACTCACTTGATAAGACACCGTAGGTGTTGTAACAAAATGGCTATTTTTGTAGTGATTTTATAACATATTTATGTTATAAATTTTTTTTTTCTTTAAAAATAAATAATTATATATATATATATATATATATATATATATATATATATATATATATATATATCATAAAGAAACAATTTATACAAAGTATTAAATAGCAATGTTAATTAATGGCGAAATAGCTTCGCTAATAAGACTTATTGAGACATTAACCTAATATCAATTAATCACATTAACATTGGTATTTCATTCTTTGTATAAATTAAAGAACGTATTGCCTCCTTCTGTCTTTTTTACAAATACTTTCACTGTAACTGCTCCAATGAGCTGCTTTCGCTGGTTCCCAGACTTCATGAATTTAAAGTTTCGGTCAACACACATTATGTCTTAGTGTTTTCCTACGTATGGGAAACCTGCGCATTGAAGATAACAATTTGAAATTGTCGAAAGTACTCGGCATGAGTCTTCCATTTGACAACAACTCAAATATAAGGATCTTATTATTCAAAGAATTGAGAGTAAGTTAATGTCGTATTAAGTCTCGTTAGCGAAATGTTTTCGCTATTACTAACATTAACATTTCTATTTGATTCTTTGTATAAATTGTTTCTTTATGATATAAAATATAAGCTGCACACTCTAATATATATATATATATATATATATATATATATATATATATATATGTATATGTATATATGTATATATATATATATTACATAGATTAAAAGCACAAAGATACCTAATTCGAAAATAGCTATTTCGAGCCACAAGATTTAACTTGTATATCTTGTAAACTCAGTGATATGAATAAATAAAATAAAATATTTAAACATTTAAAGAAGAAGAAGATGAAGAAGAAGAAGAAGAAAAAGATAGAATGAACAAAAAAGGAAAGAAGAGAAAAGAAAGGAAGAAGAATAAAAAGGGAGTTGCTGTAAAGCATCTAAATGAACTACCAACAAAATCATGATAGTAGAGGTGGGAGTGTCTGGATATTTAAAATAAACTTGTTAAAATATTAACATCTAGTTTATAAAAGAAAAATTTTTATAATTTCAGAAGATTTAAAAAAAAAAGATTAAGTAAAACGTAACATCTAAAATTAAAAATTATATTAAAACAATATGTAATAATCAAATAATAATACATTTAAAATCATAAATAAAATAATTATAAATTAATAAGTGTTAAATATGGATTAAAAATAAATATTAAATATAAATTTCGAATAAATTAATATTAATTAAAAATAAATAATAAAAATAATTAAATATAAATTAAATAAAATATAAAAATAAAATACTCAATAAAATAATATTTAAATAAATAATTATTAAATAAATAAATGAAATAAGAACAAAAAATAAAGAAAATATTAATAATAATATTAATAATAATAATAATATTATTATTAATAATAATATTAATAATAATAATAATATTAATAATAATAATAATATTAATAATAATATCAATAATAATTATATTAATAATAATATTATTAATAATAATAATAATATTAATAATAATAATAATATTAATAATAATATTAATAATAATAATATTAATAATACTAATGATATTAATGATAATAATATTAATAATATTAATAATAATATTAATAATAATAATATTAATAATAATAATATTAATAATAATAATATTAATAATAATAATATTAATAATAATAATATTAATAATAATAATATTAATAATAATATTGATAATAAAACATTAATAATAATAATATTAATAATAATAATATTAATAATAATAATAATATTAATAATAATATTAATAATAATAATATTAATAATAATAATAATATTAATAATAATAATATTAATAATAATATTGATAATAAAATATTAATAATAATAATATTAATAATAATAATAATAATAATATTAATAATAATATTAATAATAATATTAATAATAATATTAATAATAACAATAATATTAATAATAATAATATTAATAATAATATTAATAACAATATTAATAATAATAATATTAATAATAATAATATTAATAATAATAATAATAATATTAATAATAATAATAATAATATTAATAATAATAATATTAATAATAATAATATTAATAATAATAATATTAATAATAATAATATTATTAATAATAATAATATTAATATTAATAATAATAATTATATTAATAATAATATTAATATTAATAATAATAATAATGATAATAATAATATTATTTATAATAATAATAATAATAATATTAATAATAATAATAATATTATTATTAATAATAATATTAATGATAATATTAATAATAACATTAATAATAATAATAATAATTTTATTATTAATAATAATAATAATAATAATAATAATAATAAATTACTACTAATAAAATGTACTAACAATAAAAAATTAAAAGATAAAGATGAATATATATATATATATATATATATATATATATATATAGGGTCGGCGACAGTCTCTTTTATCTGTTTAGACACCATGTTCAGGTGACTAGCAAGCGAATGAACCCATTAACGAAATACACACAGGTGAAGCAAATTGATTTAAGTGCATTGACATTGGTACTTTATTGTTTTTTTGTGCTTCCTTAAACCTTCTTCATTTCTTGCAAACAAAAGATACGACGTTTGTTTGCAGATAAACATTTCAAGTTGACAGGGCCTAAACTATTAAAATTCTTATCTCCCTTTCCTGCCCGTATTTTTTGTCAGAAATCGGTATATCCATGTCCCCACCTCTGCAAGTAACATTGCAGAACTTGGGTCATTTTCAAATCCTACTGTATCATTAAAGTTCTACATGAACTAAAACAGGACGATTAACACGACTCAAACCTCGTAAGCCTCGATGAAGGCAATAATTACAGCAAAGTTGAACTGTGATTTGACACGTTTCAAGCTGATCAGCGCATGCGCCTGCAGGGTCACATGAGATATCAGCAGTGGAAAAAACGTAGAAACATAATACGTAGCTGTATCCGATAATGTTCTGCTAATGTGGCACTTGTTTCGTAGGTCGTTGCCTTCAAATTGACTTATTTGTTTCCGTGTTGCTGATCGTGAAGAAGTCAGGCCGGACTTGAGGCTTAATTGGTCAATATCTTTAGCGTTGGTAAGATGACACCAGGTCAGGAAAAATTCAATTGAAATTGTCACGTTTTAGTTGGGTTGCACAGTGCAGAATGCTGTTTTTCTCCTCAGAAAATCTGCAGGAATCCTCCGGGCGTTGTCTCTATATCTGGAGGGTCAGTGAATCGTTCATGATGATGAGCTTTTTCTCGGCAGCGAATAGACATCAATAACTTTATCATGAATAGATTTCAATACCCACTTTTATGATTGCTTTAATGAGAAACGAACAGAAAGTTTAGACGCGCTTTTTTTTTTCATTTATATCCCATGACCTGTCAGGTTATGGGCAATCATCGATCTTTACAACTTCTTGTGACTTGTTGCGCAAGGTAACTGCTGTTTTTTTACTGCCCCCTTTTTTTTGTTGTTGTTGATCCTTGTACTGTCATCTTTTGTAATTATTTCACCCCAAGCAAGGCAACTTATTAAAAGAGAAAATAACTTAAATGAAATCTTCTTGAGAGTGCCGTTATTGGATCTTGCGAAAATGTTAACTTGCGCTTGGATTTTTTAAAATATCTCTTTTTTTTTTAAAGCCAAAGTGTATGACTATAATTTCTTTGTAAAAATTCTACGAAAGCAATTAAATTGAAGGCTTCTCTTATTTAAAAAAGTAAACACATAATTCATTTATCAAATTAAATTAAAATAATAAACGATAATTACATTATTAAATAAATAAAAAAGTAAATAAAACATACAAACAGCTAAGAAAATTATAAGTAAACAACAACATTAATAACACAAACTCATTTTCATTTATTAGACATTACATTAACAACCTCCATAGTTTACCTTGATTTTCACAGAATATTTATGTTGACTTTCTAAGTGTAGCCTAGACGTGAAACAAAGCCGAACGTATGGTGCATTTCGTGAGATTCGAACTCACTGTTCACTCGTAACTAATCTAGCGAGGTAAGCTTGTTAACTATTACACCACGTCGAAGTACCCTCGCCCTATGTAGACTACTTATGAGCGTATTTAAATTTAAAAATTTAGAAAATCTAAAAATGTTTTTACTTTTGTTTATAAATACTAATTGCAAGATAAAATCCTTGCATTTCTTGATAAAGTCTACCAGAAGACGAAACGCGTCGGTAAAGATAATGTTTCCTTTTGTCTTTATTTATATTATTATTTTTTTATAGATATGTTTTATTTATATCTGAATTTTTACAAAAAAAAACACAAATGGATATACTTATCTATAAGAAATAATAATAAGAATATATCTAAGTAATAATGTTTTCTTCACTCCCAGATGTAAACGGAACCAAGCAAGCAAACCCCGTGGATGTCCGGGTTTATACAGACACAGAAGCGCTCAGAGAATTCCGTCTTTGTTCAGAAAGAAAGTTTTCTAATAATGTCGTCTCAAAATTGTCTTTTGGTTTAATCTTTGGGGTTGGGACTTTAATCCCCTCGGGTGATTGCAGTCATGGACGTTTAGCTAAGAAAGTCGGACATCTTTCTGATGTTGTCGTTCCATTGTGACGAGGAGGAAAACATAAAACACACAAACAAAGCAAAGACACCACGAAACACAGACATTAAAAGAAAAACACACGCAAACGCAAACACAAACACAGACATAAAATACACACATAAAAAACAAAGAAAATACACATAAAACATACCCACTCACCAAACCCACAAGCAAAACACATACATTCACACAAAATCTAACATACAAAAAGTACACACCCAAAACAAACACACGAACACAGACAAAAAAAAAACATACGCACAAAAGAGATAAACGCAAAACACACACTCACTAAAAAAACACGCACAAAAACATATTACATAGACACACACATAAAAAAAACACGGAAAATTCACAAATACAGCACATCAACCCACAAATCATCACATACAAAACATATACACTTGCACAAAACCTAACAGGCAAAAGTACACACAAAAAAACACAAATACACATAAAACACCCACACATAATACATACTCACAAAATAATTACACAAACAAGATGTAACACACACAAAAGCAAATACACAAAACATGGACTAAAAACACACACACATATCACACACGTACAAAACATACATACATACACAATGTTTTGGCGATTGTGCCTCTTGCTTTCATCGGGAAAGTAGATTAAGGTATTGGATATCGATCTACAGAGAATTCTGAAATGAACACTTTATTTAATCTATGGAGATAGACTGTTCTCGTTCTCCTGACCATGTCTAGATCTTATTTTTAGTACTGTTCAGTTATTTATGGCCCGTTTCCACTGATTACAGGTACACACTGCCTGGACCATGGATTGAACTCACAATCACCGTCACCGAATTCCTGGACCTACGCTTTTACCCACCGTAATAGCGGATTAAATTGTTGGCATAATAACAGCAAATTTGTGGTTCTTGCTTAAAGGAGATTTCGACGGGAAATGCATGCTAGTGGATAGCGATTTAGTAAGCATAAATTAGAAGTGGCACAAGGCCGGAAATATGAGAATCTAACACATATTCAGTCGTAATCGGTCTAGCGAAATGCCCAAGTGCTCTAGGGAACAATAGCCTTAGCTAAACGAATTTTATTAGATGGAAGCCTTTGAGATCAATCTCTGGGTCACAAAAGGTTATATAGTTCCGCTCTGTGGAATGGGAAAGCAACATCTCTATGATGAATTAACGAGACATAATTAAATACGAGATTTCTTCTCATATGAGCAGCGAAAAGCGATCGTTACATCTCCGAGGATTGAATAAATACTTTGACTTGGAATTCCTGCAAGGTCATCAACTACCACAAACATCAGAAAAAACCCAGAGTGTACGTTTATTTGGACGAATTTTATTTAAGAGCAATAATAAGTTGCAGCCCCAAGTATTTGTCTGATGAAGAAACATACATAGAAAACACCTTTTAAAACTTCCAATATCCCCAATATAACAGCCTAAGAGAAAGACATACAAGATATACAATTAAAAAAAGGATAATGGCACAAAAAAATAACAGCAACACTAAACTAAATAAAACCGACATATAATACTACCTACTAACTCATTAACATTTACAATCCAAAACAATTTATCCAGCGTGAACAATGACAGAATAATTACAAGCACATCCAAAATTTTTATGGATGGGATCAGAACTAAACATGTCCATAACAATAATAATTCCGAAGTTGATATATAGAAAATAAACTGTCACAAATGTTCCTTATAATATATTGGCGAAACTTGCAGAAATTAAAAAAACATATCTATGAACAAAAAAGATCTTATACATAATGATATATCAAATGCATCAGTCATACGCTGAAATACGTTCAAATACAACTGTTATTTAAAGAACCCCACATATAAGATATGAACAGTTCTCAAGAGTGCCGGCATTTTGCCAGAATGTTACCTTCGCATCCGATTTCTTTCAAATATGTCCGTTCAAAAAGAAATAAATCTTTCCAAAACAACGTCATAATTGTAAAGATGAAAAAGAATTAAAAGAAAAGGTTAAATCAAAAAAAATATACGAACGCCTTCCAATGAAAGGCTTGTGAGTTGAGTCTACCCTGCTATTTAAGTCATCATTGGTGAGAAGGAGAGTCAGAATCCAGCCTTTCCCGAGTGCGAAATTGAATACAACGCCGATTCATCTTCCCACACCTGTAAACGTTGTCCTACCTCTACATCCATCATACACACTACTTTATTCTATAGTCTTTTTCTATCTATATCTCATCTTTACCTTTCTTAAAAATAGAATCAACCAAATATGTTGCTTATTTTCTGGTATCTTTAATATTAGAATTGATAAAAATAGCAATTTTGATATTTTGACAAATTTATGATCATGTAACAGCTATAGGAATATAATCAAAAGCGTTACCGTATTTGACGGCACATTAGACGCACCCGCTACTTCCGTAGGGTATATTCGGGAAAAAAGTCTTTAGTGTAGTTAAGCATGTATTGTTTAAAGCAGCTAGCAGTACATAATAAAATATTGCAAAAGAACTCAAGCAGAAAACCTCACTGTATATAAAAAGCAAGCTAGTGATGCATCTGAATATAAAGCAAGGTATTACAATTTTATGAACAGAAAAAATCAAAACTTTTTAACATTACCAACATTTCCTTTGAAAGTTCGCCAGACAGAGATCAAAATTTATTGTTTTCTTACGACTTCATAAGTAAATCCGGACATTTTGACGAACCTAGTAGCATTACAAGTTACTTAGTGTGAAGCTACTAGTGTCCTAACGTTTAGCAACATGCAAAAAGCAATCAACGCTCGAAATTCAGCTTAACAGAAAGATGGCAGATGATAAATATATCTCTCACTATTGTTCTAAATTAAAACAAAAATAGCATATTTCATCATATTTGACACTATGAAAGCATATTAGACATATACTGATTCATGCATGGAATGTTCAAGAAAGAAACCTTTTGGGGAATTTAAGAATTAACTTTGGAAAAGGGGCTACTGCAGAAAACCTCACTGTATATAAAAAGCAAGCTAGGAATGTATTAGAAAATATCACTCATGGTTACAGTAACAAAACAAAGCAAAAAGAATTTTATGAAAAGCAAACAACTACAAAAGTGTATCGGGTCTGTACCGAACCTTCAGTATCTGTCTATATTTCTGAGATGAGGTATTATGTACACTATTTACATTATTCGGACTATTGTCCTCATCTTTGTTGCCATATTTATTACAACGTTTCGGCCGTTCATTATCTGTCTATATTTCTGAGTGGAGGTATTATGTACACTATTTACATTATTCGGACTATTGTCCTCATCTTTGTCGCCATATGTATTACAACGTTTCGGCCTCTCAGTATCTGTCTATATTTCTGAGATGAGGTCTTATGTACACTATTTACATTATTCGGACTATTGTCCTCATCTTTGTTGCCATATTTATTACAACGTTTCGGCCTCTCAGTATCTGTCTATATTTCTGAGATGAGGTATTATGTACACTATTTACATTATTCGGACTATTGTCTTCATCTTTGTTGCCATATTTATTACAACGTTTCGGCCCTTCAGTATCTGTCTATATTTCTGAGTGGAGGTATTATGTACACTATTTACATTATTCGGACTATTGTCCTCATCTTTGTCGCCATATGTATTACAACGTTTCGGCCTCTCAGTATCTGTCTATATTTCTGAGATGAGGTATTATGTACACTATTTACATTATTCGGACTATTGTCTTCATCTTTGTCGCCATATTTATTACAACGTATCGGCCTTTGAGTATCTGTCTATATTTCTGAGATGAGGTATTATGTACACTATTTACATTATTCGGACTATTGTCCTCATCTTTGTCGCCATGTTTATCACAACGTTTAGACTGTGATACGCTCCGGTCTTCTTCAGTTGTTTGGAATGTCGAACTGAACCGTTTATTTCGCTGACTGGGGTATACTGTTCTAGTTCCATGTGCTATGATTGCTGAAGACATTAGGTTTATAATACCCAGAAATTTATACACAGATGTCCTCAAGGACACATGGCACAGTGGTTAAAGGCGTTAGTTTGATCCAGTGACCGAACCCAAAGAGGGTGGGTTCGATGGAGAACTTTGAGAGGGGAATAAACAGGAGATAATTGACATGGCACATGGAACTAGAAAAGTTTACCCCAGTGAGCAAAATAAAGGGGATTCATTTCGACATTTCAACCATCTTATCAGTTATGTTTTTTTCTTCTGTAGTTTCCAAGATAGTAGTGTGTTCAAGCATATTTAGGTAATAATGGATCAGCTGGTCCCGACGAACGTCGCCGATAATTATTTACCATAATTCCTTTTACACTACTATTACTATTAATGTAATAATAATACACTAGAAACCATGCATGAAGTACCTCGTGAAAAGTACGTTTTATACTATCAATTAAATAGCATAAGCAAACAAAGTGTTTTTCTATAATATAGTCTAATTTATATTTTATTGGATTTGACAATAGAAAATTAAATTTAGAGATTAGACGCATCCCATTTCATATTCACAAAAAGGAATTAGTGTATTTAAGCATGGAAATTTTAAAACACATTATCAGTGTGTTAGGAAACATACAAAAAAGACTTAAGCGATAGCAGCAAGCCTTACTGTATATAAAAAGTAAACTATTAGTACAAATGAACAAAAAAAAAATAAACATTTCTTTAGCCGCTTAGTTAACTATGACTTAGTGTTGTTTCCCAGGTTAGTGTTTTGCTACTATCTGTGTTTACTTTCGTTTAAGATTCTGTCTTTTGTACTTTCCGGCTTGGTTAAAGACGGGAGATTTTTCTAGCATATTTAGGTACAATGAATAAGCTGATATCGACGAAATAAGGTATTTTTTTACGATAATCCATTTTACATCAGTAATAACAATAATAATAGATAGTACAACAAACAACAGTAATACTAATAATAAATTGTCGTTTGAATAAATAATATTGCAAAGTTAGGTTATGCAGTGTGGATGTCAGAGAAAAAATATAGCCTACGATAGTGAGCCTTGGGATATAACTAGCCGTTGGCTGCCTGAAATACTTTTAGTCACATTTAGTAAGGTAAATGTTTGTCATGTCCGCCGTCAAATATGGTCGTTACAAATAAACATTCCCTGAGTCATCTGTTTTTTTCTGTATACTCATATCTATCTATCTATCTATCTATCTATCTATGTCTATTATATCTATCTATTTATCTATGTGCATTAAGAGACATATATTTGGATTAAATTTTATAACATTCTTATGTAAAATCCCATCAAAGTCAAGGCGTGTTAAAGGTACTTTTGCTTTTGACTTTTGCAACAATCTATCGGTTATGAGAATGGACGTCATAATCGAATGATCGATCTTTTTACCTAATGGAAAACTCAACTGTTCGATCAGCAGTTCGCATCCATTTGTCATTTTCCCAACCGAGCTGGACTCTTCGAAGCGTAGTTTGACACATTTTGAAAGAGAAAATGGATGTTTCACTCGTTTGGCGACAAATCCTTTTGGACAAAAGAGACCAAGAAGTGTGTGTGTGTGTGTGTGTGTGTGTGTGTGTGTGTGTGTGTGTGTGTGTGTGTGTGTACAAGTGCAAATATGTAGAAAAATAGGAAAGAACACGTTAGGTAAATAATCCGGGGGTTTTAGTATTTTTGTTTTAATTTTTAAAAAACAGTGCTCCATACAGAAGTAGAGCTTAAATTATAATTATTTTTCTAAAAAAATGAGTCTTTCGTTCTCTTGTTTCAAAAACAGAAGCCAAAAAACCTCAATATAATCATTGAAATTAAGTTAAATTAATGTATCAAGCCCTCTTTCATCCTCAAGGGAAAATTTAGGAATAACCAATCTTGAAATTTACTCAAGTTCATTCGCAAAATTAATTACTATGGAAACGGCTGGATCGACTATTTTGATAAGGGACGTAAGAGTTAACAATTTGTATCCACATATCAGTCACCTTGGGAAAGAGTTCAAAAGAAATAAAGAGGGTCAGGGTGTTCATTTCAAAGCGAATGATGGCATTCATGTACGCACATTGTCTGGTCAGTCACAGCGACAGATAGCTGTTGGCACCATAATACGTCGTTAAGTGTCTAAAGAATTTTATTTTATTTATTTATTTATTTATTTATTTATTTATTTATTTATTCTAAAAGGCTGTTTCGTACATGAACGCGTCGCACTGAACTACAATTTGTTTTTTTGATGACTTCATAAAGGGTTTTTTCTATCTTATGATTGGGTTAAGCTTTTAAACCTTTTACTAGACTATGAAATTTTATTTTATTTTTTATGCTAATTATTTAATGCGAAAATTTATTGATGTCGGCAAAAAACCGTTAATTCATGTCTAGTGTTCAATAAATTTTCATTATTTAGAAACTTAATAATGTGTATTTTTTCATATATATATATATATATATATATATATATATATATATATATATATATATATTCACACATATATATATATATTTTTTTTTCATATATATATATATATATATATATATGATTATTTATTCGAAAATTGTAACATAAATATGTTATAAAATCACTACAGAAATAAATATTTTGTTTTAAAACTTCTGGTGTCTTATCAAGTGATGTTGTTGAATGTAGAATAAAGGGTTTTAAAATGGTCAAATCAATCAAACATCCCTCGCTAGGGGATACGCTATTACATAAGCTGTAATGTAATTATGTTATAATTTTCGAATAAATAAATAATAATAATATTAATAACAATAATAAAAATAATAATAATGAATAATTACATTTGCTCTATTCTGTATTGAGCACTCTTTTAAGAATAGTATTTGTTGGTTATTGGAATTTATTCCGTATACACCAATCCTATACTTGATACATATATATATATATATAATGGTATTTATTTTCCACTGGTTAAACCAAAATAGAGTAAAAACTAACAGTTTTCCCCGGGAACTTCCGTTGAAAACAGCAAGAATAGGACGTTTGCAAATGGAAATGTGCATAACTATAACTAAAGCCGGTTATTTTCTGACGTCTTCCGACTGTGACGGGATCCGACAAAAGGTCAGGCTTAACGTGGGGAACCCGAGCGTGTACATTCAGGACAGGTACAAAATTTCCCCAAGTCCCCGCAACTCGTCAGTCGCTTTGGCCTCAGTGGCGAGCAACGATTCCCCTCTCTAGTGCAATGAGGAGGTACAGTCTCGGGCAGATGTTCCCCAGGTCCGAGAATCTCACAGTATTTATTTTCCTCATCTGTATCTCTGCCCGCGGTCAGAGCCACAACTATGTGGTACTCTACTCGAAGACAACCGAGAGATGATAATCTTCCCACAACAGGGACCCGGTAAGGCATTTTTGAATTTGTCTCCTGCTTGCCTTTCTATTATGGCAAGTTCAACGCAATATACGCTTTGCTATTCAGACTAATCTGCCTGTTTGGGTCATCCTACCATTAGGCTTACGGTCATAACACGTTGAAAAACCAATTCGCGTACGATCGCCGAAGTTAAGCAATACCGACCCTGGTCAGTACGTAAATGGGTAACGGCTTTGGAATACCAGGTGGTGTAAACATGAATGTTCCGGTTGGTTAATGTATAACGGCTCGCAATTGTTAATCGGAGAGCCGAGTTCCGATTCCGGTAGATTCATTAGACGCAAATAACCTCGGGAATGGTATGATTCCACCTCTTCTCCCTCCCCAGCTAAGGGTTAAATAGTACGAGTTGTATAAGCAAATCATTATTTGCAATATTTTTTTTTTAATCTGAAAAAATATGGTTTACGTCCATATCACATTTAAACACCGGTTCCAGTATGATTACTGAAAGTAAGCAACGTCGAACCTGGTCAGTACTTGAATGGGTGACCTTTTGGAAATACCTGTAACTTATTTGCAGGGTCGAGTAGTGCACGTCTCCAGAATGCATCCCACTCGACTCCCTTTTATCATCCTTTTTAGGGAAAGAATGTAGCGAGTTATTTTCTATTTCAAATGCAAATTCAATAGTGGATTCAACTTCGTTGTTTCTGTTAGTATTTTTTTATTGGTGTTTTGGGGTTAATGATTAAGACTTCATCGATATATTTAAAATGGTATTAATTATATTTTTAGCTATTATATATCGACTACTAATCTATAAGATTATTTTCGGATAATCCAACGGTTCGCTAAGCTTTTATAATATTAAGAAACCATTAATCTATTATTCTGATTCTGATATATATATATAATTATTCCATCATTCCGATACTAAATTAATAATTATATTCTTTTGATTCTGTGGTGTACTGCATTTATTAATCTATTCAGATTCTGTGATGTCCTAAATTCAATATTCCGTTATTCCAATTCTGAATAATTTCTTTATTTTCAGAATAATCCTAATTATTATATCACAAAGCAATGCAATACGTTTATCGACCTGCCTACGGTATATGTTGCATCCTTTCATTTTTGGTTTATGAATTCTTCTTACGGAGACACAAGATCTCGTCACTTGGAAAAGAGAAGCTTCTCTCACCTTTTTTGTCTCTCAAGTGTTTCAATTCTGACAGAAAATAATCACATTTTCCCATGATGCACCTCGCTGAAGGAGATCTGGGTTTAAAACAACAAATATGAGTATCTTCTTATAAATAATTCAGAAGAAATTACCCCGACTTTCTTGTTTTACTTGTTTCAGCCGTTGAAGTCTTTCCTTAAAGATAATTGTCTTCAAATCGATTTCTCATATTTTCCTAAATCGAAAATGGGAAAGTTTGCTTATCAAAACGATTCGAAGCGTAAAGAAAAAATGCCGGTTAGCAAAAATTGCCAACTCCCATTTTAGCAAAGCAATTAAATAAAACAACAAACGCTTGCTGTCGTCTTTATCGCTTGCTTAACGGCTTTCGAGCGAAAATGTCAATGTTATCTTCTGTCGATCATTTAAACTTCATTTCTCTTTCGTATTTATATTTTGTTTTCTTTCATTCGGTTTTGGGTAAGAAACGAAGGAAAAAAAAGATACCAGTTGTTCTCACAAATTGTTTAGCGCTTCTCGCAGTTTTTTTTTTTTTATCTTAACTTCCAAAATGGAGAGTTTGCATTTGTATTTGTTGTCATTTCGAAAAAGACGCGATTGTATAGAATTTGGCATCTGATGAAGAATTCTTCTTTCATGAAAAGTTCTTCTTTCTTTGGGAAGCTGCATCTATTTATTCATCCATATTCCCACATAATCATCTAAACATATTTGGGTTCAACTATGTAATGACTTGAGATTAAGCACTTTACTTTTGAATATATACACACGCACCTACATGAATTTCCTTCTTTCTTTCTTTCTTTCTTTGTCTTTATTTCTTTCACTTTCTTTTCTTTCTTTCTTTTTCTTTCTTACGTTAGTTTCTTTTTTCTCTCTTTCTTTCTTTCAGTTTTCTTTCTTTTTCAGCTTCTTCTTTATTTCTTTCAGTTTCTTTTTCTTTCTTTCCTTCTTTCTTTCATTCTTCTTTTTTTTATTTCTTTCTTTCCTTCCTTCTTCCTTTCTTTATCAGTTTTTCTTTACTTATTTCTTTCAGTTTATTTTTTGTCTTTATTTCTTTCACTTTCTTTTCTTTTCTTTCTTTCTTTCTTTCTTTCTTTCTTCTTTCTTTCTTTCACTTTATTTTCTTTCTTTCTTATTTTAGTTTCTTTTTTCTCTCTTTCTTTCTTTCAGTTTTCTTCCTTTTTCAGCTTCTTTTTTTATTTCTTTCAGTTTCTTTTTTTCTTTCTTTCCTTCTTTCTTTCTTTACTTTTTCCTTCTTTAAGTTACGTTTTTTCTTTCTTTTCAGTTTTTCTTTCTTTCTTTCAGCTTCTTTCCCTTTCTTTCTTTCTTTTTTTCTTTCTTTCTTTCTATCTTTCAATTTCTTTTTTCTTTCTTTCTTTTACTTGTTTGTTTTACAGTTTTTCTTTTTTTGTTTCTTCGGTGTCTTTTTTCTTTTTTCTTTCTTACTTTCTTTCTTTCAGTTTCTATTTTTCTTTATTTCAGTTTCATTTTAATTATTTTTTTCAAATTTTTCTTTCTTTTTTTTGTTCTCTTCCATGTTTTTCTTTCTTTCAATTTCTTTCTTTCAGTTTGTTTCTTTTCTCAGCTTCTTTGTTTCTATCTGACCTTGGGTCGTAGCACCTTTCTAAATTCATGCTTGTGCCACATCTGACCGCGTCGGGCGTTTGGTAGATAACCTAGAATTGGAGATTCGTCTCCAGCCAAAGAAGCTCTTAATATTCTCCAGCGGCGCGTAGAATAAGTAATCAACTGCTAGAAATGAGTCAAGTGAATTCCACAATGAATCTCCAACTCTGCAACTGCAGGATATCTACCAATCGCCCCACGCCGTCAGATGTGACAGAAGGCCGAATTTAATGTCGGGTATCCAAGACCGTAGGCTCGGCCAAAAATTCCCCGTTTTCTGAAGCTGTTTTCCAAAACGAGACTCTGTCCTTCGACATAGCCTTGTCTGGAGTCCTCTCTGCCCGGAAGCATAGAGTAACTAGCACAGCTGAAGACGAATCTCCAACTGCAGACCAACATACAGTATTTACTACCCTATTTATGTGAATGTGACATGCCCATTACTGTCCATATATATGCTACAACACTATAAATAGGTAATTTTTTATATATATTTTTATAGAAACGTTGTATTGCTGGTATTTTTATACAAAATATATATTACTGGTATTTTTAATATGAAATGTATTTTTATACTTTCATAGTATTTTGCTTTTGTATTGGGGTTCACTATTTAAATGTCCTTGGCCGGGACCTTAATAGGTGCTACCACCCCGGGTCAGAGTGGAGTTGAGAACAACACCAATTGGTTCCAGCCATTTCACACTCCTTAAAAACTTTCGGTTGTAGGCTCTGCTGCCGGTTGTAGTTTATCGTCATACCCAGGACGCAATATTGCCGATAGACGCAAAGAGAAATGTCACGTTAAAAACAAAACGAGATATTGTAAGATTATTGATGAGCAAAGGACGTTGGAAATTGTGACAAATTTAGAAAAGGATTGCAGGATAATCGAAAAAGAAGCTGAAAGCATTGAAAAGAACAATACTGAATTTAAGAATGTCGTGACAAAAGTCACATTAAAAAACAAAAACAAAAAATCTGATTGACGAAAAATCTGAATTTACGGATTTAAAAAATAAAATAATTTCACCCCAAGGAAGGCAATAAAGACACTAAGACGCAAAGGGTTTACTGAGCATGAATGGAACTAAGATAAACCTCATTGAGGAGAAAGGACAATAGAAAGAACAGAATTAAAGGTGGCAACACTGAATTGACATTTTTGAAGATCGTATTTGACAGGAAGGCAAAAATTTAAAATAGGATTCCTTCGACGAGAATATACACATAGAAAATGCATAGAAATTTGACTAATTAACTAAATTTAAAAAACACCATCTATTTTTAGTGACTCCTATTTTTATTTGGATATTCTCGTAGAATAGCTATCGTCGGTATATTCGCTTTTGCACAAGACCTATTGTCCTCTAATATCGGTCAAGGTATATCGAGCTTTTTAACTTTGGCATTTTGTCTGAATTCCAAACCAGTTCTGCTTGGCTTGGCAACTCCTCCCCTTAAAAACCTACTTTTTACAGAAACCCCTGCAGCAGCAACACTTAACTTGGTGTGTCGGTGGTGCAATGTTGAATAGGAGAGTCTATAGAGTTAACAACATGCGGCAATTTTAACAAAAAACACGCCTCATATGCGTAATCTAAAACCGTCATCATTTAAATTTTAAATGATCACCGAGAGAGAGAGACACTAGCTTCTTTGACATCAAAGCAGGTGTCCTTTAGAAGAACACCTTTGCACCTTTTTCCCTTTGTTATCACCCTTGACTGCGTATTGAGAAATCCCCTTGACAAATATCGTCATCTAGGTTTTACTTGATCACCAAAGGCTGAAGTCAATATCCTGAAAAAAAATGATCAATATTGATTATGTAGATGATCTGGCTATCACTGCAGACAACATTACCAATGCCATAGTTCTCCTATGTCGTCTAAAAAATGCTGATAATGATGTTGGACTCTGTGTCAATGCCTCTAAAACTGAATTCATAAGCTTCAACCAGCAAGGTCCAATGAAAACTGTCTCAGGTGAAGCTTTTACTTACCTAGGCAGTGAGATAAATTCTACCGAAAAGAATGTAAAATTTCGCATAGCGAAAGCTTCGGTCACCTCGAAAAAAATGGATGTAATTTGTAAATCTGATCTACCAAGGAGCTTCAAGCGGAGATCTTTTCTAGCCACTGTAGAGCCAGTTTTAATGTACGGAGCTACTGCTTGGACATTAACTAAAAGCAGAGTCTAGGATTGATGGAACCTACTCTCGGATGCTGGGAACTATATTTAACATCTCTCGGAGACAATATCCAACTCAATTACAGCACTATGGGTCAATCTCTGATATTTCTAGTCTTAAACCCTCGATCCTTAGCTTCATAGAAGCTGCACTGGGATGCTGAGAACTATATTTAACATCTTTTGCTGACAATATCCAACTAAATTACAGCACTATGGGTCCATCTCTGATATTTCTACAGTCTTAAAACCTCGATCCTTAGCTTTATGGAAGCTACACTGGGATGCTGAGAACTATATTTAACGTCTCTTGGAGACAATATCCAACTAAATTACAGCTCTATGGACCCATCTTTGATATTTCTACAATATTAAAGCCAAGAGTCTAAGATTGTTAGAACCTAGACTCGGATGCTGAGAACTATACTTAACATTTCTTGGAGATGACATACAATTAAATCACAGCTCTATGGACCCATCTCTGATATTTACAATCTTACATGAAAGCAGAATGCGCTTTGCAAGACACTACTGGCGAACAAAACAAGAAAAAGCATCTGGTCTACTGCCCTGGACACCTAGCATTGGAACAAGACTGTTTAGCCGCCGAACAACCACTTACATTGACCAGCTATGTCATGACAAATAATTCCACCCTAATGACCTTCTGAATATGATGCATGATCGTAATGGTTGGCGTGACAGTCTTAACAATGTCCGAGCTATAGCTCTAAGGAATAATATTGAAAATCCTTGAATAATCCTTGTTATAAAAATTAACCAGGCTATTGTTGCAAGTGAGAAATGAAAGAATATCTTTACAGCACGTGCTGAAATCGCTTGCTTTTATAAAGTAATTGTATCACTGCTAAAATGATTTGGGGTCTAGTTTAGCGTTACATATCACATGTCAGATAATCGTCTGTCTCAAAGGACAGATTTGAGTGTCATGATCGGCAGGCGTTCCCTTGATAGCCGACGATAGAGACCTGGTCTTCGTTCTGTGTTGACTTCAAGAAAGTGACTGTCCTAAGATGAGTGATTACTTCAAAACGGGAGTAAAAGAAATGACAACAATCTTCTCTTCGGTTACGACCTCGAGGACGCTGCTGGTAAATATTGTCAAGGGTATAATAACAGGCAATTTGTATATTTTGTTAGAACCTTTTTAATTTTTACACTTCGGGTTTCAGAATCGGAGAATGGTGAGAAACGGAGAAGAAATGTATCTTAAAAGGAAGAATTACAATCATCAAAAAAGATATATAAACAAAAAGGAAGGAAATGTTGGAAGGAAGGAAGAAACGTGTCGGTTAAAAAGGATTTTTTGTATTTATTCATATATATGTTTTTTTTGTGATGATACACCCCAACGGGTTCTCAGGATTGTCTCATCAGTGATGTTATTGTCTTAGGGTAATAACAAGTTTCGGGTCACCCAAGCGACCCTGACGCTAGGGGATCTCCAAGAAAATGTCCACCAAGCACACAACAGCGAACAGCATATTTAATTATTCATGAAAAGGGCCGAAGATCAAGTGGGGTAGGACTGGTCAACACTTTCTATCCTAGACCTAGCTTAGCAGATTCACGATCCATTCATTCATTACATTTTGCACATTCACCACAAGAACTCACCATCCAATCTTACATTACATAATCTACAAAAAAAAACATGACGCAAAAATTTCATTATGTATAAAACGGTCGAATGCTATTTTCTTTCTTTTTTCGAATAAAATAATCAAATGATTATAAAATGATTTAGGGATGAACCCAGAAAACAAAAATAACTTTTGACAAAACATTCAATTAAAATAAAAGACACGACCACTCTACAAAATAAGAGTGGCCGGTTTATTCTACCTGTAGACAAAATCAAGAAGCTCACTCACTAATGGAGAGGGAAGGATAAAAAATAAATGATGGCGTGAGAAAATCAAAGACTGACGCAATCAAGATATACAAAAGGAGCGAAAACTGGAGAGGTTGGTAATTTAGACGTGAATGATAAGAAAAGGGAAAGCCAGGAACAGGCCGGGAACGATCCATACATTAACGAGGTAAACCAAAGAGAGTCTAATTTAACCAAGGGCGGTTTCCTGTGAACCCGCCCCGTTTGCAAAGCGGGCTTAAAAAGAAACTCAAGATATAACTCCGTTCACTCGAACTAAACTCGCAACCTTTACCCACCTTTTACTGAAATCTGTCGACACCAAACGCTTTCTGTCAATTCTGATCTTCATCTTGAGCTGATCCCTAAAGAACCCGACCAGATAATGAGCAGAATAGCGTTCGTATCACAAGATTCACTCCATTCGCGACGTCCATACCACCATTCTTGCCATGCCTAGCAACGTGAAAAACACCATTCGTTTCACCTTTGAGAATGGGGGTGATAAATTGACGCATACGTTTGCGAAATCGATGGATAAGGGATGTTTGGGATTGATACAAGCCTTCAACTCGCCGAAATAGTCCCAGAACTGGTGGACCTGATGACAATGGTAGAATGCGTGCGAAGTCGTTTCCTCTAGACCAAGGTCTCACCGATGGCAGTCAGATCAGCTCAGACTTCGCAGAAGGCTACATCATTGACAGACTGCCCGTTCCAAACCAATCACCAAGTAAGCAAAAACTCAGGGTTTCTGAGGTAATCCCCCACTGGCATCCAAGACCAGAAAGAGCGCAATTCGGTCGCGGATAAGCCGAGCCTCTCACGGACAGAGCTCAGCCCCAGAAATGTGGAGGAGTGATAGTATGGCCAGGGAAGGCATCCATAACACTCCTTTTCAAGGTCGAGTCAACTCATGGAAAGCTAATTTCGATGTGTATCGATGACTCACTAAGTGTGGCATTCCCAGCCCCCAACCCCTGAAACGGAAGGTGGACACAGACGTCTCTGCTAATCTTATGCTTGCGACCACCCCACAGGAGAGCAAGCGCTCTATCGCTTGCAGAGAAGGAGTTGAAACAACCGGTAAAGGAAACACGTATGGGGTGCACGCCTTAGCCCTACCCGTCACAGACCACCGCCTCCAGAGCCACGTCCGGACCGCAACTTCGACCTTTGCCTTTACTTTGCACCAATTCTTCTACAGTCCGCGCTAGAACCACACTCCAATAATGCGGACAGGTACGTCTGTCCAACTAAAGGTCCCCAGAAGTGCAACTAACCGCAAGCTGGAACGTTTTTTGCGTTTAATCTTGACCTTCTCGTACCGTTCAATCGATTTCTGTGCCACCTCAATGTCGCTGGGGCACGATACGAAAATATATACGTTATCGGCGTACGTGGAAACCCTATCTCGAGAACCACTAGTGACAACGATTTCACGTAGGGTCGGACTGCACGCCCTGTCCCTTAGTCGCCGAAGTAGGGACCCTAACGCCAATTAGATGCGAGAGCAGACAACCCTGTCGAACTGACCGTGACAGCGCAAAAGAGCGGGACCGCTTTCCATTCACCTGCACCACACCACTGGGGGAGCCATACAACAGGGTGACCAACTTGCAGCAGTCGGGTTTGAGTCACTGTTCTTAACAGAATCTCGTCAATCGCTCCGTTAGCATCTTAACCAAAATCTATAACTTAGAAACGCCACTTCTATATACTCTTTAACAGGTACGGAAAATTTGAGCAATATAACTTACCGGGAGACAATTGATAAGATTATTAAATTCGGCCGCAACAAAGATGTTGCTATGTGGTTTGGAAATTTCAAGTGTCTCCAGAGGTCTAGTAAATCTCCGGCTAAAGAGATCATGCAAGTAGTCAGTTTACGCTCGGAGAGTTGGTCGGTTGTGGTTCGCAGACTTTGCGGGTATAACAGGAAAAGAAAAATTATTTGGTATACCCCTCCGTTCAACCAAATGGTTAGTATTAAGCTAGGACAGAAATTCCTAGCTTTAATTGAAAAACACTTTCCTGTCAATAGTAAACTTAGTAAAATATTTAATAAAAACACCCTAAAATTAAGTTACAGCTGCACTGAAAATCTAGAAAGTATAATAAAAAAACACAATAATAAAATCCTGAACAAACCCACATGCTTGAATAGTATTAATAAAAACCCTACACTTAAATTAGACAAAAATAGTGAAAAATTATGTGATTGTAGAAACCCAGAAGACTGCCCATTGGAAAATAAATGCCGCGTAAAATCTGTGGTATACCAATGTACTATCTCATCCACGGAGAGTCCTAATACTAATATGATATACATTGGGTTTACGAAGAATGAATTTAAAACCAGATGGAGGCAGCATAAGTGCTCTTTCAACAATATAAATAAAAGAAATCAGACATCTCTATCTAAATTTTTTTGGCATTTGAAGGAAATGAATAAAACACCAAAAGTAAAATGGAAAATTATAAACAAAACTAGAACTTGTAAAACTTGGGATGACCCATTCCCTTTATGCCTACATAAAAAACTACACATTATTAAGTTTCTAAATAATAAAAATCTATTAAACAATAGACATGAGTTAGCGGTTTTTTGCCGACATCATCAAATTTTTGCATTGAATAATTAGCATAAAAACAAACACACAATAAAATAATTTTTAAATTCCATAGTCCTAATAAATAGTTTAAATGCCCTACAAAATAGATAACCCTTTATGAAGTCGCCAAAAAACAAATGTTAGCGATTTATGACAGCTTTTATATACACAAAACCCTTTCAGAATAAAAAATAAAAAATAAAAAAATCTCAATAGACACTTAACCAGACTAGACGATGTCATCTTCCGCTTTAAATTTAAACAACCCAACCTTACCCCGACTTGACATCTGTGAATGTAACTGAGATATTGATACAAATTATTAACACCTTACGCCCTTTTTCTTTAAACAATTGCTCTAACTGTTACCATCGAAATTTTGATTTCAATAATGAACATGCTTATAAAACACGTAAACTATAGAAATAAGTTATTCCCAAAAAATTTCGCTTGAAGACGGAACAGAGCTTAGCAATTTAACCAAGAACATTAAACTAAGCCGAAAACAATCGTCCAGAGTTCAAGCTCAAAGTTCAAAGATAAAACATCAATACATGTAGTAAGATAATCCTAAAGAGCCAGGCAAACCTACCTAGCTTTAATCTAAACAGATCGTGACGATCCATTTAGGTGAAACCTAGGTAGGTTTGCCTGGTTCCTTCCAGTCGGATGACTCATATTTTCTGACATTCAGGCCGGTAAATGTTGTTATTGCTGGTTATTATAAACAGGGCATTTACTTAAATATTTGTGTATATATAAATAAATTATAACAATGATATATATATTTAAATAAATATATATATATATATATATATATAAGTGATAGAATTTAGGAGGGTTTGAGATAATATAATTGAATAATTCATCGAGTCTAGAAGAAAACTCAACAGAATGCAGAAAGCATTGGACGGCCATTTCGTCCTATATTTGGGACTAAACATCAGTGTGCATCCACTACCGAGAATTGAAACCCGGAAAGTTACGTTATCAAGCAAACGTCATACCAACTATTCCAATGGGCCTCGGTAACGAAGAGGTAGAAAATCAGACTCGATATAGCGCCGCTCGATCAGATATTCCGTGGTGGAACTCATCTGAGTTTCTCTTTTACGCACGTGCCACGACTACTATCTCCAAGTCGCTCCATCCAGATAATTAGAAGCCGGTTCAAGCAAGGATATACAAGTGATAGAAATTAGGATATGTATATATATATATATATATATATATATATATATATATATATATATATATATATATATATATATATAAAATTTGCAAATTAAAAAAAGTATGTTTTATTTTATGAAAGTATTTATTTATTTATATATATATTTGATATTTCAAATTGTCCTCAATCTTTCATTAGAAATAACTGTTTGTTATTTATATATATATATATATATATATATATATATATATATATATATATATATATATATATATATATATAATTTTCCCAGTATTCAGATAATGAACAACACAGTATACGTACATCAACACACACCCATATCAACAGTAGGACCATCAGGTAATAAAAGTAAAAATCTATTAAATTTACAGTGACATATCATTATCATTGAAAGTATTACAACCACTATAATAAGTTAAATTTATAACGGTGTTTACAGTTAACGGTTAGTTCATATCTTTGATTTAAGAGATCGGTCTTATTTTTAGATCTCATTATTTCAAATTTTTCGTTAAGATATAAATAACACACGGCATATAGGGAGTTACATGTCCGGGCTTTCCTGATTAATTTAATATATATATATATATATTACTTAGTAAATTTGATATATACATACACACACACACACACACACACACACACACACACATATATATATATATATATATATATATATATATATATATATAAGCTATATCTAAACAGCAAGTATTCATCCAAACAAGTCTGGCTATTAAGTCTTTTACTGTATTTTCCTAATGTTCAGATAAGGTGTTTTGTATATTGCGCTCGACGTTTGTTGATAAACTGTCTAAATTCTAAGCTTTGTTATTCGTGTTCAAGTGCTTTCGACTTTCGTAGTAGTTATCAAGAACTGTTGCGGTATCTGTGGGGTCGTTAGCATTAATTCCTCTGCATCCTGCTATTCTTTGGAAAGGTGAAATTTTTAAATGTTCTAGCGGAGACGCTGTTGGAATCTATTGAAATTAGAAAGTCAGAACTGGGCAACTCCCGCCCAAATAGCACAACAGTAATACAGTACTCCATTTTCAGCCTGCTTTCGCACTTGTAAAAGCAGAGGATAGAATGAGGGGGGTCAGGTATTTATCTGGAACCGTACAGGGAAGTGATTATTTTTATGCATCGATCGTATATACGAGTCATATATACATGTGTGTCTATGGTTACATTTATTAAAAAAATTATATATCTGTGTGTATAAGTGTGTATTTTTCCTACATATATGGAACATATTTACTTTATATATATATATATATATATATATATATATATATATATATATATATATATATATATATAATTGAATTAATAATATTATTATAATAATGTTTTGGTTTTTGTCTCTTTCGTCTTTCCTTGTCACAGTTTTATTTTCTTGTTTAAGATGTTAGTTCTTCTGGCAAGTTGTCTGTTGGTCACACCAATATAGTTTTCTTTAGTACATATATATATATATATATATATATATATATATATATATATATATATATATATATATTTATATATATATATATATATAGAGAGAGAGAGATACATAGATAGAGAAAGAGATATGAAGAGACTGGTATACATAGATAAAAAGATAGACAGATATGAACAAACTAACAGAAAACAGATAGATAGATAGATAGATAGATAGATAGGAACAGACAGCGATGGATAGATAGTTATGAACAGAATTATCTAAATCTTATATCATCACTGCCGCTACGTCGTTAATCCCACAATAATTTGGCATAATTGCTTTTTACGACAATTATTAAACAGTGACAAACTTTTTGAAAAGCTGAAAGGGAAACCGGTTTAAGTAAAAAAAAAAAAAAAAAGCTAAGGCATTTTTTTCTGAAAACCCGCTTCTAACACCATTTTAATGTCTTATAAATATTACATATATATAAATATAAATCTTATTTTCTGTATAAGTTTTATGTAAGTTTTTGTGCAGAATTTTCTAACAACTTCATTTTTTACCTATATATCTATATATATATATATATGTTTAAATCGGTGTCACCCAAACCAGGGAGTAAGGCTACTAAGACACTTAATGGGTGTGGAAAAATTAGGAAGAGAAACATTAATAATGAGCGGGAAGAAGAAAGAGTAATCAGGAGGACAGTAGATAGCGATTGACATTGCATTTAAATATTTGTAGATTAAAGTTGGTTGGAAAGCATGGAGCTGGAAGGGAGTTCCATAAGCAAGGCAGTAAAGCCTCTAAGACACAAGGGGTTACAGAGTGTGGAAGAATTAGGAACAGAAACATTAATAATGAGCAGGAAGAAGAAAGTGTAATCAGGAGGACAGTAGATAACGATTGACATTGCATTTAAATTTTTGAAGATTAAAGTTGGCTGAAAAGCAGGGAGCCGGAAGGGAGTTCTACAAGCAAGGCAGTAAAGCCACTAAGACACAAGGGGTTACAGAGCGTGGAAGAATTAAGAACAGAAGCATTAATAATGAGCGGGAAGAGAAAAGAGTAATCAGGAGGAAAGTAGATAGCGATTGACATTGCATTTAAATATTTGTAGATTAAAGTTGGCTAGAAAGAATAGAGGTTGAAGGGAGTTCCACAAATGAGAAGTGCGAGAACAGAAACTGTTAGCATAGAACTTACATCTAGTCAACTCAACTGTAAATTGATGAGATCTCAACAGCAGTTTAGTACTGCGCTTAAATTAATAAGTTTAGGTACCATAGCAAAGAGCGATATTTATTCTGTACAATACAGAAATGTGGCACAAGGCCGAAAAGGGGATTGGGGAAAGGACGGTCTTCTTCTGTCTTAACTATAACTTAGCTAGCCGCAAGCACTGACCCAATCGTACAAAACAATATTCCTTCCCCCAAAACAACACATTCATACGTACCTTTCTTACTACAACCACCATAATACCTCTTTGTCTCTATGAAAATATTAACTAGTCCCCATATTTACATATTCATTGTCTGTGGGGGGGGAGGGAAATAAAACAACAATTCTAAAAGTTAACCCTTATGAATATTTACAATATGAATACAAAAACTATTTACAAGAAAACAAAGAAAAATAAGACATAAGTACCATAGCGAAGAGCTCATCCTAACAATTACCGTGAAATTATTTATAGAAAAGACACAGAGAAGCTAGTTTACGGTGATGGGAAAGTGACTGAAACCGAGCCGCCAGATCAGGACCAATAATATTGCTGATTCTTCTCTGGATTTTATCAAGGAACTCTACATAAATAGGAGGAATACCGGACCATATGTGGCAGCAATATTCTAAGTATGAACGAATGGTAGACATAGATATGAAGAAAAATTTACAGAAAAAACAAACAAAAATCCTAATATGCAATTATTGTTTTGATGTTTATATAATATCAACGTCGGACGTTTCGGTCTAGTAGACCATCTTCAGGACATATTCATAAAACATAATTAACATTAGACTATATTTAATTCTACATGAAAAGACGATGGACATAAGAGTAAGACTAATCAAAACAAACAACTGAAATTTTTCAAGATCAGCGTTCCGTTTCAATATGATCACGCCGGCGTCACGTCGGCGATGTTGTGAAAACGTATTCCTAAAATAGAGTATTTTGAATGAAAAATGAAAAGAATTTTATTTTAATCTAAAATTTATAAGTACGTTTGTCGAGCATTAATCTTGCTAAAAAAGGGGAAATATTAAAGAAGCCAGGTCTAGTATTCACCGTGCGCGAGATAGATATTATGTCTGCCTCATAAATCCGTCTAAGATTTTTATTATGAATATATTTTAAAATCTTCACAGAATCAAAATCGAAATTATGATCAGATTTAGTTGTGTGTACAAATAAAGCATTGTTTAAATTACAGAGGCGAATATCTCGTTTATGTTCGAAAACACGAGATTTTACGGACCTACATGTTTCACCCACATATTTTAAGTCCATATATTTGCTTACACTTATAGATGATTACACTTATAGATATGTAAGATAGATTCTGGAGAGAAAAATTGTCATACGACACAGTGAAACAACTTTCTTAGCATCTGACATAGCCATAGATTTGGTATAGTCTGTCTACTTCATGTCAGCTAAGAACGTTAGCTCCAAGAAGGTGCAACAAGTCACTTTCTTGGAGGTTAGCATCAAAGTAGAGCGAAGTCTCTCCGATGATTAATGGTGAGAAGTTTAGTTTGGGAGGCGTTAAAATTAACAAGCCATTTATTGCCCCAGTTAACAACAGACTGGGTGCCATATTAACATTGTCGGACTGATCATCAAATTATTGAGGGTAGTTCATTTGTGTCATGTACCATAGGTTTCCTGTGCATTTTCTTTGCCGGGAGGGACAAAAAAAATACGACTGATTCACGATCTTTGTCACGCGAACCGTTTTGTTCTTTTAGACAAATTAAGTAAGCTTCTTGTATCATTTGATTCAAAATAAGCAGCTCTAAAGGTTACAATTCGACAAATTCCTTAAAAGATTGGAAAACACGGGGACAGCTTCCTAATGTTTTGACCTTTACCATTTTCAGCTTAATACATCGACCTTCCTATTGACAAAAGAAGGAATATTACCTTCGAAGTCCTGATCCAAACAACAAAACGTTTTTCATTGCGTTTTTCTTGCCTCTTTGTTCATTTTTAAAATAGTAAAATATTTTTTAAAAGAAATGATCAAAAATAAAGATCAAATTAATTCTTATAGGCACATTTAGTAAATGCCAATTATAAGATGGAAAACTTAGAAGAAATATAAAATAACGTGTCCTTTAATCATTTTGCAGGGCGACTGTGAACAAATAAGTGGGTTCCTTCTTATTTACAAGGCACTAACATCATGGTAGATTTTTAAACGTTTCGTGAAGTTAATAAAATCCGCTTAATTTTAACGAGCTTCCTCTAAGGCTTTGTTAGGGCACTTCAACGTGGGGTAATTATTTAAAAAAAAACTTATCTTGCTACATCAATTACGATAGAAGAGTGACTTAGATTCTGAGTGAGTCCATCATACTTTCTACTTTGTGGTAGAAAATCCCTATAAGGCCTTATTGTTGTTCGAAGGGATTAATAGACTTGACAAACATCTTGAATGAGAAAAAAAACAGGCAGATAAGATACATGTGCATTATATAGCAAATACCATGGCCACTTGTAGTTGATGTAATAGTTAGCAGGCTTGTTTCGCTACACCAATTACGAAAGAGTACTGAGTTTGATCCTTATTAAATGCTTCATACTTTCAAACTTGTGCCAGATTTAAGCACCATGACAATGCCAGAATTTAACAACTATATAAATTCATAATAAGCATTTATAGACCTTAAAATAGAATTGTTCAAAAGAAATGAAATGTTCATGGCGGATTATATGGTGTCAGTTCGAGCGATACTTTGTGTAAGTGGCTCTGTAAGAATAACTCAATGATTGCAGAAACTGACCTAGCTGACATCCCCATTGTAGTCGAAGGGCCACTGCTTTTGAGGAAGAAACAATATTTTCTGTCTGGTCTCTGGCTATTTACAGTCTCTATTTTATTTCAAACTGGCTTCGTGAGTTATGACGAATGTTCATTGGTCAATAAATAGGATGATGTGTCACGTGACTTATTTTCTAATAATTTTCGAACGTATCAACCAGGCACGAGTGGTTCGAGTGATGTGCTTACAGCTTAAATAACTGTAATTTTATAGAAATCAATCATTGCTTTTGTTTTTGTTATATATATATCACCAAATATCACTTTAAAATTACCCATCAAAAGTATATAAAAATAATATGTAAATTTAATATATATATATATATATGTGTGTGTGTGTATATCACGATATATATATATCACGATAGCATATATATATATATATATATATCACGATATTATATATATATATATATATATAATGGACTCTCCTGTCGGATTCGACGTATGAGAATCTGACAGCTTAGTTGATTCCGTTATGAAATTTTGTGCGATAATCTTAAGTGGCATTTAAGACCCGCTAGTGATTTACAAAGGAGGCCACATATGGAGCAAGAGTGTTAGATTAAATAAATAAAATAAGAAACAAAAAAATAAAATATAAAAACAAGCAATATAATTTGACCTAAATAGATAAACAAACGACTTCCGGTGAAATAACCGCAATAATAGAAAACCCACAATGCACTACTAACCCGTATATATATAAATAGCCGAGAAAAATAACTGCGTATGTAGCCTGACGATTGCATATAGCATGAAACAGACTGTCGCCTCTAAGTGTTGACTTCTATGTTCACTTTTGTATTTATACACGCTCTATCTCTGATATTGAGCACTTTATTCCATAAATATAGCACACCTTAAGACTATATTTCTTTGTAGAAAATATACTGTAGGAGCTCGTGTCAGCCATCTGAAATAGAAAATTATATATATATATATATATATATATATATATATATATATATATATATATATATATATGCGTTCGCAAGCTACATTCCAGCACTTACCAAACCCCGATCTACCGCCAGTCACGATGATTGTATGCCCCCTGAAGGAGGCACCGTGCCGTGAGAGAATATGATCGGCTCCCTATACCGCTCCAGTAAGTAGCTGACACTTTATGCTAACCTCTACTTTTATAAGGCCAAAATGGGGTACAGTCGCAATATTTGAGCGGGAACTGGCCATACCTGACCTTCCAGTCTTAATGGGGTTCAAAAGAAAAATGATTTGCCACCGTCCAATTCTCTCTTTCTCACAGGCCGATATGGCAAGTTTCTCATGCCACTTACATTGTAGCTAGCCATCCACATTCTCTCCGTATTCCATCGGTGAGAAGTTCTACTCGAATATCTTCTTATAGAGGAACCAATGCTCCGTGCGCAGACTACCAAGAGGATACTTCCCCGATTATTACAATCTTAAACCGTTCAAATCTAGAGTTAACCGTTATTATCTCAGCTTATCCGTATAAATTGCCTCTTAACGTAACTTTCTACCGTGGGTGGCCCGTGGTACTTGTAAAGGGCTAATCTTACTGTAAAATATATTTTCAATTAAGCACTGTTGAATGACAAGCTAATTCTAAAAATAACTGCGTTAATGCGAAGCTCTTCATCATAATGAATGGAGCACTATAGCTGCTTGGCGTTTGTTTATATTTGTAAAAGCAATACGCTAGATTTAACTGACTCTGTCGAGTGAAGATAGCTAAGTGGTAGAGACTCTGACTGACAACTAATCCGTTGGGTTTCAATCCGGGCTTGAAGCATTCGGTTGTCTAGTCGCATTGAAGAGCTGTGATACAGCGGAATAGTACTGTGTACGAATGATGAGGATGCTTCAAAAAATCCAAATTTTAAGGTAAGATTTTCGCGTCATTCAGTAGATGCCAAAACGATCAAACAATGGTATTCCAAAGTGATGAGTACAGGGTCTGTGGTCGATCGCCACAGAAGCGGTTGTCCTTCAACATCCAGATTGAAAGAAAATGTGTAAAAGGTAGAATTTCAACACTTTTCGATACTTCTAATATTATACAGTTCAAAATGGAAAAACGTTCATGGATGTATATTTCTAAATTATCCGATAATGCGTTTCGCGTATATATGGCTTCATTAGATGCATAACGAAAAGAAATGAACGTTTTTCCAAATGTCAATAACTTATACCTCTGTCGGGATTGCATAACCAAATTTATTACACACACACACACACATATATATATATATATATATATATATATATATATATATATATATATATATATATATATATATATGCATACACGGTGAAAGAAAATAGTAGGTATAAATGTGCTCTAGTCGTTTGAAGATTGTGAAAGGGTGAAACTCTGTCAACAACTCGGGCTGTTCACTGTTAATTGTTGACGTCATGAAGCGTTTTTCTTTGTCTAAATAATGTTTTGGTTTTTGTCTCTTTTATCTTTCCTTTTCCCAGATTTATTTTCTTGTTTAAGATGTTAGGTTTTCTGGCAAGTTGTCTGTTGCTCACACCAAAATAGTTTTCTTTATTACATATATATATATATATATATATATATATATATATAGATAGATAGATAGATAGATAGATAGATAGATAAGATAGATAGATAGATAGATAGTGAGAGAGCGAGGGTAGAGAGATATAGAGAGATATGAAGAGATTGGTATACATAAATCGAGAGACAGACAGATATGAACAAACAGACAGATAGATAGATAGATAGATAGATAGCTAGATAGATAGATAGATATGAACAGCCAGCGATGGATAGATAGATAGATATGAACAGATAGATAGATTAGATAGATAGATAGATTTGAAAGCAACGAGATAGATATAAACAATATGGGATAGTCGGATACATAGTTAGATACATACATATAATCTTTTTCAGACTTTTCCTATCTATCTACCTACATTAAATATTTGTGTGAACCTTCTTGAGAATTAACAAACGAAATTCTTCATAATGTTGAGAAATTAGTTTATTTATTCCATTGTATCACGCACATACGCGTATTGCACTCCAGTCACATGTTCATACATGTACTTAATTTGTGTTATACCGGTGTACTCGTGTGCAACTATGTGTGCATGCATGTAGTTGATTGTAGGCGTCTGTCCATGTGTGTGTGTAGGTGTCTGTACTTCTATGTGTGTGTAGGCGTCTGTCCCTATATGTGCGTAGGCGTTCCTACCTGCCGTGCCTCTACCAACCAAGCAAACAAGCACTGAGCAATAAAACAAAGCCAATTACCTGCAGAGAAATTAAAACAGAATGCAAAGACTGATTTTCCGATTGTTTTATTCAGACGGAACGTGGAGTGGGGGGGTCGTTTGCTGGGGGTGGGGGTTGAAGATGAAATCAAATCTTGCAATTAATCCAAAGAAATGCACGACGGAGACAAAATAGAAAAACAATTTAATTAATTAATATTCAAAGAAATTAAAAAATATGAACAATTGTTGAAAAAAAAAATAAGTACAACATTAAGAAAATCTAGAAATGATTAAAGAAAGATTTTATTTCCACTAAGAATGTTCCCCCCGCCACCCAACCTCCATACCAAACACACCCCACCCAAACACACACACACCCAAATGCATGCACATGCACCCCTGCAAAAACAACCCCCACAATTAACCCACACTCAAATATACACACACAAGTACACGCACACACGCACCGTCAGAGAGAAGGCCAGCATACAAGCACAAGCTCCCACATAAACATAATCAACACTATTCCAGCCCCCACACAAACACCCCTAATCAAATACACACAAACACCCGCTACCCCTACACAACCACAAGCAACCCTACTCCAACCCCCCAGGAAAACGCCCCTAATCAAATACACAAACATCCCCTACACCTACACAAACACAAGCAGCCCTACTCTAGCCCCCACACACATACACAAACACCCTTGATCAACTACACGCAAACACCCCCTGCCCTATACAAACACAAGCAACCCTACTCAACCCACACCCAAATACCTCCAACCTAAACACAGAAAATCACCGTACCCCCACAAGCACCAATATCTAAAACGAGCTCAAATACACATATTACCCCCACAAACACAAATACCCTCACCCAAACACACACAAAATTACGACACTGCGTCACAAATGATTGGCTACATTCTATTTTCAGTCAGTTATGTGATGCATGCTTAAGCCATCATGCATCTTGTGATACGTGACTGACGAGGCTCATTATTTTCCCGCAGGAGTTTGCCATTTTTTTCTACGGTAGTTCAATTTTCATCAAAAGGCCTTAAGCGGGTATTGAACTCACACTCTTTGGGTCCTGTCACTGGATCTAACTAACGCCTTTATCCACTGTGCCATGGATAAAGGCGTTAGTCAGATCCAGTGAGAGGACCCAAAGAGTGTGAGTTCAATACCCGGTTAAGGCAGTGGAGAACTTTCAGAGGGAAATTAACAGGAGATAACTGATAACTGACATCCATTAAAAATGGCACGTGGAACTAGAACAGTCTACACCAGTGAGCGAAATAAAGGGTTCAGTTCGACATTCAAACCACCTGAAGAAGGCCAGGGCGTACAACGGCCGAAACGTTGTAATAAATATGGTGATAAAAACGAGGACAATAGTCCGAATAATGTAAATAATGTACATAATACCTCATCTCAGAAATATAGACAGATACTGAAAGGCCGAAACCTTGTAATAAATATAGCGACAAAGATGAGGACAATAGTCCGAATAATGTAAATAATGTACATAATACCTCATCTCAGAAATATAGACAGATACTGAAAGGCCGAAACCTTGTAATAAATATAGCGACAAAGATGAGGACAACAGTCCGAATAATGTAAATAGTGTACATAATATCTCATCACAGAAATATAGACAGATAAAGAGAAGACTACTGAACTATTACAAAATATCTGTCCTATTATTTGACAGTAAATGCTGGAATATCTCCTCACAGATGAAGAAGAGACTTGAAGTAACAGAAACAATGAAAAGTGTACTGAACTGTTATGTAATATCAGTCCCCCTATACGGCAGTGAATACTGGACAATCTCCTCACAGAGGATGGCAATATGCTAAGAGTACCATGGTTTGAACATGTGAGTAACGACGAGGTTTTAGAGAAAATGGATACAAAAAGGACATCAGAAAGAGGCAATTGGAATTTCTGGAGGATACAATGAGGAATGAGGGCTTAGAAAATCTGATACTCTCAAGACAGATTGAGGGGGAAAGAGGAACAGAGGGAAGCAGGGAGAAATATACTTGATAAGCTTGATTAAAATATGGCAGAACAGGATTTGGGAGGAGAAAAAAAGGCAAAACTTATTTTACATCTACAAAGCAGTAGGAAGATGTAGAGTGCTATCATCACCTACGTCCTGAATGAACTCCACAGAAAATGGTTTTCACTCCTCATTAAAGGTGAACTTCGACCTTAAAGACTCTCGGTCGGCCTGTTCAATTCAATTCAACGAGTTTATACACGAAGATCCACGTCAGTTCACAAAGAAATTGGCCCTGCAGATGCGAGACTTCATGATACCGACACCCGTCATCTTCATTAGATAGGCGAAGAACAGAAGGAATAAATAAAGTGTAAAAAACGATCGGATTTATCTCACAACCCAATATTTGCTGAATGTTTTCAACCCATATCTGCGCAGATGAAACGAAATCGTTTCCTTCTACGCAGACATACATAAACGACAGCCAACTGTATAAAATGTCATGGATTTCGATGTGTCGACGTAATAACTACTTTCGAGTTTGAACTTTTAAAATATCTCCTTAAGGTTAATTTGACGGATGAATAAAATTGTTTAATAACTTCAAATAGTGTAAATGCTAAAACCATGCTGTAAATTTCATAATAACTGCCAGGTATTACTAAAATGTGAAGTTTGTTGAAGATCTTGCACTGCTCCGACGTCGATCTGATTGGACCTTATCTCGCTAAACGTTGAAGCTGAGACCGGACATCAGGTTCATTCTCGAGTTGCAGCTTCTTCTAATCAAAAGCGTGTGATTTACAAATAACCCTTCGGTCAGATCATTACCTGCGAATTAATATCGTAAAAAATTGTATCAGTGTTGAAACTTGACTAATGCATGGAATAATAATGCAACACAAAATGTACTTAGAACAAAATGTATTGAAACAAGAAAGTGTACACAATATTTACATATAGTCTTTTGTATATTCCTGGGAAGACCGTTCCTGGAGAATGTGTTGACTGAGTCGCAGTCGGGCAGAGTCTCTGGTTGAATCTCTTGATTCCTTCCTTCCTTCTCTTCCCGGTACCAACCATATTTATAGGGTCGGTACTCCACTATGCAAATTAGGTGGATCCTACCACAACAATCAGTCAATGTTTTAGTTACTCCTGAGTGTTCACAAACTGCTATAAACGACCTAAGTCGAGATGTGGCGTATGACAGAGGGAAGATAAAGATCCTAACGAGTGTCATCACATGTCGTTCTCTGTGGGCCCTCTTCGTCTCTAACTTTGCTATACTACCTATTCTATCGTAATGGACTCTTCCAGAGACAATAAGTAGCAGTAGCGGTCGCCAATTCGGGGTAGGTGGCGTCTCGTGGTCTTTGACTGCGGCATTCTGTCCAACTCTCTGCTTTTGCAGAGAGGAACCCGGACGAGGCTTTGCCGAAGGGCAAGGTTTCGTTCGGGGAGTTAGACAGAGCCTGAACCGGTCTAGGCGGGTTCAAAGGCCATATTTTTGGCCGAGCCTACGGGCTTGGAGATACCCACATTAAACCGGCCTTGTGCCACATTTGGTCCTCGTGGGTGGATCGATAAATACCTAGGTGGCGTCTCGCGGTCTTTGACTGCGGACGCCTTCTGTCCAACTCTCTGCTTTTTCAGAGAGGAACCCGGACGAGGCTTTGCCGAAGGGCAAGATTTCGTCCGGGGAGGTAGACAGGGCCTGAACCCGTCTAGGCGGGTTCAAATGCTATATTTTTAGCCGAGCCTACGGGCTTGGAGATACCCACATTAAACCGGCCTTGTGCCACATTTGGTCCTCGTGGGTGGATCGATAAATGCCTAGATGGTGTTGAGCGAGTCAGACGATATCGGACATTGAAGTATCAACCATTGCTATTAGATTGCTGTGTCCTTACTCTTATTTCCAAGTTCTAACGTTTTGTACGTCGAACCTAATTTAGGACGACTTATTGAAATACAAGCCTCCACTGTGAAACGACTCCACAACAAACTTTCCGCGGGTCGTAACCACTGTCTTATAGAGACATTGTTCTTTCTCTTGTCATATTTCTCTACAAAAGTAATTTATCTTATTCAATCAGTGACTCTATTTGTCCAAGATACTTGTTATGTACTTATGAAGACCACTTTAATTACTGGTAACCATAGGGAAAATAAATTTCCGAATCCATTTTTGTGACAGGTCAGCTGTTTTCCTTTTAATCAGAGATCAGCTGAAACTACGTTTTGTGTGAAGAGAGACATTATAAAATCCGGCTATGTGAGAGTAAGGACGTTTTATGACCCTTCAGTAGAAAGTCGGTAACTTAAAACATAATATATCGAATTAAAATTGGCAAAATATATAATATCTAACACGATACCTCCACAAATTTCAATGAGGAAAATTGGATGAAATATGCAATCAAACAGACTAAAGCCGATTTGCAACCATTCTTTTCACCATCGAAAGCCGTACAAAACCTCTTGGACTGTCAATCAGTTAGTTATGTGCCATGCATGATACATGCTTAGTCGATCATGTATCTTTCGATACATGACTGACGAGGCAGTTTTTTTTTCTGCAATAAGTTCCCATTTCCTTCTGCAGTAGGCCAGTTGTCATCTAAGGCTATAGAACACAGTCTGTCCTGCTATTTGCCCATAGCGGGTGGGAGAAGAGTATTCATACGTTTTCCAAGGGTCTTAGCACGTAAGTAAATGCAATGGATTTGACAGGAAAATCAGTCAGTCAGTTATGTGCCATGCGTGATACACGCTTAGGTGATCGTTTATCTTTCGATACATGACTGACAAGGCAGATTTTTCCCGCAGTAGGTTGCCATTTTTTACTGCGGTAGGACAGTTGCAATTCCAAGGCTATAGAACCGAGTCTGTCCTGCCTTTTACCCTTAGCTGAGGGGGAGAAGAAGAGGATTCCTCCCTTTCCCTAGGGTATTAGCACGTAAATGAATGTAATGGATTTGACTGGAATTCGAACTCGGCTCTCCCATTCCTCAATCCAAGCTGCTAGCCATTACTCCACCGACGGATTGAAAAATAACGGTCGGCTAGTTATTGATGGAAAGAGCATTGACGTCAACAAAGCGAAAGAAATGTGATATTTTAGGCGGCGTTGTGAAATAATGTTCTTATAGTGAGTTCCCCATCGACAGATAAGGCATACCTGAAGGTATTTCTGAAGGTATACCTGGAACCAGGTTTAAAGAAGAAGTCAACCGAATGACGATTTTCTTGGTACCTTCATTTTTATGAACTTTCATTTTAATGGAAGGAAACTAATAAATACATGAATATAATAGGTTTGGAATAAAATAAAATGTTCACTTATGTTGTTCCTGTCCAGTATCGCGCCAACGAGTCATGCTCTATCTGTTGATATGGACACTATTTACATTATTCGGACTATTGTCCTCATCTTTGTTGCCATGTTTATCACAAGGTCTCGGCCTTTGTACACTCCGGCCTTCTTCAGCTGGTTGGAATGTTGATGAGGACAATAGTCTGAAAAATCTAAATAGTGTATATAATACCTCATCTCAGAATTATAGACAGATACTGAAGGGCCGAAACGTTGTAATAAATATGGCGACAAAGATGAGGACAATAGTCCGAATAATGTAAATAGTGTACATAACACCTCATCTCAGAAATATAGGCAGATACTGAAAGGCCGAAACGTTATAATAAATATGGCGACGAAGATGAGGACAATAGTCCGAATAATGTAAATAGTGTACATAATACCTCATCTCGGAAATATAGGCGGATACTGAAAGGCCGAAACGTTATAATAAATATGGCGACGAAGATGAGGACAATAGTCCGAATAATGTAAATAGTGTACATAATATCTCATCTCAGAAATATAGACAGATACTGAAAGGCCGAAACGTTGTAATAAATATGGCGACGAAGATGAGGACAATAGTCCGAATAATGTTAATAGAGTACATAAAAAACGTACAAACAGTATATATATATATATATATATATATATATATATATATATATATATATATATATATATATATACATATATATATATATATATATATTGTTTGTACGTTTTTTATGAATACACTTGAGTAAATAGTTGTTATTTTTTAAATTAAACAGTATTAATTACAGTTACCGGCCTGAATGTTCGATAAATTTCGTAGAAAATATACTGTAGGAGCTCGTATCAGCCATCTGAAATAGAAAATCATATATATATATATATATATATATATATATATATATATATATATATATATATATATATATATATACACAATCGTGGGTGTCTCAATACATTGAGTACTTGAGTTGTGATTATTTGTTGAATTTTGAGCTGAAAGGTTCGCATAATTATGTTAGTTGAATATTAAGTGCATTGACAGGAGATTATTTTGAAAAGTCTGCTGCGTAAAATAAGTACTTTCTAACGCTTGATGCAACCACCAATAAGCCCATATCATTTCGTGTGTCTAGTCTCAATAGTAACTGAATCTAATTCTTCGTATTAGTATGTGTGTCGCCATTAGTAATAAAAACTCAGTCCGACTTCCATCAGTTTTTAACACAATCTGTATTAAGAAGAAGAAAGAAAACTTCAAAGCAATTACACTGACGTCAGAAACGAATTCAAAAGACATATTTTCCAAGCAGCGACTTTCATAAAAAAATTCTTAACTTTTGTTTGGCTTACAGGTTCCTAGCTTCCCGACCCATTCGGAACAGAAACACTGGACAAAAGACACCAGCAAACATATCCATTTAATGGTCAGTTTACCTTTTGTTATAAATAAAATTCCGGAAAACTGACATAAGAAATAAATCAAAGTGTTTAACTTGCACCGAAAATTACCCCAATTTAAAATTGTTTCTCGAACAGAAAAAATATTATGTTCAGTAAAAAATGGAATGATTGATTTGGAATTGGTTTTTTTTTTTTAATCTTCTCGTATTTAAGACAATGGTAGGTTCACTTTATTCGCTGTTCTGGAGGGATCATGATTGTCTACATTCTTAAATGATTTGAAATATGAAAGGTGGAGGAGCGTGAATCGATTGATGGGAACATAGGAGGAACGATGGAGTAATGGGTCGGATTGAGGAATCTGGAGAGCCGAGTTCGAATCCCAATCAATCTCATCCCATTTACTTACGTGGTAATACCCTTGGGAAAGGTATGAATTTATCTGCCACTTATGGTTTAATAAAAGGACAGACTGGGTCATATAGCCTTGCATGGCGACCGGTCTAGCAGAAGAGAAAAACTCAAAATCCAGATGTGGCAGCCATATTCAATTTGTATCTCTAAAGAAATTTGACTCTTCTTTGTTAACTTCAGAGAAATAATCTGACTATTTCTGATGTTTGTAATGATTTGAATAAGCAAGTTGTATTTTTGTTTATTGATTTTTTAGCGGCATATAAATACATACATGGGTCAATTAATGCTGAAATCCAAATATTCTGAATGCAATTTACATGGCTTCAACTGAAATATCTATTGTACATAATTTCATACTTTCAGTGTAAATGCATGTTTCTTTGAATATATAGTTAGTAGATCATAAAATGCATTGTTGTTAATTTTAATATAAAAATGTATTCTCATATTTTATGCTTTCAACTACAGATATTTTGTACATAATTTTATGCTTTCAGTGTAAAGGGTTTTTTTTAATATATAGTTACCAGATCAAAAGAGAGTTGACCTGTATTCTTAAAGTTATCCAAAGGTACAACGAGTATTTAATTAATCTTAATAGAACAGGTCAGTTCTTTTATTGTCCTCTCTTATTAATAGTAGTTTTTCTCATATTCTCTAATACTCAGCAACCCCTTGAATCCTAGTGGCTTTATTGCCTTTATCTTCAAAAATTTATATGCAATATCAATTGTTATCTTCTGTCTTCTTAATTCTAGTTCTTTTATTGTCCTCTCTCATTAATAGTAATTTTTCTCATATTCTCTAACACTCAGTAACCCCTTGCATCCTAGTGGCTTTATTGCCTTTGATCTTCAAAAATTTAAATGCAATGTCAATCGTTATCTTGTGTCTTCTTAATTCCTGTTCTTGTATTGTTCTTGATCCTTAATGTCTTTCTTATTCTTTCACTCTGAGTAACCACCTCTATCTTAGTGGCTTCACTACCTTGCTTGGATTAAATTATTAAAAAAAACTATATATATATATATATATATATATATATATATATATATATATATAGTGTGTGACCCAAAAAAACGGGAACTTTTTAACAATCCAATAAATCCAAGATGGAAGAAAAATATTTTATTCATAGTAATTGAAACCTTAAAACATGCCATTTAAGAAACAATGATGGAATTTTCATTTTTTTAAAATTACGTCCTGTAGATGGCGTCCTCCTGTACGAATGCATTCTTGAAATCTGCTGTTGAGATTCCTCATTGACTGCTGCAACATCTCAGCTGGGATGCTGTAAATTTTATCTTGAATTCTAAATGGCGGAAAAAAAAATTGAGTGTCTCAGAATTCCGATTCAGGTACCAGAGATGCATTAAAATTGATGTCAAGAAAATAGTTATTCTTTCTTTCTCTCATCCATTTAACCCTAGAACACTAACCATGGCTCGTCCTGGGTATGACGATAAACTACATCCGCGGATAATGTTTTCGGAAAAATAATGTTGCCAGCTATACGTTTTTGTAACAATAATGTTGCCAGCTATACGTTTTTTGGAAAAAATAATGTTCCCAGCTATGTGTTTTTGAAACAATAATGTTGCCAGCTATACGTTTTTTGGAAACAATAATGTTGCCAGCTATACGCTTTTGAAACAATAATGTTGCCAGCTATGCGTTTTTGAAAAAATAATGTTGCCAGCTATATGTTTAATAGTACTGTGTATTTAATATATGTATAGGTATATGTGTATATATGTATATGTGTATATGTGTATATATATATATGTGTGTGCGTGTGTATGTGTATATATATATATATATATATATATATATATATATATATATATACCTTAATTTGGCATTAAATGACCCACAGTGGTTGATATGCCATAAAACCCAACCACCCAACCAACCAACTAACCATACATATAACCATGGCTATATATTACCCAGCGCAAATTTTCCTATTTTTAATTACAATTTTCAGTACCTGATTTTCTTACCTAAATAATGTTTTTCAGTTCCTATTAATGTTTTTTTTTTTTTTGATATTTTCAAAATCGTGCATACTAATGTTTAGTAGTGGTGTAACTTTAATTGATGGTTAGTGTTCCTGGGTTAATCTTCCGAAACATGGAAACTGTAACCCCATATACTTAAAGGAGGCTGGAAAACGATGCCAGACAGAAGTTCTGTCTAACGCTGGCATCATCACAGCTATTCATTGATCATGAGGAATCAGTTGCGTGGGGCCGGTCATTTTGTTCGTATGAAAGATGAATCCATTCCCCGGCAATTAGTTTGTGGTGCGCTGGCTCGAAGGAAACCACGGATAAGATTTAAGGAGGGATTAAAAATAGCTCTTACAGTTCTGAGAATTCCTTTCAAAAATCTCCAATTTTCTTTTCGTGCTTCAACAAGTTCGGCGTTTGAAACTATGGCGAGACCGAAGAGACGGAAAAGGAAAAGAAAAAATAGCACCGTAAAAGATATCCAAAGACGTCATCCTAAATAAATCTACTCTTCAATAAATAAACTGGGCCTCTATTCAAATGGGGCTTCCAGTAAAATAATGTTTAAGTCATAAAATCTGTTGGGTTATCTTCTTTAGAAATTGCTTTGTTTTTATTTGTGTAAGAACCAGAGCATAGATATATATATATATATATATATATATATATATATATATATATATATATATATATATATATATATATATAGTTTATGAAAAACTAGGTAATCCGTATGGGTAAACCCAAGGAAGATAAAATCCAGAGAGCTCAATGTGTGTCTGTGTGTGTGTAGTAAAACCTAGAGAGCCAGACAAACCTATGCGGATCGTCATGGAAAGCCGCCCTGACGATCCGTTTAGGTGAAACCTTGGTAGGTTTGTTTGGCTTTCTAGGTTTAACTAGGTCTGTTCTACTCATTGTATTGAGCACTTGATTTAGTTGTTTTGGGTACTCGCATCGGGGTTTTTTTTCTTTGGGCCTTGGACTTGAATGCTGGATGATTATTTTCGGCTAACGTACATGTTCTTGGTTCTTTCTTTTTGATATCTTTGGCTTGTTTATTTGCAAATCAATACACCGAAGGTTTTCCGAGCGAGTATAGTGCTTTATACTTATAAGATTTATTTTAATGATAAGGGAGGGGGACGGAGATTTAAATCCTGTCGGAGAGAGCCTATTTTCTTGAATATAAATTTCACGAATATTCAAGCCAGTAGATGAAAAATAAATAAATATACTATTTAATAAATAAATAAAGCGTCTATTCAAATATGGTTATCCACTAAAAATAACGGTTAATATATATATATATATATATATATATATATATATATATATATATATATATATACAAATGTAATAGAAACGAAAAGAATATAAATTCAAACGTTGAGAACATTAATTTAAAAGATGACTCAATACCAAAAGTAAAGCAATAATTATTTATTATAAGATTTTACTTACAAACAAATAAACATTCCAATTTATATGTTTGCCCTTATATATGTAACAACTTGTAATATATAATAAATTTCAAGAGGATAGAATCCAGGTAGAACTCAATGTCTACGACAGAGTATGAATATAATATAAAAGGCTGAAACACTAATATTCCATGGATATAATTTATTACATTGGAATCGTAATTACGATCCAAATCATCAGACCTACAAATTCAAAAAGAAATATATATATATATATATATATATACATATAACACAAAAACAGAGAATGTCTCATATCGAGAATATTTAACATCGAAAAACATAAAGGAGAAAAAAATGAATTATTTTTTAATAATATGTGGAAATCTCCACACTTTACCTGATGACGGTCGCGAGACCAGAAACACGTGTAGCAAAATTATGGAAAATAAAGCATAATATTTAAAAAAAAAAAAATCCACATTACAACGTTTGCGGTACCTCTCTTCTTTTTAATATACACACTTTTCTCTCGTTGGAATCACTATAACCTCTTCATTTTATATATATATATATATATATATATATATATATATATATATATATATATATATATATATATATTAAACTTCGGAAGAGACACATTTATTCTGTTGAAACATGATTGTAAGTGTGTAGCGATTTTTTATGTTTATTTCAAATATCCTAAAATAAATAATAATTAGCTCTACTTTGTACTGAGTCAGTTTTTAAATGAAATCTTACAGACAGTGGAATTATACTCCATTTGTTCTCACTATTTATAGGAAAATTTGTTAAAACTGCAGACGGCATTTTCATTCTTTTATTCTATATACCTATATTTTATATGACGTGTCCATTCAAGACGTGGGCCACCATGGCTCTCCACAGTAATAGATAGTCGTAGGTATACACAATGAAAACAAGAAATGTCGCCTGCAGTTGTAAGAATTACGACGGTGTCTCACAATTCTCTTTTGATAATCTGTCAGTCAGGCAAGAAACATCAGAACTGATTTCTGTCAGACGTGTACAAATTTTTCTGGGCTTATTTTTGTCTTCAACATCAGTGAAGAGAATTCAACCCATATTCAGCAGCCATTAAGCCGGTTGTTCAAGCAGACGACAATTATAGTCGGCGAATACAAAATGGCCATTTCCCTCTCTCTCTCTCACTCTCTGCTTTTTACTCATTATATTTTAATTCTATTTAAGTGGATTTGGGAGGCGACAGCTATTTCGAGGCAATCGATTCCAAAGTTTCAAATTATCAACAAGAGGAGATATCTCGCTTATGGTAACATTTAATCAAATTATGACAGCTGCCTATATTCGAATAAATATCTTGGAAATGGCTGATAGTAACAGGTGAAAATATATACACCAAACTGATGGTTAAACAGTAGTAGTAGTAGTAGTAGTAGTAGTAGTAGTAGAGAGGTAAATATTACTATTACCGAGGAACCGGCGTCAGGGAGATACGATCAGTTTCATAAATTTACTATAAATTATGAGTAAAAAACAAACAAAAAATAATGTCTCTTCTATGAATATCGAATACTGTTTTCTATCTTCTTATTCTATGCGACGTGTCCCTTGAAAACATAAGCGATCATAACTTTCCACGACTTCCTATTTCGCTGCCTTCCCCTTGTCGCAATATGACTATTGGTGAATTAGCTCCCTTGCTTAAAAAAAAAATAATTAAAATATATACCTTTCATGCTAATGCATTATCGGGTTACCTCCTAATTTTCGAAACCATTACTAGAAGGCGCTCTCCGGCACTATATATATTCTGCGATAAAAATGTATCATGCTATTCTTCCTTTTCGGCTTATACGACAACATATAAATAAATTTCTCGCGCAAGAAAGCGTTCCCTAATGAGAAACGCATGAAAAATACATACACACACGTACTTACGAAAATTCACTCACTTTCCACATTCATTTGTTACACATATTATTGTCTTTTTCACTTGTAACACTTTGTTGTTAATACATTATCATTTGTTTGTTTTTATATATATATATATATATATATATATATATATATATATATATATATATATATATATATATATATATATATATATTCCCTTATCTTCCTGGCTCGCGAAAACGTGTCGGTGGGCAGCCGAGAACGTGGGTTAGGACAATCAAACATGAGATAGAAGTATTATCGGGTCCACAAGTAGTTGGTCTTCGACGATGGAATCGCGATTGGCTCGCCATTTCGTGTTACCTGGCTTAGGATCGGCGAGCGTGGGCAGCGATGGTCCGTGATGCTGTACTTGCTCGGGAGCAACCCGGTTCAACCCGAACAGAGTGAAAACCGATACAAGTATATATATATATATATATATATATATATATATATATATATATATATATATTGATCATTGTTGTTTCCTTACATTTTTTTAAGTGGACTCTCACTCTTGTCCGCCATGTTTGTTGTGGACATTTCAGGAGACAGACGTGTTTATCTCTCAATGCGTACACCGGCCCGCAACAAGTGCTTCTTGGTAGTTTGAGCATTTTGGAAGATCTTCATTTTTAGGAGGAAGAGGTGGGTTATGTAAGTGGGTCCGAATTTGATTCTTGTAAGACCGCAACACACACATTATATCCCATAAGGGTTAAGTTTTTCATGCCCTCATTATAGGTCCAACAAAATTCAGCTGTCTTTTCCTGGATTTGAGTAGAAGTAATCTTTCTGTTGCTATTCTCTTTATTGCTTACTGGCTTCGTCAATGGAACTTTCAATTTGCTTCTCTTAAACCGCATATCCATTCCCTCTCGGCTTTACCGCATCCGCGAGGAGACTGTCCAACATTCACTACCATAAAACAGGATGAATTGGAATTTAAAACTGAACCATTTGTTTTCTCCATCGGGGTAGATTGTTCTAGTTCCACGTACCATGCCTCTTCCGGGTGTTTCAGTTATCTCCTTTTAACTCAACTTTGCAAGTTTTTGTTCATCCACTGCAGTCGCGAGATATTGCACTTTGCGTCAAGTCACTGGATCCAAGCAAGGCTTTTATCCACTAAACCATGTGTCCTTGAGGACATCAATGTATGAATTTTGGGGAATTATAAACTTAATGTCTCAGTAACCGTGCTTTTAACGGAGCTCATATTGTGATTTTCTTGTTATTATTGCTTTTCTTTAAAACTCTTGCATACATTCCTGTTTGGCCGGCTTAGGAGATTTTTGTGGCTTAGCATATGTGCTGACCCCTTAAGTTTTCGTATTTTCCAGTGATATTCTCTGTCTGTTACTTCAACCTCATCCAATAGGGGGCCGTAATCTCACTTTTCCTTCCATATGTGGGCAGTTACTCCTGGTTTTTCTATTTCCACTCGTGTTGCGGTTTTACGATCTTCTTGAAGTCTTACCTTAAGGGGACGGCCTGTTTCTCCTTTATATTTCTTAACACAGCTGCACGGGATGGCGTACATGCAGTTCTTAGTCATTTTCCCCTCTATAGGGAGTCATGCTTGGAAGAGTTGTCTGCGAAGTGTTGAACCACATTTCAAGGTTGTTCAGATGTTATATGGAACACAAATAATTTGTATTTTCTGCGATAACTTCTTCACATATGTTAGGCAGACCGAAGCTATGAGTGTTGTTATCCTCTCTTGTACCGTTTTATCCCAGTTTGTCGGAGCTGCTGCCATGTACACAGGCTGCTTATTACGTTGTTGGTTTTCTTTGTTTCTTTGTTTCTAATGAATATTTTCTGTCTCAGCACCTTGCTTCTGGAATGTTTCTTTCGCCCGTCCAATGCGTACTTTGGATCTCGGTGTCACATTTTCCACCCTCTTTTAAAAGGCTTCCAAGATATTTAAACTTCCGCACCTGCTTGATATTTATATCTCCAATTCGTAACTCGCATCTTGGGCTTTTTCTCTTACTGACGACCATATTTTATGTCTTCTTGCAATTGACTGTTAGTAAACGAGGTCTACCCACTAAAAATAAAACATTATACTCCCGGATTCACTGGGATATGAATAATTTCGTCAATCATGAAGTTCTAACCCAAGTCAAAACGGTAAATGTGCTTTCGTCAACTGGAAACATTTACACGCAATTTATAGAAAAAGCCATACGTCATTGACTAATCGGATAGGTTGGTTTCTTCTTTTTTTTCATTTTACCCCAAGCAAGGCAATAAAGCCCCTAAGACGAAAGGGTAAACTAGTATTAATAAGAGACAACAATAAAAGAACTGGAATTAAGAAGACAGAAGATAACGATTGACATCACATTTCAATTTTTGAAGAGCAAAGGCAATAAAGCCACTAGGATGCAAGGGGTTACTGAGTGTTAGAGAATATGAAAATAAACTACTATTAATGAGAGAGGACAATAAAAGAACTGGAATTAAGAAGACACAAGATAACGATTTACATTGCATTTAAATTTTTGAAGATCAAAGGCAATAAAGCCACTAGGATTCAAGGGGTTACTGAGTGTTAGAGAATATGAAAAAAAAACTACTATTAATGAGAGAGGACAATAAAAGATCTGGAATTAAGAAGACAGAAGATATTAATTGATATTTCATTTAAATACGATACAAATGGATTAATATCGTCTAGCAATCCAGCACCTTTTTTTTTTTTTTTTTTTTTCTAATGAATATTTTCTGTATTTCAACACTTTGCTTAGCTTTTAAAATGCTTCTTTCGCTCGTCCAATTGGTGTTCGGGTCTCGGTGTCACATTTTCCATCTCCTGTTAAAACACCGCCCAGGTATTTGAACTTCTCCACATGCTTGATGTTTATATTTCAAATTCGCAATTGGTATCGTGATTTTTTTCTTTTACTGATGACCATAGTTCCTGTGTTCTTGCAGTTGACAGTTTGGTCCTTTTTTTTCGATTTGGAGTTTTGTTTCCAAACTTCACCAAATAATAAAAGGTGAAGTCTTAAAGAAACGGTTGAGGAGAAATGTCTTGCGGGAATACTTTCTAGAATTATGCTAATCGACATTATCCCATATTACACCCAATCTTCACGTCGACGAGTGAATTTAATACAAGTTTAGAAAAATGTGCTAATATACGAGAGAAGTCAAGGCTCAAGAAAAATTATCACTTAATGGTATCATGGATGAAAGTTCCCATTCAGAGTCTTCTTACTCCTTGGAGGAACCCCTTCCTGATTGACGATGTCTTCAGATGTATCGCCATAATCACCACACTTGGCCAGTTTCGGGTTGGAGAGGCTACTTAAAAAACTCGGGGAGGTTTTTGAATCCGGAGTTGTCCTTTTCCTAGACCCCATTCCATCCTAGGCTATAGGACACAGTCTGTTCGACTATTCATCCAGAAGTAAGGGACAGGAAAAAGAGGTGAATTCGTACACTATTCGTACACTATTTACATTGTTCGAACTATCGTCCTCATCTTCTTTTCCATATTTATCACAACGTTTCGGCTGTTGCACGCTCCGGCCTTCTTCAGGTGGTTGGATATGTCGAACTGAACCCTTTATTTCGCTCACTGGGGTAGACTGTTCTATTTCCACGTGCTATGTTTAATGGATGTCGGTTATCACTTATCGCCTGCTAATTTCCCTCTTCAAGTTCTCCACCGCCTTCAGCAGGTATTGAACTCACCCTCTTTGGGTCCTGTCATTGGTTCTAACTAACGCTTCTATCGACCCTGCTATGTGTCCTTGAGGTGAATTCATACTTTTCCCAAGGATTTTTGCACCTATGTGAATGTAATGAACTCGACTGGAATTCGAACTCGGCTCTCCGATTCTGTACTTCGAGTCGCTATCCGGAGAGCCTCAAATAGAAGATAATATTATTTGCAATGGGAAGTAATATGCTTATCTTGGTTGTTATTTTCATAACATTACGTCGTTGAAATCTCTGGGCTTCTACTAGTGCCTTTGTTGGTTCTCAAACTTCTAAGGAAATAAAAATAAAAGCATTCTGCTTTGCAAGAAATCATCTGAAGAAGATCACAGGTTTCACTGGCCTAGCCGAAAAAGAGAGACGTGAAAAAATAAGATGACGCATATAGTAAATCCGTATAAAATAATAACAACGCCTTATCAAAAAGTGATGTAATGGAATAACCTGTAACCCCCTTGAATGAATACACTATAGGTAGTAATTACTTATAAACGTCTGTTTGTCAACTGACTACAGAGACTAGCTAGTTTTCGAACTCTCTGCCTTCGGGTAGAGAGGAACCCGGACGAAGCTATACCGAATGACAGAGTCTCGTTTATGGAGTTTGACCAACCGTTATGCGGGTTCTACGGACATTTTTTGACCGAACCTACGGGCTCGGAAGACCCACGTTAAATCCGGCCTTGTGCCACATGCAACTCTTGGTGGGGGGGGGGTTAAATATACTAGCTAGTTTTCGAACTCTCTGCCTTTGGGAAGAGAGGAACCCGGACGAGGCTATACCGAAGGGCAGAGTCTAGTTCGGAGCGGTAGACTGACCCTGAACTCGTTTATACGGATTTGAAGGGAATATTTTTGGCCAAGTCTACGGGCTCGGAAGACCCACGTTATACTCGGCCTTATGCCACATCTATCGTAGTGGTGGGGTGCTAGTAAATATCGATAGATACTTTTCGAACTCTCTGCCAAAAAGTCTTGTTCTGGGAGGTAGACAGACTCGGGTATGCGGGGTGTACGGGATTTTTTTAGGCGAGCCTACGGGCTCGGGGACCCCACATTAAATTTGGTGCCACATGTGACTGCGTGAGGCAGTTGCTAGATACTCTAGCTGGGATCTGTTACTCAGCTCTTGGCTGTTGTCGAACTCTCTGCCTTCGGGCAGAGAGGAACCCGGACGAGGCTATGCCGAAGAGCAGTCTCGTCCGGGGAGGTAGACAGATCGGAACCCGTTTATCCGGGGTTTACGGAGAATTTTTGGCTGAGCCTACGAGCTCGGAATGCCCCACATTAAATTCAACCTTGTGCCACATCCTACCCCCTGGGGAGGTTGGTAAATATTACTACCTTGGATCTGTTGAGTACGACTCAGACTTACACGAGAACTACTGACCTTCCGATAGTAGCACTCACAACTGGATTGACTTGCGACGACCTTGTGTATAACTGTTACCTTTATTCTTATTGTAGTGGATTTTTTACAATAAACCTTTACTTATTTTATCCACCTTGTTTTTCAAGTATGTATTCCTATTAGCACGGAATATAACAGAATGAATCAGTGATAAGTGCATCACCTCTTTAATTCAACACTCTTAGTACCAGGACATTGCCATATCACTGCAATCGCTCCATGTATTGCTAGCTCCTTCTCTATAGATAATACTGATATTCTTTTTCTCTAATTTCTTCAATAAAACCACCTTTTCAACCTTAGATAAAACGTCTTGCTTCGGCTTCTTACCTCTGGCAGCAACATCTATCTCTCCTACTCTCTTGATGACACCTCTTTGAAATATGTTTCGTTGAACGATTCCACTCAGGACGCCGAATGTCTTTTAAGACTTTTGGTGAAATTCTTGTAGAATTTTGCAAAGGAACTTGCCAAAATTGTTTTGATTATCCCATGTTTCTTCAACCATCGTTGGTCGTTACCAAGAAAAGAAAGTAGAAATTAATAACCTTATTAGTTAAGTCTAACAAAATTAACAAATTTAAATTTAAATGAATTAAAAACTACATTTTAAAACTAAATTTTACCTTATATAAAATGGGGGGGGATTTTTGTACACGTACAAATTTTTAATTTTTCGCATTTCCAACTAATGAATAAATATACTTTTTATATAATTAACTATACATAGATGTATAATAAATAAATATGTATAGAAAACATAAAAAATTGATTTAATAGAAATAAATCTCATTTATCCATTTTAATGGATGAAAAGGTCTTTGTACAATACACTTCTAGAGTAACCGTCCTCTTCTTGTAGTTCTCAAATAATGATTTACAAATTTTAGTTGGTATCTTGTTCCATTCTTCTTCACATATGGTCTTCAGGATGTTTGTTGGAGCTCTCGATTAGGATTCGAATTTTCAAATGACGCCACAGATTCTTGATTGGGTTTTAAATCTGGGGACTGATTTGGCCATTTCAGGACATTAATATAATTTTCAGCAAGCTATTCCTTCATAGGCTTATTATTTAGTTGGAAGATCCAATCAGGAGGAAGTTCAAGATTTTCAACCGAAATTATTAAATTTACTTCTAAAATATTTAGATATGCTTTGGTATTCATTCTGCCATTTATTACTGATATGTTGTCAGGACCTTTTGTAGATTTCACCATTAGATCTGTGTTCTTTAGTTTGAAGGTATCGACATCTTTCCTCCATACATGATTTCGAGAATTACTTCTAAACAACTCAATTTTGGTTTCGTATGTCCATAATATTCTCTCCCAATACGATTTTACAATAACCTCATGTTCACGAACAAATTTCTACCTGGCATCTCTGTGTCTGTGGAGTTTTCCGAGGAGAGCGTGACTTTAGATTGTTCCTATGAATTTCATTGCTTATTGTCCGTTTAATAACACAGATTCCTGATGAAAGCAAATCGTCCTGAAACTCTTGACGAGTAATCATTGTATTTTGTTTAATTTGACGCATTAATTTCCTTAAAGATTTTGAAGAAATCTTCCGTAGAGCACCTGTTTTTCTTTGGTTTTCAAGATTTTTGAAATCTTTATACGTTGCAATGAATGAACTGATGGTATTAAATGGAATATTCAGGATGTCTGAGATTTTCCTGTAACTTTTCCTTTCTTTCCAGAGCTTAAAAATCACTTCTTTTTGCGAATTTGTCGATTATTTACCTCTTGCTATGATGAAAACATTCTTGCTGGAATATTAATTATAGAATGTTCTGTTCGTATCTTTAGACTAAAAATAACTAATGATATTAGAAGATTCTATAATTTCTGGTGTTTTAATTTAGGGTTGGAAAAAGGGGTATAAAATTATTATATATATATTTTTTCTTTGTAGCTGTGACAGTTAAATTTCTAATTCCGACACGAACTCAGTCTATACCGGGGTTGAATAATCTGAAATAAGTTTATTCCCGACATGAGGTGATTTTGGATTTTATTTTGTACTATATATATATATATATATATATATATATATATATATATATATATATATATATGAGTGAAAATTGAAGTCAACACTCAGAGGCCACAGACTGTTTCATTTTTAACGGAATCATTAGGCCATAGGTGTTGGGTTTTTTCTCGACTATTTATATATACGGGTCAGTGGTGCATTGTGGGTAGTCTATTCTAACGGTTATTTTGGCAGGAGTGGTTTGTTAATTTATTTATTTATTTGTTTTTATATATTATTATTTAATTTTTTTCTTTTTTCGATTTTTAGTAACGTAGTAAAGAATTTTTTAGATAAGCTCTGATCCTTTATTTAGTAGTTTGTTTTGACCTGGGAAGGTAATCATAGCTATTTTTCCTACAATTATTGGATTGATTGTTGCAGTCAATTCCCACGGATATTTTGGCTGGAGTGGTTTGTTAATTTGTTTATTATTTGCCTGGATTAATTTATTTTATTTGCTTTTTCTAATTTGATTTTATTCTTTATTTATTCTTTTCAGTTATCGATTTTTAAGAAACAGTAAAAAATTGTTTCATGTCTGTATTTTGTGATGAGTTCTGAATGGTTATTTAGTAGTTTGGTTTGAGAAGTTAATAATAATAATAATAATAGCTATTATACAGAAAATTACCGCGTTGATACATATTAATTTATTTATTGTAATTTTTTCTCTTCCTTTAAAAAAGAACCTAAGAAGCTTGTCCGTGAATATGAGAGGAACCTATGGAAAATAAGTAGACAAAACTAAACTAAATTATTCATTAAACTTGTCTAAATGAAAACATGATGCTAAAATATATGCAATATATATATATATATATATATATATATATATATATATATATATATATATATATATATATATATGAAGAAATATACTCTTAAGGTGTGGCATATTTATGGGATAAAGTGCTCAATATCAGAGATACAGCGTGTGTAAATATAAAAGTGAACATTGAAGTCAATACTTAGAGGTGACAGGCTGTTTCACGCTAGACGCAATCGCCATGACTGATGATTGTGTCTAGCATGAAAAAGACTGTCGCCTCTAAGTGCTGACTCCAATGTTCATTATATATATATATATATATATATATATATATATATATATATATATATATATATATACACACACACACACACACAAACACGCACATATATATTCCCATTTGGGAATATATCAGCTTAAATGCAAGGATATATTTAGTCTGAAACAAAAATGATAGGAATGAATGACATGTGAGATATGCTCAATGATGTTAATGCTATGTTGAGTTATTTTAGAATTATAAATACATAATCTAAGAAAGACGACGTTCTCCACCGTGTCGTCATCTTTCTTGACACTAGGTGGTGTTATTTCGAAGCTCCACCTCTTCGTCACTGGCATTGCGTCAAACTCGATGAGACAAAGGTCTTCAAATTGTCCCCAAACGTAGTTGTTTATTATTACCTCCCTTTTCCGATTTTCGCCTTTTTTTTAACATTTTTTTTCTTTTTTTTTTTTTTTTTATCCCAACGAATATTTTTGACGAATTGCGTAAACGATGGTCAGTTCGGACAGCCGAACAAAACGGCAACTGAATGAAAAGTTACTTGTGTCATTGACCGGCTGAGGAGTTCCGCCCACTTGAAAGCCAAATCAGGGGAGAGAACTGAGACAGAATTACACACGTTAATTTTGCTTCCTTCATTCACTTGCCTTCAAATTCAATGAACCAAAGTGGTTCATTTGGATTGCTTTCTCTGTTGTATTCCCTATCATGAAGTAATTCTCTTTCTTTCTTTCTTTCCTTCTTTCTTTCTTTATTTCTTTCATTCTTTCTTTCACTCGCTTTTTATTTATTTTCAGTTCTACGATACATTCTTTTTATTTCTCCGTTTGATTGTTTTTTTTTTTTTCTATTTTGTTTCTTTCTTTATTTCGTCCTTACATTTCACACCTTTCTGTCTATTTCCTATCTTTCTTTCTTTCTTTCTTTCTTTTTTCTTTCTTTCTTTCTTTCTTTCTTTCTTTTTTCTTTCTTTCTTTCTTTCTTTCTTTTTTTCTTTCTTTATTTCTTTCTTTCTTTCTTTATTTCTTTCTTTCTTTCTTTCTTTCTTTTTTCTTTCTTTCTTTCTTTCTTTTTTCTTTCTTTCTTTCTTTCTTTCTTTTTTCTTTCTTTCTTTCTTTTTTCTTTCTTTATTTCTTTCTTTATTTCTTTCTTTCTTTCTTTCTTTTTTCTTTCTTTCTTTCTTTCTTTCTTTTTTTCTTTCTTTATTTCTTTCTTTCTTTCTTTCTTTATTTATTTCTTTATTTCTTTCTTTCTTTTTTCTTTCTTTATTTCTTTCTTTCTTTCTTTCTTTCTTTTTTCTTTCTTTCTTTCTTTCTTTTTTCTTTCTTTCTTTTTTCTTTCTTTCTTTCTTTCTTTCTTTTTTCTTTCTTTATTTCTTTCTTTCTTTCTTTTTTCTTTCTTTCTTTTTTCTTTCTTTCTTTCTTTCTTTTTTCTTTCTTTATTTCTTTCATTCTTTCTTTCACTCGCTTTTTATTTATTTTCAGTTCTACGATACATTCTTTTTATTTCTCCGTTTGATTGTTTTTTTTTTTTTCTATTTTGTTTCTTTCTTTATTTCGTCCTTACATTTCACACCTTTCTGTCTATTTCCTATCTTTCTTTCTTTCTTTCTTTCTTTTTTCTTTCTTTCTTTCTTTCTTTCTTTCTTTCTTTTTTCTTTCTTTCTTTCTTTCTTTCTTTTTTTCTTTCTTTATTTCTTTCTTTCTTTCTTTCTTTATTTCTTTCTTTCTTTCTTTCTTTCTTTTTTCTTTCTTTCTTTCTTTCTTTTTTCTTTCTTTCTTTCTTTCTTTCTTTTTTCTTTCTTTCTTTCTTTTTTCTTTCTTTATTTCTTTCTTTATTTCTTTCTTTCTTTCTTTCTTTTTTCTTTCTTTCTTTCTTTCTTTCTTTTTTTCTTTCTTTATTTCTTTCTTTCTTTCTTTCTTTATTTATTTCTTTATTTCTTTCTTTCTTTTTTCTTTCTTTATTTCTTTCTTTCTTTCTTTCTTTCTTTTTTCTTTCTTTCTTTCTTTCTTTTTTCTTTCTTTCTTTTTTCTTTCTTTCTTTCTTTCTTTCTTTTTTCTTTCTTTATTTCTTTCTTTCTTTCTTTTTTCTTTCTTTCTTTTTTCTTTCTTTCTTTCTTTCTTTTTTCTTTCTTTATTTCTTTCTTTCTTTCTTTTTTCTTTCTTTCTTTCTTTCTTTCTTTTTTCTTTCTTTCTTTCTTTCTTTCTTTATTTCTTTCTTTCTTTTTTCTTTCTTTCTTTCTTTCTTTCTTTTTTCTTTCTTTCTTTCTTTCTTTCTTTTTTCTTTCTTTCTTTCTTTTTTTCTTTCTTTTTTTTTTCTTTCTTTCTTTCTTTCTTTCTTCTTTCTTTCTTTCTTTCTTTCTTTCTTTTTTATTTCTTTCTTTCTTTCTTTCTTTCTTTCTTTTTTCTTTCTTTCGTTCTTTATTTGAATCTCAAGTTTCTTTTTATTTCTCCATTTGTTTATTTATTTATTTTGCCCACATATGTCTTTCTATTCCCCCTTTGTTTGTTTCTTTTTCTTTCTTCCTTTCTTTCTTTGAAACGTTAATCATGAAACTATAAGAAAGAAAGAAAGAAAGAAAGAAAGAAAGAAATGAAGAAAAAAGAAAGAAAGAATCAAACAAGTAGAGCAATAAATATCAAGAAATGTGAAACTATAAGAAAAAAGTTCAAAGGAGAGAAATGTTTGATCCTTTCTTTCTTTCTTTCTTTCTTTCTTTCTTTCTTTCACCGCTTGTTTCTTTGTTACTGTTTTTCTTTCTCCCAACGTTTTCCATAACACAATATCAACTCCTTGGCGAACGTCAGAGTCTTGATCAAAGTCAATAGCATTAGCAATTAAAACTTATAAAATAATAAAGATTTTCTCTCATTTGCCCTCATCTCTTACTGGTCAAAATAATTTAATTTCTTTTAAAAACCTTCTCCCGAATTCAGAAAAAATTCGAACGCTTCCAAATGTCTTTATTGGTCTTCAAATAACGCGCAACAATGATGGTGAATTTTCACTGTGACAACTCCATCAAATGAGACCGCACGTTGTTTAATCAAAGCGAAAACAAAATGCTTTAAAAAGAAATTTTTATGTCAGGACGGACATTTTCGTAACATCACAGAAAAGGTCATAAAATGTTTTTATGATTAAAATAATGAATTTAGTTCAAGAGAAGAACAACATTTTTGGGGATTCATCATTTAAGAATTTAATGTTTACGATTCTACGGACATTCCAAAACCAAAAGTTCATGGCAAGTTGGAGTAACTCTGGAGGAAAAATAATCCTTCGTTCTTTGTTCGTTTTTACCATTCTATTTGTCTATATTTGTTTTGTCAAAGAACGTAGAAAATTACCGATTCCTCTGTAACTGCGATGTCTACACTATTGTCTGACTAACGCATCCCGTAAGAGTTATATGAGTAAGCCCATATAATATTCAATATATTTGAGTTAGCTTAGTAGTTAAACCTGTGACGCATGAATCTTCGTGGTGAGCTTTGCTCTTTGAATAGATCGACTTTACGCATTTAAGCGTGATCCGAGGTTGGTAGCTAGATTTCATAATATTACAGTGGAAATGGCTACGTATAACCGTAAGTTCTATGCTAAAAATTTCTTCTCTCGCACTTCTCGCTTGTGAAAATCTCCTCCGGCTTCAACTTTGATCTCCCAAAAATTTGAATGTAATTTCAATCGATATCTTCTGTCTGATTATTTAAGGATATCAGGATTTGTTATAGACAGAAAAATATAGTTTTCTTCTTTATGTGTTGTGTCTCCTCAGTACGTTGGCGATCATGGCTCTCCACAATTTCCTGCACTTTTTAGCTTTTAATAAATTTTGTCTTATTCTTATCTCTCCTCCATCTTGTTCTGCCATCCATTTACTCAAGCTTATACCATCTTCTTCTATGTGCCGTGTCTCTTCATAATCTTGGCGATCGTGGCTCTCCACAATTTCCTGTCTTTTCTACATCTTAATAAATTTTGTCTTTTCCTTATAACTCTCCTAAACGTTGTTCCGTTATCCATTTACTCAAACTCTTCTTCTTCTTCTAGGTGTCGTGTCCCCTCAGGACGTGAGCGATCACGACTCTCCACAATTTCCTGCCCTTTGTAGCTCTTAACAAATTTTGTTTTTTTCTTATCTCTACTTAACCTTGTTCTGCCATCCATTTACTCAAACTCATTCTTCTTTTTCTATGTGACGTGTTTCTTCAGGATGTTGGCGATCATGGCTCTCCGCAATTTCCTGCCCTTTGTAGCTCTTAACAGATTTTGTTTTTTTCTTATCTCTCCTAAACCTTTTACCATCCATGTAGTCAAGCTCATTAAGTATGAGATGTTGTTGTTTGAAATAACTGGATAAAGAAAAACTATGGTGTCTTCCTTAGTAAATTTCAACTTTACATCAAGAAACTGATTAAAAAAATAGAAAGGATAATAATAAAATAAATACGCATAATGTGTCTATATTATGCAGTGAAACATGTCTGAATGAAGATATGTTGCAACTGAAATATATATATATATATATATATATATATATATATATATATATATATATATATATACGTATGTGAATGTAAATATTTTTGCATATTGCTCTCTGCAGAGATGCAACATAGAAATATGTCTGAACGTTGAGTGATTGAAATCCGCACAAATATTATTTGTAAGGGGAAACTAGAAAACAATATGGCGCAGTTGAATGACATTGAGTCGCCTACGCCATTCTCGTGTCAGTTATTTTACTCAAAAGTCGAGAAGTTTGGATTTTCTTAAGTAAACAAAGACGGATTAGTTACAAATAGCAGACTATCTGACGAAGAAAGAGGGCGTAACCCCTCGACGACTTCGGCCTGCACCAGCACTAACAACGTTGGACTCCTCGGCTAGTTGACACTTGATCATCCGTACCAAAGCCAGTCGGCTTTTCAGATCTATCGGGATGCATATTTACTTTTTGATACGTTCATTTTGAATAAAAGATAAGATTCTTGAAAGGCAGAAAAAAATGACACGGCGTCATTTTTTTTTCTTTTATATCTGATCCTTATCTGTCAAAATAAAATGTTCGATAGGGAGACAACAAAATAGCATCGGTTGTTATCTTTCCATATAAAAATAAGGAATAGCCAAAGTGTGACAGAATGCCAACAAAAATAATCTGGACTTGATGTCAAGAACATTCGGGGCATGTTTTATGTATCGCTTAACGAGCAAGAGTTGTAAACAAGTGGAAGTAATGTCTGTTTGAGAAGAGGGGGAGATAAGAAAAGCAAGATTATTATTATTATTATTATTATTATTATTATTATTATTATTAAAATAAAGCATATAATATTTGATTTCGTTTGCATCTTCCTTTTTCAGTTGTACATTTTTTTTCTTCCGGCTGTAAATTTTTCTTCGAAGTTAAATTTTTCTTCCAAATGAAATATTAATATATTTTAAGGTTTATATTGAAGTTCTCATGTTATGTCATATTATTAATTGAATTGTAATATGTTAAGAATATTATATATATATATATATATATATATATATATATATATATATATAATATTTTTTAATATTTTTTATTGTTCAATACACGCACACACACACAGACATATATATATATATATATATATATATATATATATATACTAATAATAATAATACTCGGATGGAAAACAAATTCGGATGGCACAATTTGTAAGTCTATCGAAAAAATTGGTACTCGAGGGAAAAAAACATAAGGGAAAAAAAGAAGGAACTAAAAACATGGGAACAGGACGAAATAAATGATCCAATGTTTCAAGTTCTTAGTCAAAAGATAAACACTAAGCGAGTAATAAAGCTAAAACGTAGAGTGCACAATACGCTAAGTAGAGTTGGGATAAATTAAATAAATCCTAAAGAGCCAGGAACAAACTACCTAGGTCAGTTGTTCCTGGCTCTTTAGGATTTATTTCATTTATATATATATATATATATATATATATATATATATATGTGTGTGTGTGTGTGTGTGTGTGTGTGTGTGTGTGTGTGTGTGTGTGTGTGTGCAGCAAACTCTCAGTTCATCAAAAACAGCTGATAACGTACTGTAGTTAGGCAGAGACCGAGTAGAAATATTTCAGCTGAAGAATGCCGGATGGTACAACAGCCGAAACGTCCTGAGCATAATACTAAATAAATATGGGGACAACAGTCCAAACAATGTAAATAATGTAAATAGTTAGAATACCTCATCTTAGAAATAGAGACAGATGTTGAAGGTGAATATGGCAATAAAGATGAGGACAACAGTCCAAACAATGTAAATAGTGTAAATAGTTACAATACCTCATCTGAGAAATAGAGACAGATGTTGAAGGTGAATATGACAATAAAGATGAGGACAACAGTCTAAACAATATAAATAGTGTAAATAGTTACAATACCTCATCTGAGAAATAGAGACAGATGTGGAAGGTGAATATGTCAATAACGATAAGGACAACAGTCCAAACAATGTAAATAGTGTAAATAGTTACAATACCTCATCTGAGAAATAGAGACAGATGTTGAAGGTGAATATGGCAATAAAGATGAGGGCAACAGTGCTGACAATGTAAATAGTGTAAATAGTTACAATACCTCATCTGAGAAATAGAGATAGATGTTGAAGGTGAATATGACAATAAAGATGAGGACAACAGTCCAAACAATGTAAATAGTGTAAATAGTTACAATACCTCATCTGAGAAATAGAGACAGATGTTGAAGGTGAATATGGCAATAAAGATGAGGACAACAGTCCAAACAATGTAAATAGTGTAAATAGTTACAATACTTCATCTGAGAAATAGAGACAGATGTTGAAGGTGAATATGGCAATAAAGATGAGGACAACAGTCCAAACAATGTAAATAATGTAAATAGTTACAATACCTCATCTGAGAAATAGAGACAGATGTTGAAGGTGAATATGGCAATAAAGATGCGGACAACAGTCCAAACAATGTAAATAATGTAAATAGTTACAATACCTCATCTGAGAAATAGAGACAGATGTTGAAGGTGAATATGGCAATAATGATGAGGACAACAGTCCAAACAATGTAAATAGTGTA
>OZ010609.1:5823642-5851142 GCA_963932145.1 Acanthosepion lycidas | reverse complement strand
AAGTCGTCAATTATGAAATAAAATAAATTGCGTAAAAATTAAAGAGAAAAAGCTTAACGCAAAATCGAAATCATGCAAAAAAGAAATAAATAAATTCTCGTAAAACGCGCCGAAACTGCGGGTTTAGTAGAAAATAGTAATAACCAAAATTTTGTTTCCAGTTTTTGTGTCTTCTTTTTAAAATAAAAGAAAAAGATTTTAGATGCTAAAATAATAATCTCGAAAAAGGTTTTAAAAAAAAATAATTAAAATTAACGATGGTTATCACAGAATAAAATAAAATCTCTGAAATCAAAGTCCATTGGCCCTGCACTATTTTTAAAAAGGCCGTAAAAATATGTCCGGCTAAAATGCGGTACTTATTCGTAGACACGATCAAACGACAACATGGCTGCTTTGGAGAGAATTGCGGGAGGTTTTAAAAATATTTCATTACGAAATGAATTATTTTAGCCTTGAAATGTTCTCTGCATGAAAGCACGTTCATATTTACAATTCGCTATTGATATTTACAAAGCTTAGTCTGACACAGGGCTACAAATATGTTACGTTAACATACACAAAACAAACTCCTTGAATAACAATGGAGTAGCATTCGATAGTAATCAGAGGGAAAACAGCATTAAATTAAATAAATATAAGCTTTGCTAAATTTAACAATTAAATAAAACCATTAATTCGGAAATTTGAAAGAGTTAATATTAAATTTGAGAAACAGTAATTATGTATATTATTCAACCCAAAATATTTGAAAAAATATTGTTGACGAAATACACCTTATGTATAACGTTAACCAATGAAAATCAAACAACACAAAAATACACGTCAGAATGTTTTTCTCCATATCTTATCTATATAGATAAATGTGGATGTCAGTGTGTCAAACTTTTTCAACTTTATTCTTAGATGCCCTAGGCCAACATATCATACTATTTTGGGATCAGCTCGACTCCTTGAGCAAATGAAAAACATTTCCAACCGGATCCAGACCCGTAATCCTGAAATTTGAGATTGCCAAGTTTTCATTACTACGTTTGTTTTCATATTCCGACATCTTGGATTCTACTGATGGAAACAATTAAAGGGACACAACTCTCTAACTGTCAATACCTCATGTTCAAATAAAAAAAAAAAATTGTTCTCAAATTAGACTGTTTCCAAATAATATTGTCTATGTTTCCAACTTTACTCCTAGATGCCGTAGCCCAATATATCATACTATTTTAGAACCAGGGCAACTCCATGAGCAAAGTGAAAACATTCGGGGACGGATCTATACCTGCAATCCTGAAATTTTGGATTGCCAAGTTTTCATTATTATGAATGTTTCCGTCGATTTTTGTGTGAAACTGCGACGAATAACAGTTTTTATAACTCGGAAATAAATTTGGGAATAATCGAATTTAATTGCGAAATACAGCGAAAGTCACCCAGGAAATAAACATAATTGTTTGAGCGGAAAGTAAGGACCTACGTACATCAAACTGCCTTTAAATTAAGTGTCAACAGAAGAATTATCATTGAACTTTTATAAGTTAAGCTTAAATATTAATGCAATAAATGCAGCCTCTGTAGTTTATTTTTGCCTATCGCATATTGCAGCAGTATGTCTTGCAAAAAGAAATTTCCGCCAACCGTAGACCAGACTGCTATAAAAAGAACCAAGACTGCGGCGGGGAAAAGAAAGTTCCGTACAAAGGAAAATGTCAGCCAAGAGAGATTTCACTGCTGAGAATATGCAAAAATGTAGGGATTGTCAAGCTCCTAAACAAGCCGAAGGCCCAATCAAGAGGTCTTGGCTGCTTAAATGATGTCCGACATGGCGACTTTTAAGCTAATTCTTGAACCAAAGTGAAACGTTATATTGATAAACGTTTCCTATTTGTTCTTTATCCTATCACACACACATATACTTATATATATATATATATATATATATATATATATATATATATATATATATATATATATATATATAACTATGAACCTAAAGAGCCAAGCAAACCTTCTTACGTTTCACCTACGCGGATCGTCAGGGTAGGTCTACCTGCCTCTTTAGGTCCATGGTTAAATTTTCTCTACTCAGTGTATTGAGCACTTTGCTTAGTTATTTTTGCTTTACTCGTGTTGGAGGTTTTTTCTTTGGACGGTGATCCTGGATTCTGGACGATTGTTTTCATCTGAATTACATGTTCTTAGTTCTTTCTTTTTGTATTCCTTATTTTTCCTTAGGTATTGGTTTGTTCATTTACAAGCCAAAACACAAGGTTTTTCCAGACGAGTATAACTACTTATATTTATAAGATTATATATATATATATATATATATATATATATATATATATATATATATTTATATATATATATATATATATATATATGTGTGTGTGTGTGTGGCTATCACGGAAGAGGAACACCAAAGAAGCGATTCAATGATTGCCTGAAAAAAAGTCTTTTGTTGCCTGTGACATCAACCATTGCCAATGGTCAACCCTAGCTAAGAACCGTGACGTCTTGCGTTTGACCACAAACCATGCAGGGCCGCTCTCAGGGACAAGTGGCAGAGGAGGAAGTACTGTAATGTCTTGCCATCGAGCCCAGGCCGTACTTTTAGCTGCAACTACTGAGACAGTGTATGCCTGTCCCACATTGGTTTGATCAGTCACAAACGTGCCTGAAAACGACGTGTACAGATTCCCTCGTGATCTTCGTTTTGCGAAGCCACACCATGATGATGAGCCTTTAATAATTTCAAGAAACCCTCAACATATACCAGATATATGAACGAAAAATAAAGATGAATTAAAAACCTTAAAGAAACATTTGAATGTAACTTAGTTCTACAATTCACTTTTGAATTTAACATTCAAAATAGAATCCCTTTCCTTGATGTTCCTGTAGATACTAATAATGAGGATTTCTTCACGTCATTATATAAAACCCCCGCTAATGTAATTTATGACAACTTAATTTTAAAAGCGAAAATTCGTACAGATATAAAATAGTCGTTAAATAAAACAAGATTCATTGTGCGAAACTGTTTTCCTCTTTGGATACTTTGAGTTATGATGAAAACATAAGATTAGATTTCGAGAAATCTAGAATAATTATATAAGGAACCAGCTTTATATAAACAAAAATAAAAACTCCATTAATATTAGGTTGATGCAAAAATAATGTCGTTTTCTCACATATCTTACTATGTGAGAAAACTCCATTATTTTTGCACCATCCTAATGTCTTTTATTGTAACCAGATAAATCGTAATTACAAAAGAAATTAAGATTATAATTCGCCAGTACATAGAATTTATTGATCCTAACAAATACTTGGAAAAATTCAGAACGTCATGTCCCATTCATAGAAATAATTCATCTCAACAAGCTAGACTATGTAAAAATTACAATCAACACACAGGATTAAATTCTTACATTGGCCACATATCCACGACACTCTCTCGTAGGTTGACCTGTCATTTGAGAAAAGTTATTGATGCTATTCACCAAAATTTGGCCAAAGAAAGCCAGAATAGTCTCTTCGGGTGGCGTAAAAATTTAGATTTCGTTAAAAGAGAAGACACAATTTGTAGGATTTTTATATATACATACATATATATATATATATATATATATATATATATATATATATATATATATATATATATATATATATATATATATATATAAACTCTTATCAGCAATCCAAGAAAGGCATTTGAATCATTACCACTCAAAAAAAAAAATCATTTTTACAATATGTGGAAATATCTACTCTTTTCTTGAAGAAGGTCGCAAAACCAGAAACCCGTGTCGCAGAATTATGAAAAAATAGTGTATAATATATATTTTTAAATAAAAATTAACTTCTACTTTATATATATATATATATATATATATATATATATATATATATATATATATATATATAGTCCGTAGAGTTTAAAGATGCAGAAAGTAAAAGTTAACTGTGTAATACTTGAGATTGTCGTCAACCTAAAATTTAAATAGAGAGTTCACACTTTTCGATGTATGTCAGACGATAGGCAAAAGACAGGAATCAAAGAAGGCCATAAAAGTCTTAAAGGAAAGAATACGTACTAAATAACGTCAAAGAATATTAACTTTATAAAGCCTAATTAAGCGAATTACAAATAGGGAAACATAAGAAAAATAAAAAATAAAAATATATAAGGTACCACGTACGTAAAGGAATTAAAGAAATGAAAGAAAATAAGAGGATTTTTTTTACAAATTAAAATTATTATGGCATAAAGAAAAGAAATAGAGGAGATGGGAGTGGGGGAGTGGTTTAGGTTGAGCCAAATATGCAAAAATATATTATGGAAATTTAAATCTGTTTTTATGTCGACATTTGAAAATTAATTCGTTCCTCTTATTCAATAGTCAGCTTTCATTGTTTTACTCTAGAATTTTATTTGTTTCTTCTGAACATAAATTACATCTACCTATAAAACTGTTCGGAGTTTGTGCAGAACCTATCATTTTCCAGACAATTTGTGGATTTCAATTCTTGCCTTTTAATTACCCAAACATTGTTTTGAAAGAGCTGTTTGCTGTTTAAGTTTACGGTCAGAGAATGGATACTTATGAGCATATATATGTATATATATATATATATATATATATATATATATATATATATATATATATATATGTTTGTGTGTGTGTGTGTTTGTGTGTGTGTGTGTGACAAAAGAAAAAACTTATCTTAACCGACGCGTTTTGTCCTCTGATGGAATTTATCAAAGCAAATGTTAAAGTTTCTCAAACGATTAAACACGTGGGCTAAGATAGCTTTTTATTTTATCTTTTTTCGTATTGTCTTTACAGACATACTCCTGAGATTTTACACGCACGTACACACACACACACACACTCACACACATATATATATATATATATATATATATATATATATAGAGAGAGAGAGAGAGAGAGAGAGAGTCAGCAACAAAATTATTCGCACAAACATAAATTTTGAATATTGTTATCTATGTCCCAGAATCTAATAGTCGTATTTTGTTATTTTTTTTTATATGTTAATGCCTAATTTTGCATAATTGACTGTATATATATATATATATATATATATATATATATATATATATATATATATATATATAGATAGATAGATAGATAGTGTGTGCGTATCAAAATACTTTTAGAAACTTTTGGCGGATTCCCCACAAAAAAGCACAATGGTCTCTTCAAATACTTCGTTTTTGTGTTATTAAGTTTCGAATTTATGGTAGCCGATGGCCGCTGTTAACTGTACAATCCAATATACAATACAAAAATATTTTTACAAACTTTGGTTCAGGTACCTGACATCAAAGCAAGGTAAGCTGTCCATATAAACATATGTCAAAAATTCTATCGTTCTATTTCAACACAGCAACCCATAAAAAATGACTGGTGGCCCCTTTCAAATGATCACATGGTGTTGGATGGTTTTGCAGGCCCCGATGACACATCGAAAAACATTCTCTGCATTATTAGTCTCTGCTGCATAAACCAATTGTTTTAAGTGGTCCCACAGATAAAAAAAATCTAATGGGATGTCCGAGCATGGAACTCATGGTAGCTGTCATCCAGTGCAATCCGAACAATGTGACTAAAATGTGCTGGAGCTCCATTATGCAATAACTACATGTACCTTCGTATTAGCAGGGGTACATCCTCTAGCAGGTATGCAAGTGTGTTCAAAATAAAGTCCCTGTAACCAGGTCATGTAAGACGTGCCGGGAGAACATATGTGCGTCAGTCACCGACAATTCCAGTCCACACTGTCGTTATAAACTGGTGTCTAGCCTATATTGTATCATGGGGATTCTGATCCGCCCGCAAATGTTGGTTGTGTAAATTTCTCATTCCATCTCTTCCAAATGTTTGAGCGATCAGCGGGTGAAAAATCCTGCACACGTTGCTAATGATACGGATACAGGAATTTCTCTTGAAGTACCCTCCATACGGTACTATTAGATTTACAACATGCTAGGGCCACTTGACGTTTGCTGATAGCTGGATCGTTCTCGACAGTCCATAGAATGTGTTCTTCATGATCAGGCGTACGAGCGAATATCAGTCTTCCTCAATTTAGAGTTTGTTTCATGCTATATGCAATCGGCAGGCCACCTGACGATTTCATATAGCATGAAACAGACTGCCGCCTCTAAGTGTTGACTTCTATTATATTTACACACGCTCTCTCTCTGATATTGAGCACTTTATTCCATAAATATAGCACACCTTAAGACTATATTTCTTCATATATATATAAATATATATATATATATATATATATATATATATATATATATATATATATATATGTATATATATATGTTAAGTTATTTATCTATTATATTATTAATAAATATAAAATTTCCTCATAGCACATAAGTTTCATGCACAACGCAATCTTCGAGTGTTGAGTTAAGAGTCTAAACTTATTAATGTAGAATTTATAGCGCTATCATTTTAAATCGAGCACTATTTTACGAAGACCAAATGTAAAAATGTGCGATATTATCTATTAATATTATCTGTTATCTATTATGTATTATCTATCATCTATTATGTATTATGTATTATGTATTATGTATTATATATTATCTATTATGTATTATCTATCATCTATTATGTATTATGTATTATGTATTATATATTATCTATTATGTATTATCTATCATCTATTATGTATTATCTATTATATATTATCTATTCTCTCTTATGTATTATATATTATCTATTGTGTATTATCTGTTATATACTATTATCTATTTCATATTATCTATCATCTATTATATATTATATATTATCTATTATGTATTATCTATCATCTATTATGTATTATCACGTAGTATCAGAAATTGGTTTAACTCCGACATATTCTTATATTTAATTTATCTTCTTCAAACGATATTTTTCATGGATACTCATATTTGAGTAGAAACTCTGATTTTTTTTTTTAACCAACTACATCTAACAGCCTGAATATATGTTTTAAAAAGATTCTACCCTGAAAGAAACTGTAGAAAGTGAAATGTACTTTAGGATGGCCTTCAAAAATGGTGTTTTATTCACTAAGATATTTAATCAGGCATGGTCTATTAGCGATCTCGTTTTTCCTTTTCGGCAACGTTAAGTGGGCGTAAAAATGGCGTCAGAGTTAAAAAAAAAAAAAAAAAAAAAATAGTAGCCTTAACCTTGTGAGCTGAAAATTGTATTTCGTCCTCAGCTGATATTTCGGGGACTCTGCATATGGACAAAAAAAGCAAAAGTCAGGAAGACAAAAAAAATAAGTCCCTCATTATCATGCCAAAAAAGAATACTGTTTTTTTTTTTGGCAACTCGAAATGGTTATCGGAGTATTACGGAGAAAATGTGTATAATTCAGACAGGATAATTATTTTCACGATTTACATTATTTGGACTATTGTCCTTCTCTATGTTGACATATTTATCACAATGTTTCGGCCGTTGTACGCTCAGGCCTTCTTCATGTGGATAGAATGTCGAACTGAACCTGGGACGCTGGGGTAAACTGTTCTAGTACTACGTGCATGTCTAATGGATGTCAGTTATTAGTTATCTCCTGTTAAATAACCGCTCCAAGTTCTCCACCGCCTTAACCGGGCATTGAACAGACAAAGAGGATGAGGACAATAGTCCAAATAATGTAAATAGTGTACATAATACCTCATCTCAGAAATATGTAGAGATACTGAAAAGCCGATAGTTTGTAATAAATTTGGCGACAAAGATGAAGACAATAGTCCGAATAATGTAAATACTGTATATAATACCTCATCTCAGAAATATAGAGAGATACTGAAGGGCCGAAACGTTGTAATAAATATGGTGACAATGATGAGGACAATAGTCCAAATAATGTAAATAGTGTACATAATACCTCATCTCAGAAATATAGACAGATACTGAAGGGCTGAAACGTTGCGATAAATATGGTGACAAAGATGAGGACAATACTCCAAATAATGTAATTAGTGTATATAATACATCATCTCAGAAATATAGACAGATACTGAAAGGCCGATACGTTGTAATAAATATGGCGACAAACATGAGGACAATAGTCCGAATAATGAAATAGTGTAAATAATACCTCATCTCAGAAATATAGACAGATACTGAAGGGCGGAAAGATAGTGATAAATATGGCGACAAAGTTGAGGACAATAGTCCGAATAACGAAATAGTGTACATAATACCTCATCTCAGAAATATAAACAGATACTGAAAGGTTGATATGTTGTAATACACATGGCGACAAAGATGAGGACAATAGTCCGAATAATGTAAATAGTGTACATAATACCTCATCTCAGAAATATAGACAGATACTGAAAGGCCGATACGTTGTATAAACATGGCGACCGGGATGAAGACAACAGTCCGAATAATGTAAATAGTGTACATAATACCTCATCTCAGAAATATAAACAGATACTGAAAGGTTGATATGTTGTAATACACATGGCGACAAAGATGAGGACAATAGTCCGAATAATGTAAATAGTGTACATAATACCTCATATCAGAAATATAGACAGATACTGAAAGGCCGATACGTTGTATAAACATGGCGACCGGGATGAAGACAACAGTCCGAATAATGTAAATAGTGTACATAATACTTCATCTCAGAAATATAGACAGATACTGAAGGGCCGAAACGTTGTGATAAATATGGCGACAAAGATGAGGACAATAGTCCAAATAATGTAAAAAGTGTACATAATACCTCATCTGAGAAATATAGACAGATACTGAAGGGCCGAAACGTTGTGATAAATATGGCGACAAAGATGAGGACAATAGTCCAAATAATGTAAAAAGTGTACATAATACCTCATCTGAGAAATATAGACAGATACTGAAAGGCCGAAACGTTGTAATAAACATGGCGACCGGGATGAAGACAACAGTCCGAATAATGTAAATAGTGTACATAATACCTCATCTCAGAAATATAGACAGATATTGAATGGCCGAATTGTTGTGATAATCATGGCGACAAGGATGAGGACAATTGTCCGAATAATGTAAATAGCGGACATATTACCTCATCTCAGAAATAGACAGGAAAATCTTTTTATTACCTTTAAGTACCGATATACTTATGATTTAACACACTCACACACACACACAAACACACACGCACACAAACACACACGCACACTCATATATATATATATATATATATATATATATATATATATATATATATATATATATTTATCAGGGTCGCACCAAGCAAGTTATTACAAGGTATGATGAAATTAGGAACAGAAACATCGGTAATAAGCAGAAAGAAAAAAGACCATTCGGGAGGACTGTAGATAGTGATTGACATTGCATTAAATTTTTGCAGATTAAAGTTGGCTGAAAAACCTGATAGTCGGAATGGAGTTTCTAAAGCGAGAAGTGCAAGAATAGAAAATGTTAAGATAGAATTTACGTCTATTTCCATCTGGTTCAACTCTAAATTGATATCTCGACGCCAGTCTAAAATTGCGCTTAATTTTTTTTTAAATGTCCAGGTACCATAGCAAAGTGCTCATCGAAAAGTTACCATGAAAATATTTAAAAAATGACACAGGCGTCGGGTCAACATTGCGGCGGTGTGTAAGTGACTGAAGCCGAGCCATTAGATCAAATAATAATGCTGATTCTTCTTAGGTTCTTATCAAGGCGCCCCAGGTAAATAGCTGCAGCACCAGACCTTATATGGCGACATTATTCTCAGAATGGACGAATGGTAGACGGTTTTTGTTTTATGGCATATCAACCGGGTCATTTAATGCCGATAAAATTTTTATTGCTGGTAATATGCTTTTCTTCAAAAGTCTATTTCTGGGAATATTTTTCCTTGAAGAAATCTATAGCTGAGCATATTTTTTTCAAAGAATGTATAGCTGTTTGCATTGCTAGTATTTTTTTATGTATTGCTGATAATAATTTTTTCCTTCTAAAATTATTGCTGGTAATATTTTTTTATTATAAATTATTTCTGGTATTAAGACCTATTTTTACACAAGTTTGGGTGTTAACTATTTGCCCATAGCTGGGACCCTAACAGATGCTACCACCCCGGGTCATGTATACCTGATTGTACAACGGCCGAAACGTCGTCAATATTACAGTAAATGTTAGGAAAATAATTCGAACAATGTATATAATGTAAATAATGCATTTACATTCTACACAAAATTGTTCTATATTTCCTGTAAATGCATGCATTATTTCCTGACCATTGACAATTCCTTTCTTCCGGATTTTTGTGACATTTTATTGTATATTTATTTATAATGAGCATGCTTTGTACATATATATACACCTTATTCTATCAGTATCGCTTGCGTTCATTCGCGACCATTGACAATTATTTTCTTCCTTTAAGCATAAATGGTATTGGTTTAGAATGACTTTTTTAAAGAAATGCTGCTCCCGAAATCATCGATCATGTGCGTACTTGAATCATTTGCTTGTCTTCTCTTTTACAAGTATCTTAACATACGACTAAATAAATTTATTTATATAGTTTCTGCGTCGGCAATTTTAGCAGCAAGTAAATGTATTGCTATCGATGTCCATTTTGCCAAATTTATCTTCCTTGTTTCTTGCAGATAAACCAGGGGCGTAAAAGTCTTGGCAATTACGTCAACAAATTTGATTTGCATACAAGTCTAATCGGTTGAGTAAAGCTCCCTCTTAATCCGCTAATATCTGGACATATCAATTTCTCCTTTTCAAACATTCTCCTTCCAGAGAAGTTTCTTGGTGCGAAACAGAAGACTCTTAGCAATAACAAGGAGGGGGGTGATGAAAAATTTTCGGTCCGACAAACTTCCCCAAAACTGATCATACGGCCAAAAATTATATTGTTTTTTCTTATAGATTCTTCCTTGGGTCGAGGACATTTCAGCACTCCTAATTTCATCATTTTCAGATAACAAGTGCGCTTAAGACTTTTCGGATTTTGTGTTGGTCTTCTCATTTTACCAATCGAAAAGATTTGATTGGAATCCTTAGACGGAAGGTAATCTTGCAAATAAAAGCAGAGTTTGTCTTCCCGTCGATTAGTGGTGGACATATGGAAATACACTTGCGTTTACTATTTACATTATTCGGAATATTTCTCTTCATCTGTGTTGTCATATTTATCACAACGTTTCCGCCGTTGTAAGCTCCTTCTTCAGGTGGTTGGAATGTCGAACTGAACCCTTTATTTCGATCGCTGGGGTAGACTGTTCTAGTTCCACGTGCCATGTTTAATGGATGTCAGTTATCAGTCATCTCCTGTTAATTTCCCTCTCCAAGTTCTCCGCTGACGTAACCAGGTATTGAACTCACTACTCCTTGGGTCCTGTCACTGGATCGAACCATCGCCTTTATCCATTGTGCCATGTGTCCTTAAGTCGATAGAACTTTGAAAAGTTGTGATAGATATAGCGATAAAATGAGAATAATAGTCCGAATAATGTAAATAGTGTACATCTCAGAAATATAGACAGATACTGAAAGGCCGAAACATTGTAATAACTATGGCAACAAAGATGAGGACAATTGTCCGAATAATGTAAATTGTGTATGTAATACCTCATCTCAGAAATATAGACAGATACTGAAAGGCCGGAACGTTGTAATAAATATGGCAACAAAGATGAGGACAATTGTTCGAATAATGTAAATAGTGTACATAATACCTCATCTCAGAAATATAGACAGATACTGAAAGGCCGAAACGTTGTAATAAATATGGCAACAAAGATGAGGACAATTGTCCGAATAATGTAAATAGTGTAGATAATACCTCATCTCCGAAATATAGACAGATACTGAAAGGCCGAAATGTTGTAATAAATATGGCGACAAATATGAGGACAATAGTCCGAATAATGTAAATAGTGTACATAATACCTCATCTCAGAAATATAGACAGATACTGAAAGGCCGAAACGTTGTAATAAATATGGCAACAAAGATGAGGACAATTGTCCGAATAATGTAAATAGTGTAGATAATACCTCATCTCCGAAATATAGACAGATACTGAAAGGCCGAAATGTTGTAATAAATATGGCGACAAATATGAGGACAATAGGCCGAATAATGTAAATAGTGTAGATAACACCTCATCTCAGAAATATAGACAGATACTGAAAGGCCGAAACGTTGTAATAAATATGGCGACAAAGATGGGGACAATAGTCCGAATAATGTAAATCGTGTACATATTACTTCATCTCAGAAATATAGACAGATACTGAATGGCCGAAACGTTGTTATAAATATGGCAACAAAGATGAGGACAATAGTCCGAATAATGTAAATAGTGTACTTAATACCCCATCTAGACATTTACACCTGCGTTTGTTTTTATGACGCTGATGAAGTTCCATAAAAATAACACAAGAATTATGGCCGTTTCCTGAAAATAAACAAAGAATTATTACTAATCATTGGAATATGTATTTCCAAATAAATATTTCAGATTATTAAATAAGTAAAGGTTATGATATTTCTCTACGATTTTTCCCCGATTCAATATTTTCTATGAAGTCGTAAAATGAATGTTATCTTGAACCGCCAATCCTCAAGATCTTTTAGCATTAATGCAGGTATACCATAGGCTTCTATTCTTGAACTTAAGTTGTTCCTTATTTCTATCAATGATCTTCATGATGCCATTAGTTTTCACAACAATTTATTCCCGTCTTAATGGTAAATCTGATCGGTTCAATAAGGTCAAAATTACAATTGATCTTATGAAATAACCTAAAATATTTTATTAACTGAAGCAATAAACAGTGTGTTGATTTTAACGTATCCAAAAGAATCTTGCATTTTTTTAATCGTCTGAGAGAAGCTTTTTTTACCATGTATGGCTGATGCTAACCTCCAGGTGGATGACTCATTGCACCTTCACAGACAAAACTTTTCCACTGATACGAAGTAGAAAGATTATGCTGAATCAGTTTCTAGGTCTGAAGCTAGGAAGAATAGTTTCACTGTGTCGTGCTAGGCAATGTTTCTCACCAGAATCTATCTTATTGATTATGTTTACCATTCGTCCATGCTTTGAGTATTGCCCTAGTTTTGGTGCTTCTGCTATGTATTTAGAGATTCTGCAATATTATTGGTCTTAACCTGGCATCTTTCTTCAGTCCCTTTCTCATCACCGTATCGTAACTTCCCTGTGCCTTTTCTATACATATTTTCATGGTAATTGTTATGATGAGCTTTCTTTTTTGGTATCTAGAGCTTTTGAATTCATATGAAGTATTAGATTGGCTGCGCTGTCTTATCATTTTACACCTTAAATGTAACCGTGTGTTCTATGCTAACAGTTCTTTTTCTCGTACCTCTTGCTTGTGGAACTCTATTCTGGCTTCTGGCCTTCCAGTCAAACTTGATCTCCAAAAAGTATCTTCTGTTTTCATAATTACTGTTCTTTTATGGTTCTCTCTCCTTATTAATGTTCTGTTCTTATATTCTCTCACGCTCAGTAACAACTGGCGTCTTAGTAGCTTTATTGCCTTGCCTGGGATGAAAAATACGAAGTGATTAAAAAATGAAATGCTTAACTGGATTTCAAAGACACTATTTCGATAATTGTACACAGAGTTCTTCAGACACATATGTGCCATTTTGTTCAACTATATATCATCACCTTTACGGTACTTTCTTGATTCCATCATCCCAGAACTTTCTGGGACGGGCGGGAAATGTTTTTTTTTCAGATTTACAGAGAACTGAAGTTCTTTTCTATTTAGAGATTTTGTTGAGGTTGAAATAAGTGTCAGTTCTATGGTGCAAGGTCACGTGAATACCACGAGTGTAGAATGACATTGCGGTCAAGGTGTACCAATTCCATTCTCCCAGTTAAAGAAAACTGTTCGTCTTTTACGTGCTGTGTCCATTCAGAACGTAGAAAAGCATGGCTCTCCACATCTTCCTGTCCTTTGTATCTCTTAATAAGTTATGTCTCTTTGTTATTTTCACAAATCTTGTTCTACGATCCATTTGCTCAAGCTTATCAAGTATGTTACGCGCTGCTTTTCTATGTTCCTCTTTCCCTCAATCCGTCCAGTGAGTATCAGATTTTCCTATCCTCATTATGATACCCAGAAATTTCAACCACATCTTCTTGATGTTAATTATAAGTTTTCTTTTTGTTTTATAAAACAGTTTCTTTGCTACATATTAGGTTCATGGTATCCTCAGCATCGTTCTGTAGATCTACATTTCTGTTGCTTCGAGTGTCTTCTTTATCTTTTGAATTCAACGTCTAATTTTGTGGAAGGATTTGTGGTGAAGCCGAACGTAAAAAAATAATAAATAAAATAAATATAAAAAATAAAAATAAATAAAATGATAAAAATAAGCCATTTGCTTTACGTTAAAACACTTCCCTCTGCTTTTCTCTGTTTCTTCCTATCCTTCTCTCTTTATACGTCTCTCTCAACTAATGAAAAACCAAAAGTTAAATAAAAAAGAGGGGGAAGAATAAAGAAAGACCAAACACCGGCTGAACGATGGATGTTTTCCTGGAACAGGATTTAGTTATTGTGACTAGAAATGTACCAAAATAAGAGTTACTCGACAAATAACTTCCGCTGAAAAAAATGAAAATGAAATGAACGCTGGGAAATAAAAGAAGTTTGGCCAATCAAAAAACAGCAAAACAAAATCAAAGCGAGTTGAGATGTCAGCCGAATCAAAGCTTCGCGCCAAGTAGCCTAGAGCCTAAAGTGTATATAAAGTGGCAGACGACAACTTATCAGGAGAGAATGGAGAGCTTGAGAAAAGAGCCAAGCCTGTCGCGTGAAGAAAATAAGTGGCCATCTGCTTCAGACCTTCTCCTGTCCTTCTGAACGCCCAGAGTAGATCGTAGATTGACGTTCACAACAAGGTTCTAAAACAAAGACACTCCCGACTGCTACCAAGGACCGACTTGTAAACTATCCAATTCCCAGTCGAACGGACTTTCGCCAACCCGAATTACAAATGATTATTCATATCTTTGATTCTGTTCCTTTATTCCGAAGTTTCCAAGAAATAATGCGACGAACCACATACATATTTCCACTGTTCCAGTAATAGACAATGCTCTTCCAATCTTACCAGATACACGGCACCACCTTCTTCGTATGACGACCGGCATTTGGAGTTGTTAATGGTGGCTCAAAGCAAGTTAATGTTTATAGACTCAGATATAAGCGAGGCAATTTTATCTCGTTTCAAGCAAAGTAATTGCTTATAAACCCAAATATATATTATCTAAACTCACACCAAGAAAATGCCAGAGACTCAAATATAATTGACAAATATTTACCTATTCCTTAATCAAGTAAAGCAGCTTACGGACTCAAATATAAGCGACATATATTTGTCTCTTCCCAAGTAAATATTATAGATTTAAAGGGCCAATAATTACCTATTCTTGAAGCAGGTAGATGTTTATAGACTAAAATAGACACATATTTACTACATGTCAAACCAAGCAAATGCTTATAGGCTCAAATAAAGGACCAAGAAATTTTTATTCCTTAACCAAGTAAATATTTATAGACTAAAACATAAGCGACACATTAACCTCTTGACAAACCAAGCAAATGCTTATCGACGCAAATAAAGTATATAGTTGGCAACATTATTGTTTCAAAAAACCTATAGCTGGCAACATTGTTGTTTAAAAAAACCTATAGCTTTCAACATTGTTGTTTAAAAAAACGTATAGCTGGCAACATTATGTTTTAAAAAAAACGTATAGCTGGCAACATTATTCTTTACAAAAAACGTATAGGTCGCAACATTATTTCTTACAAAAAACGTATAGCTGGCAACATTATCTCTTACAAAAAACGTATCGCTGGCAACACTGTTTCATAATCTTAGAGCTGGCAACATTATTGTTTCAAAAACTTAGAGCTGGCAACAATATTTTTCTGAAAAAATTATCTGAGACCTTGCTGTTGGATGTTGTTTATCGCCGTACCCAGGACGCGGATGTAGTTTATCATCATACCCAGGACGCGGATGTAGTTTACAGTCATACCCAGGACGTGAGTAAAATTGGAAAACTAGGAGTTCACTATTTGCCCATAGCTGGGACCCTAACAGGTGCTACCACCCCGGGTCAAGGTGCACCTGGGAACAATTTAACGTCATACCCAGGACGCCTCATTGGGGGGGAGGTCTTACCCCTCTACAGAGGTGCAGTCGACGTATTCCAAAGCCCCAGCCGACAGGGCCGTATTAATGTGTTTACAAACCAAGCAAATGCTTATAGACTCAAATAAAGGACCAAGTATTATCTATTCCATAACCAAATAAATATTTATAGACTAAAAATATAATATTATATATTTATAGACTAAAATATAAGCGACATATTAACCTCTTGACAAACCAAGCAAATGCTTATCGACTCAAATAAAGGACCAAGTATTATCTATTCCATAATCAAATAAATATTTATAGACTAAAATATAAGCGACATATTAACCTCTTGACAAACCAAGCAAATGCTTATAGACGCAAATAAAGGACCAAGTATTATCTATTCCATAACCAAATAAATATTTATAGACTAAAAATATAATATTATATATTTATAGACTAAAATATAAGCGACATATTAACCTCTTGACAAACCAAGCAAATGCTTATAGACTCAAATAAAGGACCAAGTATTATCTATTCCATAACCAAATAAATATTTATAGACTAAAATATAAGCGACATATTAACCTCTTGACAAACCAAGCAAATGCTTATAGACTCAAATAAATGACAAAGAATTATCTATTCCTTAATCAAGTCAATATTTATAGACTAAAATAGAAGTGAAATATTAATCTATTGCTAAACCAAGCAAATGCTTATAGACTCAAATAAAGGACCAAGTATTATCTATTCCATAACGAAATAAATATTTATAGACTAAAATATAAGCGATATTTTAACCTCTTGACAAACCAAGCAAATGCTTATAGACTCAAATAAACGACCAAGAATTATCTATTCCTTATTAAATTAAATGCTTACAGTTTCATGCATAAACAAGCATTTTTTATTTATCCTTAAATTAAGTAGATACTTATACAAATAGAAAAAATACCAATTTCGCCATTAAATAATTTCACAATGGTTGACGTGTCATAATATCAATCTGCCCAGTTCAACTGAAACCATATTTATCTTGTTGATTTTAAACTGTTTAACTTTGCTGTACACTTTAAAATATACATGAACTTTTGAAGCATTTAAAATGAGATAATTTGCAACATAATCTTTCTGTTATCAGTTAAAGAGCTTCTATAATTTCCCACCACATTTGTATGAAATCGTTCATATAAGGTCACGTAATTATAATGATATGTTTAAAGCAGATGCAATTAGACCTCTTGTCTTACTGCCCCTTGTTTCATTAATTATGAGTCATTTCGAACCTAATTAGACATCAAATTAACCACCGCTTGCCGATCAGATGAAACTAATCGATTATCTCCATTGCGCTTAACAGATTGATATTCAATTTAATAAATGATTGGGCTTTCGATTTGCTGATTTCATTAAAGTGACATAATCGTACTTACAGAAAGGCGAAATATTTAATCCTAATATTTACAGATACATTTATCACAAGGTAAGCGCATAAAGACGCATTAAAACGTAATACGATCTACAAACCGTCTAGTCTGGACTGGCAATGATCGAACTTACTATTATAGACTCACGGCCACATCAAGATTTCCACACAGTCACCGAAGTTAAGCAATGTTCAGCCTGATCGGTACTTAGCTTGGTGACAGCCTGGGAAGACCAGGTACTCTATGTTTGGAGGTGCGGTTGGTGTAATGAATAATGCTTCGAGGTTTTGAATCGAATAAACCGAGTTCAAATTCGCATTGGGTTCGTTATATTCATTTATGCACTAATGCCCTAAGTAAAGGTATGAACTGACCTCTTCTCCCCCTATAACTATGGGTTAATTAGTAAGACTTGTATCACCAAATCATTATTATAAAAATACGTCTTACAATCTAAACATATTTTATGGCTTTAAATAACTTGAAAAGGGTCGATAAGCCGTAAAAAATCACTCAATATTCACTAATTTTACTAATATCTCTTAGATAATCAAAAATGCAAAATCCTCTGAAAGGGTAAAACGAAAATGCACAAAGAAAGAGAAGAATGAACTTGAGTAAATGTATGGTAGAATAAGGTTTAGGGGAGATAAGAAAAAGACCAGGCATGGATTAAGTTTACACTAGAAAAATGACAGACATAGGTTCGTTAACTTTAGAGTAAAAATGTAGTGATATTTTCAGTTTACACAAGGACAGAAAATATAGGCTTGAATTTTTTAAAAAGTAAAAAATGCAGACATTGTTTTGTTTTTCACACGAGTTAAAAAGAAAATAGTTGACTCTAGAATTGACGATGTTAATATCCTAATGATTAAAGAAGCATCTGATAAGGAATTTTTTTTACAATTAAAGATTTGAGGAAGAAATTGCGACCGGATTTTCCGCGTTACCAATGGAATAACAAAGATACGAGGATTAGACAACCTTGTGCATATGGCCCGACAAATTCTAGCTGTGAAGGTCTGAACTGGTGGAAATAAGAAAGGTTCCTCTTCAATTCCTTTTCTATGAAAATAGCCCTACAATAGACAGAGGCTTGCAACGTTTCGTTTGCCGGAAAGAAGTGGTATGGCGCGAAATAATTCATCATTCACAAGGTAGCGTAGACGATTTCTGAATTTGAGTCTGGTTCATTATCATCACTTGCGCTCAAATAACATTTGGGAAAGCCATGTGCTCACCTTTTCTCCCCAGTTATGAGTTAATTATTAAGAATTGTATCACTAAACCATTATTACCCCCCCTAAACTCTTTTAATCTAAACATAAAATTCCGTCTTTTATTATAATTTCTTGTTTCTTGATCAGCCATAGAAAACGAATCAATCAATAAATAAAATACTGATTAGCTACATAGGCATGTCTTTTAGATTTATTCATATTCTCTAGAATTAAAATGCATATAAACTATGGTGGCCTCAAAGTGAGGGTTCAGTTTATGTATTGATTCTTATATAGAATTGATCTCCCACTTTATATCCACATTATATTTTCTTGTTTGTTGATAAGCCATAAAAAATGAATCACTCGATCAATGAAATACTGATTAGCTACACAGGCATGTTTTTAGATTTATTTACATTCTCTGGAATAGAAATGGATAGAAACTACAGTGGTCACAGTGTGAGGGGTCAGTCTACGTATTGAATGCAATATAGAATTGATCCGCCAATTTATATCCAAATTCGAAGCTACACAGGCATGTCTTTTAGATTTATTCATATTCTCTGGAATAGAAATGTATAGAAACTACTCAGGTCACATAGTGAGGGATTCGTGTATGTATTTATTGTAATATAGAATTGATATCCCACTTTATATCCACATTATAATTTCTTGTTTCTTGATAAGCTGTAGAAAAGGAACCAATCAATAAAATACTGATTAGCTACACAGGCATGTATTTTAGATTTATTTATATTCTCTGGAATAGAAATATATAGAAACTCCTTTGGACACAAAATGAGGGCTAGGTTAACGTATTGATTGTAATATATAATTGATCCCCCACTTTATATTCACATTATAATTTCTTGTTTTGTTACTAAGCCATAAAAACGAATCAATCAATCAATGAAATACTGATAAGCTACACAGGCATTTTACATTTATTTACATTCTCTGGAATAGAAACTACACAGACAACAAAGTGAGGGATCAGTTTATGTATTGATTGTAATATAGAATTGATCCCCCACTCTATACCTACATCGTAATTTCTTGTTTGCTCATCAAATTCTGATTAGGTATGAATCCAACTCTTATCCTCCCCATCTATGGGTTAATTACTAATACGTGTTGTAATGACAAAAGTATGCAGGTATAGGACTTTTTTAACTGAAAATACAAGGTTTCCGTATAGTTTCTGTTTATATTAACAATAAACAGAAATAGCTCTCTCAAACAGGAGAGTAACGAAATAAGGGGAGACCACTCTTGATTATTTATAACAAGTGTATCACTAAATTATTATTACTCCCCACACACACACACAAATAAAAATTCTTATAATCTAAAAAAAAAATCCGGCTTTAAATAAGCTGCAAAAGATTGAAAAGCTGTAGTAAATGGACAAATCAATCAAGTATAAGAAATCGGTCATTTTTGCGGTCTGGATCTTGTTAGAGAAGTGAACATAACTGAAGAAGAAGACAGTAAGAAATTGGGCTCATCATAGTTGGAGTACTTGGAAAACAAGAAATCATTTAAATCGGCCGTAAGAAATTGAAATCCGAGGAAGAATCGAAAGTGTATGATTGAAATCCGTGAAAATAATTCATAGAACGTTGTAGAATTGAAGTTATTTGGATATAACTCGATTTACAATGAAATCCCACCAGATACTACAGGGGGGATGCTGAGTAGATCGGTGAAAGAGTGAGAAGATTTGCTGCCACTTTATTTTATTGTGAAAGCGTGAAGACATAAATGCTGTGGAAATTTGAATATTGGTGGCAAAGAAAAATGGATCGAAGCCATTCATTTCGAATTAATGTCTATCCCATAGGAAGTGTCACGTTAATAGCATGGTGTGTTCGCCTGTGCTCAGGCGAATGTCTTTCTGACTGGTGACCACATGAAATCAAATGAAACTGTCCGACTCAAGATGGAGATCGACCTGTTATTATCCTCTTTTAAGCGGGAAAAATATTTGGGTTTCACGCTCATTAAAAGTTAAGATGGCCACTTATAATTTGAGCGCTTGATTTGCAATGATTTCTCAGTTTGAACTTTTATGCGAAGAAAAATTTCAGCACATTAGAAATTCATGAGCGACGAAAAAAATTCAGAAATGCAGCGAGAGAGAGGGGGAAAAGATAGAGTGAGAGAGATTGAGAGAGAGTGTGAGTGTGAGAGTGTGAGTGGGAGAGAGTGAAGGATTGAGAGAGACCGAAAGAGAATGTGTGAGTGAGAGAGAGTGTGAATTTGAGTTGAGAGAGAGAGTGAGATACTGGGAAAGAGAGAGAAACAGTAAGAGATTGCGAGAGAGTTAGTGTGAAAGAGAGAGAAGCAATAAGAAAGTGAGAAAGAGTGAGAGAGAGTGAGCGAGACTGATAGAGAAAAAGAGTGAGAGAGAGAAAGAGAGAGAAAGAAAGAGAGAGGATGAGAGAGAGTGAGAGAGAGAGTGGGAGATATAGAGAGCGTGTGAGAGAGATTGAGAGTGAGAAAAGACAGTGAGAGAGAGTGAAAGAGAGAGAGTGAAAGAGAGAGATTGAGAGTATGTGAGTGAGACAGTTACAGTGAAAGAGAGAGAGTGAGAGAGACAGTGAGTGAGTGAATGAAAGAGAGAGTGAGAATGTGAGAGAGATATAGTGTGAAAGAGAATGAGAGAGACATTAAGAGAGACAGTAGAAAGTAATGGGATAAGGGAGAGAGAAGGAGTGAAAATGACATAAAGAAAGAGAGATAGCGGGGATAAAGGTGAGTCAGGTAAAGAAAGAGAAAAGAGGAATAAAGAGAAAAAGTGAGGTAAATAGAAAAGAATAGAGTGAGATAGATAGATAGATAGATAGATAGATAGATAGATAGATAGATAGATAGATAGATAGATAGAGACAGATTGAGAGATATAAAATAAACGGAGAGAGAGAAGGGAAAGGCTTAAGGAAAATGGAAAGCAGAGAGATTGAAAAACATAAGACAAAATGAAAGAGAATAAAGAACAGACGCTAAAGAAAGAAAGAAAGAAAGAAAGAAAAGAAAAGAAAAAGAAAGAAAGAAGCGAAGAAAAATATAGAATTGTCAAACTGAAAGAAGGAAAGGAAAAAAGAAAGAAAGAAAGAAAGAAAGAAAGAAAAAAAGAAAAAAAAAAGGAAAAAGAAAAAAGGAAGAAAAGAAGAAACAACGAACAAATAAAAAAAAAGGTGTGATACTAAAATAAAGAAATAAACCGAAAGAAAGAAAGTAACAAACGAGTAAATGAAGAGAAGATAGAAAGCAAGACAAAACAAAATAGAAAGAAACAAAAAGAGGGAGAAATAAAAGAAAGAGAGAAAAAAGCAAAAAAGAAGGAAAGACAAGAAAAGAAGGATAGAAAAGAAAGGAAGAAAGAAAGAAGGAAAGGAAAAGAAAGAAATAAAGAAAGGAAAAAAGAAAGAAGGGAATGAAAGAACAGAAGTCTGAGACAGAGAAGAGGCGGAAAATAGGCAGAAAATACGCGATAGACAGATAGTTAATAGTGAGTAAGTGAAAACAAAGAGAGGTAAATAGAGAAAGAGAGAGAGAAAGCGAGAGAGAGAGAGAGAGTCAAAATAAATTTTAAAATGGAGATTATCTTAAAATAATTTTAATCTCGAAATGATCTCGAATCTTGTTTCTATCCTTTTTTTATCAGCAGATAAAGTTTCTCGTAAATCTTTTTTCGGAATGCCTTTCAGATGCAACTCAAACACAAACAATCAGGAATCTCAGTAATCAGCCAATATTGTATAGACGCAGGTAAATCGTTCGTAACATTAAGATGAAGAAAAGCATTTGCCTTACAAAATAAATATTTTACAACATAAAATTTTTGCTTGTCAATGCACCTAATTCATCTTCAAAATTAATAATTATTTCTAATAAAATAAGAGACTGACGCTTCATTCCATGCAAATTTAATCAACATCTTTTGCCAACAGTTATATAAAATCTTCTTTTTCTTCTTTTTCTTCTTCTTCTTCTTCTACTACTACTACTACTACTTCTTCATCATCTTCCTCCTCCTCCTTCTTCTTCCGCTCTTTCTTCATCATCATCATCATCATCATCATCATCATCATCATCATCATCATCATCATCATCATCATCATCCTATTCCTCCTCCTCTTTTTCTTCTTCCTCCTCCTCCTCCTCTTCTTCTTCTTCTTCCGCCTCTTCTTCTTCTTCTGTCTCTTTCGTCTCCTCCTCCTATTCTCTTCATCTTCTTTATGGCGTGGCCCTTCAGGAAGTGAACTATCATGGCTCTCCACCACTTCCTATTCTTCGTAGCTCTTAGCACTCTTTACTAGTAGGTGAATGATAACAAACAACAGAACCGCGTCATATCGTGTCAATGGAACTCAACAGCTGTCGTCAGTAACAATCACAGAGACAAAATCTTATAAAATCAACAATTCAGATAACAATTAAGCTTTGAAGTTAGAGACTTAATGACAAAATTACGTATATGTTCGAGGTTCTGCTGAAAAGTGCATAGGTTGACCAAGATACGTTCAGGGTAAAAAATCAAATGAGGCGTATTTTTTTTTTTAATTATTTCTCTTTTCCATCAGCATTTCAGTAATTCGAAGCCATTGGCGAAGAAGCTTTCAGCTTGTTTTGTTAAAAAAAAGTCATCAACAGCAGACATGACGTCGTCATCAATGTGATGGTGGTTCGCAGAAAACTGTTTCTTCATGTTGAGAAACAGGTGATTATCAGATGGGGCCAATTAATGCATGTGAGATTTTACAGCTTTAAAATCACTCCTTCATAGTCAGGCTATGAACTTTTCAGCCCGCCCTCAAATATATATATATATATATATATATATATATATATATATATATATATATATATATATTAAGGGTTTCACCCCAAGCAAGGCGGGAAGCTACTAGCACTCAAGGGGTTACAGAGAGCTGGAGCGAGAGCAAATAGGAGTGATAGAGGAAAGGATGAAGAGAAAGATAGGGGATAGATCAAGACATCTGGAGACATCGATTGATATTACATTCGAATAGTTGGAGATTGTAGCTATCAGGAAAACAAGAAATGGGGAGGGGGTTTCACAGGCGAGAAGTGCGAGACATGAAGCTATTGGAGTAGAAGAGACGGCTATATTTAACAGTTTCGACAGTGAAAGGGTGAGAGTGAGATGACAGTCGAGTTGAACGCTTAAATTCATGAAGTTTGGGAACCAGCGAAGGCAGCTCATCGGAACAATTACCATGAAAGTATTTGCAAAAAAAGACAGAGGAAGGCAACGGCACGTCTGTGAGCGAGCGACTGCAGAGAAGATGCCAGATCAGGGCCAGTTACATTGCATATCCGTCTTTGGATTTTATCTAGGACCCTGAGACAAACAGAAGGGGCTCCAGATTATATATGACAGCAATACTCCATGCAAGGGTGAATGGTTATTAAATAAATTTTTTTGTAAGCATAGCTAGGAATAAGTATAATTTATCTGGCATTTTAATGTATATTTTAAAAGTAAAAAAAAACAAAAAAAAACGGTTTCGTCCCAGCCTTATCAAGTTTATTTCTGGGATATAAAAAAATAAACGTGTAAATTTAATTAATATTAATAATAACGAATGGATGGGGAAAATGAATTTCCAGAAAACCAGCGTCCAATAATATTCAGGACCAGTAAGGATTTCCTCTGTTTACAGCGGGAAAGCCGACGGGATATGATATACAAGCACTCTAGTACCTTGAGGTGATATGTGGGACATAGATAAAATGGAGAAACGGGCAGCACTAAAATCAAAGACACAATTCCTAGTATTTATTAGATGCTCTGCAATAAAAGACACAGAATTATTAATTAGCTGACTTTTCCTGGCATCCGGATTCAAAATCCTGGCGGGTAAATGTTGCTTTATTCTCAAATCCAAACGTTGAGAAATCCTCCCTATGTGTGGAGTCCACAACTCCACTTATATTTATAAATCACAATTAAAATGATGAGGTGGGGGAAAGACATCTCAGAAATAGAGACATATCCTGACGAAAGCCGAAGCGTACAACGGATGAAGCGCAGTGAATATGTCAATAAAGATGAGGACAACAGTTTGATGTAAGTAGAGTAAACAGTTACAATACCTCATCGCAGAAATAGAGACAGATGTTGAAGATGAATATGGCAATAAAGATGAAGACAACAGTCCAAACAATGTAAGTAGTGTAAATAGTTACAATACCTCATCTGAGAAATAGAGATAGATGTTGAAGGTGAATATGGCAATAAAGATGAGGCCAACAGTCCAAACAATGTAAGTAGTGTAAATAGTTACAATACCTCATCTGAGAAATAGGGACAGATGTTGAAGGTGAATATGGCAATAAAGATGAGGACAACAGTCCAAACAATATAAATAGTGTAAATAGTTACAATATCTCATCTGAGAAATAGAGACAGATGTTGAAGGTGAATATGGAAATAAAGATGAGGACAACAGTCCAAACAATGTAAATAGTGTAAATAGTTAGAATCCCTCATCTGAGAAATATAGACAGATGTTGACGATGAATATGGCAATAAAGATGAGGACAACAGTCCAAACAATGTAAATAGTGTAAATAGTTACAATACCTCATCTGAGAAATAGAGACAGATGTTGAAGGTGAATATGGCAATAAAGATGAGGCCAACAGTCCAAACAATGTAAGTAGTGTAAATAGCTACAATACCTCATCTGAGAAATAGGGACAGATGTTGAAGGTGAATATGGCAATAAAGATGAGGACAACAGTCCAAACAATATAAATAGTGTAAATAGTTACAATATCTCATCTGAGAAATAGAGACAGATGTTGAAGGTGAATATGGAAATAAAGATGAGGACAACAGTCCAAACAATGTAAATAGTGTAAATAGTTAGAATCCCTCATCTGAGAAATATAGACAGATGTTGAAGATGAATATGGCAATAAAGATGAGGACAACAGTCCAAACAATGTAAATAGTGTAAATAGTTACAATACCTCATCTGAGAAATAGAGACAGATGTTGAATGTGAATATGGCAATAAAGATGAGGACAACAGTCCAAACAATGTAAATAGTGTAAATAGTTACCATACCTCATCTGAGAAATAGAGATAGATGTTGAAGGTGAATATGGCAATAAAGATGAGGACAACAGTCTAAACAATGTAAATAGTGTAAATAGTTATAATAACAGGTGCTACCACCCCGGGTAAGGGTAGACTTGGGAACAATAGCAATTACAACGTCCAGCCCTCCACAGAACATTTTGATTTCTTTAAGAACATTTAGAATATAAAATGGGTTGATGTCATTAAGGTTCTCTCAAGTTTGTTGTTTGGTCAGTTGATTTTGTTTAGCGACATATCAACACCTCTATGGGTCATTTACTGCCTAAATCTAAATATTTTAAACGCAATTGTATGCATTTAACTACAGATAGAATGAATTGCTGGTCGTTTGCTATAAAATGCTTTGCTGGTCATTTTTTATATAAAATGTATAAAATGCTATTTAATACTTTCATATCATTTTGCTTTTTTTGGTGGGGTTCAGTATTTTCCCATAGCTGGGATCCTAACAGGTGCTACCACCCCAGGTTAGGGTGGACCTGGGAACAACAGCAATTACGAGCTGGTTCAACGCGTCAGAAAACCTACAACCTCCTGAATAGAGGCCTTGCTGCCGCATGTAAATAGATAGATAGATAGATAGATAGATAGATAGATACATACATACATACATACATACATACATACGTACATACATAGAAAGAAAGAAAGAAAGAAAGAAAGAAAGAAAGAACTGGATATGAGAATAGATAGATATATAATGATGAAATCTAAATCTTCTTCTACAGATGAAATTCATTGTTTGTAATTCTGCTAGAAAATGTATTGTTGGTAAGTTTACTGTTGTTACTTTTTATATAAATAGAATATATATTTATATAAAAAATATGCTAATATTGGTAATTTTTTATATAAAATATATTGCTAACATTTTTACTATAAAAAATGTATTTTTTATACATTCATATACTTTCATAGTCTTTTAGCGATTTACCCATAGTTGGGAACTTAAAAGATGCTACCACCATGGCTGAGGGTAAAACTGGGAAAGTCAGCAATTAAAAGGTGGTTCCATGCTTCTCAAAGCCTCCAATCTCCCGATCAGAGGCCTTGCTGCCGGATGTAGTTTATCGTCATTCTCAGGATGATTGTTATAAAAAGGGCTTCATTGAAAATCCAAAAGCTGCGAACATATGAAGAATTGAAGAATGCAGTGTCAAATATAATTTCTAGTTTTGGATTATTGAATTTATTTTGTAACATTGATTTCTGAAATCACCTTTCCAAAATTTGAAATTAAGGAATTTGTCGTTAAATAATTCCAAAAAAATGAAAAGAAAAAGAATCAGCAGTTATCTCGTTTCAGAATGTTCTAAGGGAATTGAATCGAAAGTTTATTCACCATAGTTTGCAAAAATTAGATTTAATAGGAATTCTTATACTAATGAGTTTCTGCAAGGCGGAATATTATTCACTGCGCATGCGTAGAAACACACGCATATGAAATTACACACATATATGCATACATACATATATGTATGCACTCAC